>MU579904.1:5140333-5205333 GCA_024362625.1 Silurus asotus
GGGGGGGGGGGGGTGTGTTGTTTTGGTAAACAGAGCAGATCTTCTGCCCAAATGTTTTTATTTATTAAAGGTTTTTCAATGTAGCATTTTTTTTTTCTCTTCCAAAAAAGACCCGTGTTTGTTCCCCACTTGTGTGATTGCTTTTGCTGTGTAACATATTTCAAGCCCTTCCTTTATCAGAAAGTATTTTTTCATCCTCAGCTCAGACTTTCCTCTGTAAAGATTGTGAAACAGTGATGATCTGATGTTCTTTCGTCCCCCAGAGCTGCTTAAAAACTTGCAGGACGTGTGGTGAGAAAATGCTGCAGCATGCCTCCGAGGCTCTGAGGATTCTGGGTGGTGTGGGTCTCTTCTTCAGCTTCACCGAGGTCAGTCCGATGTCCTACAACACAGTATTTATTTTGTTTTATAATTTATGTTAGTAATTATATAGTTTACATATATACTCTGAGAGGTAATGGATGGAAATGGTGTTATTTTGAGGTTTTCATATGTCATTCTGACCTCTAGTGGTTTAACCCTGCTGTTACATCATTCATGTCTGGAGTGTGTTGTTAAATGGGGGGGAAAAGGAGGGTCTGTTTTGTCCTTATTATTCAATCTGTAAATTCCTCGAGCAGTTGGACAGCAAACGTGTCCATCAGTCTACACCAATCTGATTAGCGTTTGGAGTTAGAGCTGATTTTGCTGCTGCATGGCCAGATCTTTGGAAAAATAATCTGTCATGCAGGATTTAAAGCCCTTCTGAGTAAGAGCTATGTAAGAAGGAAGGCCGAAACCTAAAGGAGCACACACTCCTTCATTTCTTTTTGGTTTATCCTGAAATAGCCTCAGACTCCCTGAATAGCAGCTGACCGCACCTCCTGCTGGATCTGTGAGCCAGACGGCCCAAAATCGAGCAGTACTGATCTAACAAACCACACACACACACATCAGCGGTGACGTGTATTACCCTGCTGTTCTAAGAGCTCGATTCTGTTTAACCCGGTCCAGTCTGGAATCTGAAGCTCGAAAGTAAAAAAGCTCAATCCCTCGTTCTGCTTCTCTGCATTCCCAAAACTCACACTGAACTTTTGTGTAAAATTGAGTTTTTCTTCTAATTGCTTACATTTTGATGGACCATGCTCTTTTCTTTTTTTTTTTCATCTATTCAGAGCACATTGGATTTCTCAGGCACTACAGTTCTGCTCTTTCTCTGTTTCATGCGGCTACAAAACACACTGCAGTGTAAAATACGTGACTCTCTGATTTGATCTCAAATGTCAAAAAAAAAAAAAAGTATGATCTAAAGCAAGATCACTTCCTATATGTACATACATTTCTTTTCTAGCGATATTTCAGATGAGCATGTAAACAAAAATTGTATATGTATATGAAGTTATGTACATATTCAGGTATTGATGTAGATGTATGCTTTTTAATGTGTTATTTTTCTTTGATTAAAAAAAAAAAAATTGCAAACCCAAAATCTCATGTTGCTTGTTTAGAAAAGTCTATTTTTAATGAATTTCTTTTTTCTTGTTACAGATTTTAGGAGTTTGGCTGGCTATGCGCTACAGGAACCAGAAAGATCCACGGGCAAACCCCAGTGCGTTCTTATAGTCTTGCAGCATCCACCAGTCCAGCAGTGTAGATGAGCAATTCCTCTTCTCTTAGTGTGCGCACACACACACACACACACACACACACACACACACACATATGCACTCAGTCATCCAGCACAGATTTCATACTGAACGCTGACATTCTGCTCACTACACACCAACTATTTGATTTTATGGTACCACAAGCTAAAAAAAAATTCCCTCTCAAGTATTAGTTTTTTTCCCCCCAATCCATAGCGAGAGCAAACAAAAATGGACGTCTCATGAATGATAGGATGTATTCTTGTCTCGATCTCCAGTCCTAGTAGTGCAGCCTGCCCCAACCCCATCCTTGATTTGAGAAGGAAAAAAAAGAAAAAGTGTCCTGGACGGCGTGAACGCATTCATTCTGACAGCCGTTACTACGGTTGGGTTAATCTCCATCACTACTCCACCTGCCAGACTGTTCCTCTGCCATTATTGTGTTCCGTATTGTATAGTTTTCTCCTTAGTGAAGCGATTAGTTCCTAGATTTTTACGTGACCCGGTCGAAGTGTGACGTCTGTGATACACTTTCCCTTTCCTGCTTGTTGATGTGAGTGGTGCTTGTTGTCCCGTGCGAGTGCTAGCTGAGGATTTTTACTTCCATACGTCGTGTAACTGAGCCATGCAGAAGCCAGCAGACTGTAGCCCCGATTCCGTGTAAAATAAGACGTTGTCTACGTGACGGGTTGCTTTTGCCCACACGTACGCGTTTAGTTCGATTCTTGCTCATGTACCGCCCGCACTGGAACTTTAACCCTCGCGTTATATTTGGTATTACTCAAAGTGTTTCGGATTTTTGTTTTTCGCGTTAAAGCATCTCATATACCTTCTGAAGCCAGCGTTTAAGTTCCTGTGACACCTTATTGTCACTGATGGAAAAGATTCTCTCACGTTCTTTAGATGCCATCTATGTCTTCGCCACTAGGTGGCATCCAAATTTGTGACATGTAGGGCAACCGATTACGGGGTTGTTGGTTTTTTTTTTGCCGAACTGTATCTACTTTTTTTTTCTTTCCTTTTGCCTTTAAAAGTATTAAAATTCAGGCCATTCAGGTTTGTTCAAACGTAAGTTATTTGTATGTACTGTACTTAATAAAAATCCATCCTCCGCCAATCGTACTTTCTCTAGGATAGTTTTCTGTTTTCTTCAATTATTCTTCACACTATCAGTCTTTTTTTTTTTTTCTTTCCTTTTGTGAATTCAGTTCACTTTCTGGAGCACGTACACACAGCTTTTGTTACAGAACTCCTTTCACGTCTCATTTCACTTCCTATAAGTAGGATGCACTGAATTTTCACACTGCATAATAATGTTGTGTATATGTGCTAAAGGTCATTGGGGTAGTAGTTGTGGCTGTTCTGCCAAATATTTCTGCAGCCGTTTGTTCTTGTTTTAATTTATTGACTTTATAATCAGCCGGCCGTGTTTTCTCTCTCTCTCTCTCTCTCTCTCTCTCTCTCTCTCTCTCTTTCATTTTCCACTTCTCTGTACTGCACCTACCACTCTTTCCCCCCTTCCATTCCTGGATGTTCCTTGTATTTTTTAACCTGATTTTTTTTTTTTTCAAATTAAAAACATGTTTGAGCAAAAGTTTGGAAAACCATGTGACTCATTTTAAATACTTTTTTGATAAATACGGAAGTCTTAAAAGGCCATACATTAAAAAAAATAAAATTTCTTGTGATCTTGACATAAAACATTGTCTCCTCATTAGTGTTACTCCCCATTTGCTTTGAGAATTTCATCCACTCCTCTGGGAAGATGTTCCACTATGTTTTGTGGAGATTTGTGCTCATTCAGCTATAGGTACTGATGTAGATGAAGGTGATGAGACCTGTTGTGCAGTAAGCATTCACATTCATCCCAAAGGTGTTCAATAGAGTTGATGTCAAAGCTCTATAGCAGGAGATCTTCCACTCCAATCCATGTAAAGCAGATCTTTATGGCGCTGGATTGGTGTAACTGTCACAGGTTTTGGTCTCCTAGTTAAAGTGAAGGGAAAATTACATGCTACAGCATCCGAAGACGTTTTTACACGATTGTGTCTCTAAAACGTGGTGGGAACAGTTTGCATAAAAAGCACATATGACTAAAACAGTCTGGTGTCCCAATACTTTTGTTCATATAGTGTCCAATGTGTAAAAATAATAATAATAAATCTCCACTCTGATTGGTCGGAAAGGTGTCAATGACATTTCTAGAACAGCAGCTGTGATTTGGTGTGGTATGTCGGAAAAACAGGTTCACAAAGATCTGATCACTACTATGAGGTTTTCTGTAATAATATTTCATGTCTGGTAGGAGGTTTACACAGGAAATGATTGTGAAGCACGGTGGTGAGTCATGGAGTTTTGGAGATATCCAGGATCAGCATGAAACCATGTCTAGGTAAATATTTGTAAATAGGAAGTCCAAATCAAGGTGTTGTAGATATTATTGAATCTTCAAAGTACCACTGTAAACTTGTTTATGCTTTAGTGTAGATTTAGTAAACTGTTTTTTTTTTTTTTGGATCTTCAGTTTTTCAGAATCTTTTTTTTTTTTTTACCTTACGATCTTGCAGGTGCATGGACGCAGCTACAAAATGGATCCCTTCCCCTGTAGTGTTCTCGGGCTTGTTGCCAGGCTTAACCTCCCCCTGCCGGGTCTGTGTGTATCCGCACGCTCAGACTTGGTTTTAGCTGCAAAACTTCACAGCTACCACCTGTCCACTCGCTGAGCGAGCTGCCGACGTGTGAAGTCTGTGGAAAAGAGAGAGAAAAAGCTCAGGGAGGAAGATTTGGAGAGGCGAGAGGTGATGTGAGAAATATAAAGCGGAGAAGTGTGGTCATAAATATGTATGTAATTTTTTGTTTTGTTTTCTGGTTATTTCATATTGAACTCAGTCGCTCTGTAAAAAGTCCACTGGTCTTTACTATCATCATGAACACACACACTCATGGGAGCTTTATGGCACAAGTAGATCAAGCCACACTGTTTCGGAGTTTTCGTTCGTACACAACTGTGTACCTGCTGACTAAGCGTGATGAGGACACTCAGGACAGAGATGCTTGATTAAGATTCCACATGCACAGTGAACAAACAAACAGTCATTTCTCCTCTTAGTTCACAGAGACAATTGGGTCAATAGCAGTCATTGGACTGGCCGGATCCGTGCTGCCTGCGCAAATGAACACAGAGCAGACTGTAGTCTTATGATGTATTGGGAAGGATTTTCTTTTTGGTGTCTGTGGAGTTGTGTTTCTTCTTATTGCTTATTTTAAACAAGCAAAACTATATGGGCGAACACTTCTGGACACCTGACCCATTCCACCTTTACTCCCCATTTGCCCTTATAACACCCTTCACTCTTCTGGGAAGATTTGCCACTAGATTTTGTGGAGTTTTCTGCATGTTCAGGAAGAAAGAATTGTTTCTCTCCAACTTTGTGGTAACAGTTTGCTTTAGGAACCACATATCGGTGGACAAGTCAGGTGTCCCAATACTTCCATGTAATGTATAATCAGGTACTTCCTCATTGTCCATTTTTATTTCCTCACTTTTAATGATTGTAACACAGAAGTTACAGCTCACAATGTCACCAAAGAAACCATAAAGGTCCTAAAACACACTACATCTTAAAAAGTATATAGAGACCCTCGCAACCATCACGCCCATTTGTACTTTCTGAACAGCCCATTCAATTTTATGTGTGGGTTATAAGCTGATCTGGCTTTTCTAACACATATAATGATGTACATTTACATTAATGGCATTTGCATTTTTACACTGTGCATTTACTTCAATCAAAAAGAAAAAAAAAAATATATATATATATATGAATCGTTTCTCACTTAAAATTAGACCAATTGTGGAGATCCCCAGAATTTCTGCTCAGTCCCTATCTGACTAATAAAGTACACTGATTATCTAAAGCAGGTGTTGAAAGTGAAATCAAGTGAAAGTGAAATTAGACCATGAAGGGAAGCTGAGCTGTGTGAGATATCCAGCACTACTTAGTGTTTTTTAATGAGTCAAACTTGATCTCTTGATTTTTATTGATCTCTATTACAATTATCATGACCTCAAAAACTTTTTTCAACTACTAAAAAAAAAAAAATATATAGCATAAAAGAGGCCACGGGTGTTGTGGCGAGTTCGAGTCAGGCGTTTCTACCATAATTTATTCCCTTTCGAAATGTTCTGCTTGCTGTTTAACTGACACTGAACTGTGTGTTGGTGGTTAGTAGATACGGCAAGCGGAAATCAAGACAAGTTCAAAACAGAGCGTGCGCTCGACCCTGATTGGTGGCTCACAGCTTTACCACTCAAATAAAAAAAGAACGACTGATTTCGCAGAATGTTGGATGTTTAACTTTGAAATGAAGTGAAAAAATGTGTCTCCCCAAATGGAAATACTGGAGAAACACACACACAAAAAAAACAATAATTAAATACTGATCATAAGGAAACTGTTAATGTTGAGATCACAAAAAAAATTATTATCATGAGAAAAACAAAGATAGTCTGGTAGTTGTGAGGTACTGGTATTGGTGATGTAAGGAGGTCTGGGGTGCAGTCTGTGTTCCAATTCATCCTAGAGGTGTTTAATGAGGTCAGATCGTTATAGCAGGAGATCTTTCATGCTAATTTATGTAAAGCATATCTTCATGGAGCTTGTTTTGTGTACAGGGGTATTGCCCTACTGAAATAGGTTTGGGTCTGGAAACTGGAACTGTGACTGGAAAAGTCGGGTGTCCCGCTAAAGGGTGCTTATAGTATATTATAACGTAATAGGAGGAAAAAAACAAACTGCAATAAAAATGCAAATGAGACAGTCAGAGTCTGAGGACAATCTGTGACATTCTCCAGTTGAGTTTCTTGATAATGTGCACAAATTGTACCTGAGACTACAGATGTGTATTCATTGCTGTTTGCTGAACTGCAAAGTGTATTTTATATGTAAAAACATTAAATTTTTAAATACTATTTTAGTGCCTTGTGTGTAAGATTCATTTTTAAATTGGATGCCAATAAATCTGAAGTTCATGCGTTCATGTCTCTAGGTGAAATATGACGAGGGTAAATTTTGGTGCATTTCAGTGTATTTTACAAATAAAATTAAAAGTAAAACTACAATACCTACTTCAAAAAAGCCATTTGGGGAACTCTCTCTCTCTCTCTCTCTTTCTCTCTCTCGCAGACGATCATATTTCCCGGGTCTCTAACACGTGAGCAGTGCGTCACCCACAGAGATCAGCACCTCGGACAGCGGCGCCTGTTAAAAAAAAAAAATTAAAAAAAAAAAAAAAAAAAAATCCACAGCGATTCAGCGCAATTCCGCTTTCAGCTCTTTACCGAGAAGTGCAGCAGAACCAAGAAATGTGTGTAAACGAGTAAATGTGATGTTTCTCCTGCCAGCACGCAGTGTACCCGAGGGCTGCTCTGACTCATTTTGGCAAGACGTCCATTTTCAAGGAGGGAGCAAAAAAAAATAGCTTGTTAAAAAAAAAAAAAATCCACAGCGATTCAGCGCAATTCCGCTTTCAGCTCTTTACCGAGAAGTGCAGCAGAACCAAGAAATGTGTGTAAACGAGTAAATGTGATGTTTCTCCTGCCAGCACGCAGTGTACCCGAGGGCTGCTCTGACTCATTTTGGCAAGACGTCCATTTTCAAGGAGGGAGCAAAAAAAAATAGCTTGTTAAAGGCTGCCATGATTTCATTCCCAGTGACTCCGGACGTGTGAAAGCACCATCACCTGCTTGGACTAGAAGATACCAAGATTCGCCGGATGGTGCGGGGTTCAGTATTTTTTTCCTCCCTCTTTTGATTTTTTTTTTTTTGCGTCCATCTTTCTTTTGAAAGACGCACAAGCTCGACGGGCCGCTTTAAGGGCGGGATGGTGGTGGACAACAAAACCGAAACGAGCTGCTGGGATTTTCTGTTTTTGTAGAGAGTTTGGGCATCGATTGTCTTGCGGGGATTTTGTGCTGTTTTATTATTATTATTATCATTATTTTATTTACTATACTATATGTATAGAAATGCGAGCTCGAGGCATCCCGAGTCTGGGGCTGGTCGGATGGGAGGTGGCGTCAAAACATGTCCACACACATCGATGAAAAAAATGGCCAGGAAACGAGCTGAAGGATTCGTCACGATCAAATAACAACCATGAACCATCTAAAGAGACGTGTATGACCCCAATCATCCTGTTCTCCAGCACTGGATTTGAGTAATGACATGACTGTGGAATCATGACTTCTGCTTTTTAGTTGCTTATCTTTTGCGTCTCCGCGCCTTCGTTTGTGTGATAATCGGATCACATCACCTCCCTGGTTTTTCAGGGGTTTGTGTTTGTTTGTTTGTTTGAACCCGGGATCAGGGCATTGACACGTTTCTAAGCTTTCTAAACCTTTGGATCGCTGCTGTGCTTTAAACCAGCGACGCGCCTGCTCTTATTTAGACACAAACATTTTAAAGAGCGCGTCGGACGTTTGGCTTCCGGGCCGGAAAATCTCTCATCCGCACTAACATGCCATCAGACAGCAACTAAAACGCGTTCTAGACAGTCTCGGGCTGTGATGTGATATCACAATCTTTTCCCCTTAATTCCCTGAGTAAAGTGTAACAGAATAAACAGGCCTGGAGCTCAAGATTACACACCAGTAATAATAATAATACAAATAATAACAATAGTAATTATAATAATAATAATTAATGCCAAAACAATAATCCACGCGTCCCCCTTTTTTTTTTACATCTGGCGCACTCCACACGCATGTAGTGAAAGATGTTTAAGAACCGGATCCGCATGTTTTTCAACGAGCTGAAGCTCCTGGTGTTCATGCGGTCCGGTCCTCGGCAGCCCAGCGTGGATGCAGGCGGGAGCATGCGGGGCCTGAGCTCTGTTGGAGGCTGCGGGTGGCGCACGTTCTCCCGATGCGCCGGCGACCACGACCACGACGCTGAGGAGTACTACGGCAGCGAAGCTGGCGCGAGGCGAAACGCGGCGTCGGGGGGACTGGACGAGCGGGACGCACGGATGCACGGGAGCGCGGACAGCGTGTCCCTGAGCAGCGGAACACGTACACCCCAGTGCCGCATCTGCTTCCAAGGACCTGAGCAGGTAAAACAAATACATGTTATATACAATATTATGTATTTATATAATAGTTGTATTTCTACACTCGGCGTGCACTAATTATTTTATTTTAATTAAATATATCATTTCAGCAGGAGGATCATTAAGATTGGTTTTGCACAAAACTCCTGTGTATTATTGATTGCAATTTTTTTTTATCACTTTCCATCTTTTTTTTTTAATTATTCATCAAAGGCACACGGAAACACATCTCGATCAACTGTGATTGGCCAGAATGCTCAGATCACGCATGAATACAGGTCGCTGATTGGCTCTCTGACTCCTGCTACATCAATAATGCAAAGGTTAATGCCGTTAATGAGACACAACCTATTGTGCGGCTCTGATCTGATCCTGTCCCGTCATCACACCAAGCTTTGGGGTTTTTTAAGGGAAATCTGACAGCTAAGCTGATTTACTCATTGCGTTTTGTCTCCCTTTGCTCATGTGGATGTCTCGGTGAGTCAGACAAAAGGCAGGACGAACGTGTCGGGTGCAAATAAACGCGGTCCTTTGTTTATATGTACAGGATTTTCGGGCCTATCAGAGCCTGCCGTCTGTCTGGGCAACCAATCACAGAGAAATTCCCAGTGCTAAATTAACACCTAAATGCATAAACAACCACTGCTCTTCGGATGTGTGCACGTGCGGGTGTTAATTTAGTAGAGTAAGTGTGATGAGGGAATGCAGCACAAAGAAACACATGCACGCGCGCGCACGCACGCACACACACACACACACACACACACACACACACACACGCTTCTCCTTTAACCATTTACCCTGAATTTAAAGATATTTAAAAGATTTAACCGGAATCTGAGAATAAACCCGTGTTATCCGATTATATCAGGTATTTGTAGACAATTTACAGTTTAACCTTAAAAAACACGAACACTTCGTTTTTCTATGTGATTCTGGACAAATAATTTGCCTTTACATGTTATTAACAAAAAAAAAAAAAAATCTCCTTCACATGAGATTGTAGATGAAGAGTTTGCCCTTATGTGTGATTCTAGACAAATCAGACAAAATAGAATTTTGTCTAGATTCACACATGAAGGTGAATCTAGACAAAATTCACCTTCATGTGTGATTCTAGACAAAATATACTTAACTAAATTTACCTTTGTGTGAATCTAGACAAAATTCACCTTCATGTGTGATTCTAGACAAATCAGACAAAATAGACAAAATAGAATTTTGTCTAGATTCACACATGAAGGTGAATCTAGACAAAATTCACCTTCATGTGTGATTCTAGACAAAATATACTTAACTAAATTTACCTTTATGTGTGAATCTAGACAAAATTCACCTTCGTGCGTGATTCTAGACAAAAAAATACCTGATATAATCGGATAACACGGGTTTATTCTCAGATTCCGGTTAAATCTTTTAAATATCTTTAAATAGACAAAATATACTTAACTAAATTTATCTTTATGTGCGATTCTAGACAAAATTTACAGTCATGTGCAATTCTAGACAAACAATTCGCCTTCGTATGTGAATTTAGACAATTCACCTTCATGTGCGATTCTAGACAAAATTTACAGTCATGTGCAATTCTAGACAAACAATTCGCCTTTGTATGTGAATTTAGACAATTCACCTTCATGTGCGATTTTGGACAAACAATTCGCCTTCACGTAAGATTTTACACATTTTAATGTCACTTTCTGTAACAATTCAGTCATATTCTCTCCCATCTGTGGGAAAAAATATGACTCAGTGTGTGGGATCAGTGTGTTCCCAATCTCGCAACCCAGACATGCAGTAATCTTGTATTTGTTGTTGTCTCATTAGGGTTTTTAATACACTAACTGAATTATTACAGTAAACAGCTTCTTTTTTAGCACTAAGTCTAGAATTCATCTGATGTTTTCATTTGTTAAGCATTAAATTAAAAAAACACAAGAAATAGAAACTTCCTTTAGTAGTTTGTAACATTTCTGTTTATCAACCGGAAAAAAAAAACATCCACCACACTGTATAACAGGATTAGTGATTAACACCTTACAGTAGGAGATCAACATGCAGTTATTAATCTAAAGTAAGAAATAAAGCACAATGGGGAAGGTGTGGGGGTTAATTTAGCCCCAGTGTGGTTTGATGCCACCCTGAAATTGATGACTTTTCAACAACAGCACATAATTAAGTGTTTTATTAATCTTACACCACAGCAGTTTGACAATACTGTGCTTATAAAAAAAGTTTTCATCCATTCACCAGCGTGAGTCCTTGTAATTACTAACACCAAAATTGTAAAGAAAGTTTTTTTTTTTTAATTGCTGAAAACGTGCTGACACTGGAGAATCCATTAACGTTAAATAAACACAACACATTACAGAAAACTTACATGACCTTGTCCATGTTTACAGGTTTGTTCCTCTGCAACAAGAATCAGTTCATTATTAATTTTTAAGATTGTACAGATTATAGTGTATCATTTATCATGCGTGCATGATTGAACTGTTGCTATAGAAACGATAAGGGATTCGATCTGATGCATTATTAAAACGTTTGAATTACAGCCAAGACTTCTGTCAGAGCAAATGAATCAGCAGCTTGTGACCAATCAGAATGGAGAATTTAGCATAGCACTACGTAGTGACTATTATAGTAAAGAAATGTAAATCTGGAATGAACTGATGCCAGCATTGTTATTTACGTCACGTATTTGCAAAAACAAGTATCTATAAGGATTCTTTATAGATGCCATGTTATCTTTATAGCTATGAATATTGAATGGGATGCTGGGAACTTTTCTGCAATCGTCCACACGTCCAGATTCCGTATTATTTTGGTGAATTCCAATGGAGACTCTTAGATTGCGCCACATTGTTCTATCTTTCTAGACTATTCTCACCTAATTTCGAAGCTGTTTTGCCAATCAGTGAAAAGTCCTTATTAGGACAGAGAATATTCAGGAGGCCTAGCAGATGGATGACACACTGTTTTTGTTACAGACAGGATGGTGAATAGATGTTTGGTGTACGGCCAAGATGTGAAAGAACAGATGCGCGGAAGTCAGTAAAGCTCGTCTAATGTAGGTTAGGTTTGGTCGTTGGCTGATTTTAAAACGCGGTGGTGTTTAAAATAAAGTATAATAATAAAAAAACAGACACAATAAGATTTTTCAGGATTTTGTAGTCATCCTCTCACAGGTTAGATTATTTCCGATTTTAAAAACGTCTCATATGGAAACGGAACCAAGGAAGGGAAAAAAAGGAAGTCCCAATAAATAAGACTCTTTAACAGCAATCTTGGATTCCCCCTCCCACAAAAACTAATTTCCGCCGCCTGATGTCCTTGATAAAGTGTTAGATGCCAGCTCCTGCGTCTGTAATCGGTGTCTTTGATCATGGCGGGACCGTTATTGAATTATCGAATTATCCTGATAAAGTCTCAACAGGTGAGAAAATCACATCAGCTTCCTGTGTGTCAAATTATCTCAGTAAACATGATTAGTCAATGGATGGTGCGCTTTGGAATATCAGTCTTCATTAGCCCACTGTCAATGTGTCCAGATACATAAGATCAGAAGAAGATAAATAGCGCAGTCGTTTCCAGGTGGTAAATGGAAGGCTGGTTTTCAAACTACTCGGGGGCGCTTACATTTACTACATTCAGCTGATGATCTTGGTGCTTCTACAATCTGTAATTTCAGCAGTTTCATAAAATCACTATAAATCACATCGTGTGATATGTATGTAGATGAAACCTGCTAAATCCTAGGCCACGACGCAGAGTAATATAGAAGAATATGATGTCATCAGCATGCTCAAGCAATAAACAAACAGAGCGAGATGAATCATGGTTTGGCGATTGTGGTTTGTGTGCGTTTTTATTGGCTAGTCAGTAGTTGTAGCAGCAAACACACGGGGTGAGGGGGATACTACATTTCTGAGACTATGGTTGTCTTTGAACATTACAGTACAACATTCAGAAGCCACAACCTAAGAAATCTTTACGATCGTTTCATGTTGGTCTCATGGACGACCCAAAATCATAGCGTACATCACCGATCAGGTATAACATTATGAGTGGTGAAGAAGAACACTGATTATCTCTTCATCATGGCACCTGTTAGTGTGTGGGATATTATTAGGCAGCAAGTTAATATTTTGTTCTCAAAGTTGACGTGTCAGAAGCAGGAAAAATGGGTGAGAGTAAGGATTTGAGGTCAATAAAGGTCAAATTGTGACGTCTAGACGACTGGGTCATCTCCAAAACTGCAGCTCTGGTCTGCAGTGGTCAGAATCTATTAAAAATGCTCCAAGGAAGGATCAGTGGTGAACCGGTGACAGGGTCACGGGCGGTCGAGGCTCATTAATGCAATATATATATATATATATATATATATATATATATATATTAAAACATACACACGTTTGTGCATCACAGTAATCTAAATCTTTATCAATCAACCGTTTACAACCAATAAATGTTTTTTTTTTTTTAATTTAGCACTGAATTTAATCCTATTGATTTTTGTCACCATGTTCTACAAACGACAAACCACATAATGATGCGAGTTACAGCGATTTTATGATGAGTAAGGATTTTTTTTTTTTTTAGGCATTCTGATTTATGTCTAGAAGCTTATGGCTTCATTAGCAGACCTCTCAAGATCTTCCATTTCAACTCATGTAAAACATCTTCATGTAATTGGCTTTGTGATACTTGTATCCATATTGGAATGGAATAGAATGGAAATTATTGTTATAGAAGCCTAATCCCTACATTTTGACCAATCAGAATTGAAAACTCAAACACAAAGTGCTGACCTCATGCTCTGTACTGTAAAAAAGTGAAAGCTATGAGATCATTAGAAATGACCAAGTCTAGAAATGATTAAGGAATACAAGCAGCTGAGCAGATCCTGTGTTAAGATGATTGAACATCTTGGAGCGTTCGCGCTATAAGAATTATAATGTTCTATAGTTGGAGCAGCTTTAGCCCAAATAGGAGCCCCTCATCTACAACTGCGCAGGCTTTAATCAGCGATATCTGTTCCAGTACTTGCCCACAACGAACAGTTAGATGGAACAAGAGATGATGGGTCAGTGCAGTCGCAAAACAACCCACTGTAAAATCTTCTCTGGGCTAGTTTGACTAGACTGGGTCTATCCCACTCCCACAGCAACACGAGACTTTTAGACGTGAGCTTTTCCAGACTAGAGATCAGACAAAAGAAGCAGGAGAGTTTGTTTTTTTGTCCTAAGATAATTTTATTACGTTTCTATTCTACTGGTGTTCTACTCGCATTTCTGCTTGACAGAAATTTGGAGCTCGAGCGAAAAAAATAAAAAAAATCTAGCAGCTATTGTCAATGTTTCATACATTTCGCACTCTACATTCTCATCACACCTCAAATTCCCTCATGTGTTGGGGGATGTGAACAGCGCTGCACAGTTAACAGATCAATGCTATTAATGCCCACAAATTGCTTTCTCTCTCTCCGTCTCTCTCTCTCTCTCTCCCTCTTTCTCTCGTGTTTATAAAGAGCAGGATTTTGTTAGCTAGCCTGCCATATGTTCCCCACCTATTCACCTTTTCCTTAATTTTCTCTGTACTCATCTCGTCATTTTTTTGTAATCATTTTTCATAAAGCTTGATATATTCCTCAATCTCTTTGAAAAAACATATTATAGCAATCGCTGTCAATTTCCCGCTTTAATCGAACTATGCAATGGACCACTTTTTATGCCATATTTCTCGGGATTTGATGTAAGCCCACCACGATCGGTCTTCAGCTTGTGTTGTGTGTTCGGGATAGAAGTGTGAAGGGCTTTGAGAGATCTGCACAATATGTGCTGTGATTGCAGCTGGCTGTGCAATCTATTGGAACCTTGATGTGACATGGTTAAAGATCAGCCTTTGTTATTTATAAAAAAAAAAAATAATTAAATGTCCATTTGCTGGATTGTGTGAATGCTGTGATTCATCGAAGCTGGCACAGAAACACTCGTCTGAGATTGGATTGGACACGGCTGGACCGAGCACACAATTAACACGTGTAGCTGATTACCATCATATCTAGAGGTACATAAAACATGTTGAATTTTTTTTAGACGATCCATAATCACCATCTTAAAGTATGTGATTACCAGAGACGAGTATTTTTAACATGTACTGAAGGGGGATTTTTATATAAAGAATGTACATGTACATTTTATCCATATATAGTTACATTTGATATTGTAGTTATAGGGTATTTATAAAATGTATAGTGACAAATAAATGAATTGATATATTTAATCTATTCATTTCTGTAAAGCTGTGCATACAATGTCAACCTAATATTAAATTAGATCAAATTGATTCCATCCTAAAATCACCTCAATGAATCAATGAACGCTTTACCATGTGTAAAACCTCACCATATGCGGATTTCTCTTTATAGCCTGCAGCAAAGTCCCTTTGCAAGCTGTTACTACAGAGATAATCATATATTTAATGGTTGCACGATCAGGCCACATCTGTAACCTATAATTAACTATTCACTTCTTCACTTCTTCATGACAGAATGAAAGAAAATTAATTTGTACCTTACAGAGTCCCAATGAGAACCCTGGAGGATTACTAGAATTATGTCAGTAGGAGAACTTCAAATATCTGACGAGGAGGCTCAAACTCAAACACTAGTTAACATACAAGTTATATGTGTATATACATATAGAAATGCTGTGATTTATTAAATTAAACTGCGGAGAGTTAGTGACCTTACAAAGGTACATTATTACTGAAGTAACTTGTTTTAAAACTGTGACCATCATTGATACAAGCATTTCTAGATGCATCACCAGCCGGAAGCTTTTTATTGCAGTTTAATCACGATTATTAACAACAGTCTGGTTGTTGATTGGGAATTAAATAAGGAAACGGGAAACTTTTGTGGAACTTATTAACTGCTCATGCTCGGATCCTAATGAGATTCTAAATGAGTGCTTTATTAAAGGCAGGCACAGTAACAGAGTGAATCATTTACGCCGATAGGGAAAATTGTGCTTGTATTAACTGTAAAATATAAATATGCAGGCTTTCTAATTACAGTCACAAACATTCGGGTCTTTGGATTAGATTAGATCTGGATACCTCTGATGAAATAAAGTCATTTGAACCATTTCTCATTTCATTATAGCCCAATTGACTGAAACAGTTCTAGCCAGTTTGATAATGCACTAGACTTACAACCCGATTGTAGAAGCTAAAAGACTTGCAACCAATTCTACAACCCAAAGGACATATAGGCAGTTCCATAACCTTCTGGACTTAAACTTTATTCTAAAACTCAACAGACATTGAACCAATTGTAAAACCCAAAACACCTGCAATCATTTTGATATCCAAACTAACGACTTGAGTTGCTAACGATTTTAAAACTCAACGTACTTACAACTAATTGACCACTAATTCTACAACCCAATAGACTGTGATCTAGATGGCAATAGTTTTGCAACCAATTCCAGAACCCCAAAGACAACAAATTCTATAACCCAATAGATATATAACTAATTCTAGCAATTATTATTATAATAATCCAATTTTATAGTGCAAACAACTTAATCAATTTTAGATTCTAAAGCAAACTTGCATTAGACTGGCAAACTATTCTAGAACCAACTTCTAAATCCTACTAGACCTGCAAACCATTCTAAAACCCAACTAATTAGTGTATTCTATAGCCATTTGGACTGAGAACCAATTCTAGATGGAGTACTCTTGCAACCAATTCCAGAAACCAGTCGATATACATATAGTCCTAGCCATTTTCAGAGCCAATAGCAGCTTAGAACATTTTATAGTCCAGAAACAATATAACTAATTCTAGAACCCAATGATTTCATAACCAGTTCTAACCAATTCTATACCCAAATGCACTTACTGTAAATTCTATCCAACTCAATACTGCATGTGGACTTACAACCCTTTCTAGAGGCCAGTGAACTTACAGGAAATACTAGAATGGAGATTTTCTAGTGCCGGGGGAATTCATGTCTGATGGGTTTGAGACCAGTATTGATTGTTTGGCTGAATGTAGGAGGGAAGCAGGAACAGCTCAACTCTTATTAACCTGCATGTTCTTCACATTACTCCACTCAGGCCTCAACACCAGCTTCATGCAAAGGAGCCACTTTATGAGTAATATCTCATCTTGAACATTCAGTCAGTAAGTTTGCTCAAATTGCCTTAACTGGATTTTACATAATATCATGGGGATTTTAATAGAGAAGGCAGGACACAGCTTTAAATATAAGAAGGAATAGAATAATGGTCACTGTAGCACAGTGAGGTGGTTTTGAGTTGAGTTACACACATGCAGAGAGGATTTAATATTGAAATTGTGCACATTGGAAATTCAGACCTCGGGCAGAAATCGAGAATTAAAAGCTCTTCACAGGTCGGACAAGTGTTACGCACGATTCCCTTCTTCTTTTGGCTCGAACTGTATTTGAAGCTCATTGAACACTTGCACTGAAATTCGTATTTGAAGCTAGTTTTATTTTACATGCATAAGACTAATGAGTGTAGGAGCCATTTTTGTTAACCCAAAGTAAATGTGCAGTGATTAATGTGAACTATTAATGCAGTAATTACACTGTCATTATACTCTACTCCCATGAAATGTTTATTTCAATGCCTTGCTTTTTCTCATTAATATATCTTTGTGGTTTTATCTTCTGAGATTATGTTGCATCATTTGAAATGTAACCGCAAATAAGCACTTTTTTTTTTTTTTTTGCTTCTTTGTTTGGTTGTCAAATATATTGGGACAGAAATACGATTACATTTTTCTTTACTTGAACCAGAAGATCTAAACCAAACTAACTTTACTCAAATCTCCACAAGCACACTCCAAAATCTAGTGGAACATCTTCCCAGAAGAGTGGAGGTTACTATTACAGCATATACAATTACAGCAAATATGGAATTGGATGTTCAAAGATCCCATATTAATCTTTAGTTCATTGGGATGATTCACATAAATCACGATATGAACCACAAAAAGATCTACCTCATCTAACCCCTATTTTTAACCTACCATCTTAATATTATTAAAATGTCATTTCAGTACAACAATCTACAGCACTGTAACTAGGCTTCAACAACTCTATAGCTAGTGGCTCTTTTTGGGCGTATACTGCACTCCATGGGGAGGAGAAAATATTCTTTCTATACCTGGTATGTATGATGCTGTTATATAGGGACATCGTGTGCGATTGGTTTAATATCAGGTGTGAACAGATGCCACAACGGTGGCTCACAGCTGGGTGCGAATCAGCTGGGTAAAGCTCAGATACCTGCTGTTGTTTGAGTGCATGATCTGCTAAGTCTGTGTGAAGCATATGCTCTTGTTCTCAAGCTGGAGTCCAATCTGAGCTGTGGCATTTTACTGATGACCCCCACGTAACTTGAAAAAAGTCGAGACATAATCCAGCCGACCCAGGAGTCTTAAAGAATACTGATCAGTGTATCAGTATACGGTCATTTGTTAATAATTTAACAGGTTACAGTACATAATTTAGCAACCTGGAGAAATCCAAAGTACTGTAATATATAAAGTTGACAGAATATGTGTGTGTCAGCGAGCGTATGGACAAGAGAGACAAAAAGGAGAGAGACAAGAGCTAAAATTAGCCTTTGAAACCCCAAACCTCTGATGCTGAGAGTAAAGCATCTCACATGCGTATCGTACGAAATTAAAATGGACACGAAAATTTTAATCATTACAAGAATATATTTCGGATCACCATCATCAATGTAAGATCTAAAAATCATAAATCGAACCATCCTAACTCGGGGACTACCTGTATTCACTCAGGTATAGCAGAGTGAATTCTAGAGACCAAAGAAGTTACGGCTAATTTGATATCTCAATAGACTAAGAATCAATTCTAGAAAATCTAATAAATCTTATACCATATTCTAAAGCATAAAAGACAACTTATTTTAGCCAGCTGTAGAACCCACTAGACATATACAATAAATTCTGACCAATTCTGGAATGTAGATGTTTTGGGGGATTTGTTTCTGAGACCAGTATCGTTGGTTGGCATGGTAAAGGAAAAGGATCATGACCTTACTCACTAATATTTTGTGATCATTTTTCCATCAGGGGGAGCTGTTGAGTCCATGCCGCTGCGATGGCTCCGTGCGCTGCACCCATCAGCCGTGTCTCATCCGCTGGATCAGTGAGAGGGGCTCGTGGAGCTGCGAGCTCTGCTACTTTAAATACCAAGTGCTGGCCATTAGCACCAAAAACCCCCTACAGGTGAGAGTTCAAGAACATGTTTTGCAAAAAAGAAAATATGACTTGCTTCCCTCCCCGCGTTCCAACACCACCAACACCACTTGGCATAATCCATAAATATTCTGTTACTTCATCTTCTTTGAAACATCCTTCGATTTCAAGACAGTAGCATGTGATCTATGATTCACTTTGCCCATAATGGATTTCCTGACTAAAACAGAGCATGGGGGAAGTCGATAACTTCAGACTGGAGTCATGCCAGCTCCGAGCACATCAATTAGGCAAATGAGTCATTGTTAAGTATTATGACACCCACAAGTTTGTGCATTTATTCTATAAATCTAATCTATAACATTAAATGCCAACGCACTAATAACACTTCCTATTATATTAAACAACAATGACATACTACCAACCTTCACGATTATCCTGATGCAGTCTCGTCATTGACCTTCAGCTCTGATGTATTCCTCTGAAGACGGAAATACAGAATGTACAAACACGTGTGTGTGAATGAGGATAGAATTGACAGAAACACATTAATAAACCCTGTGGTTCACAGAGCTGCTGTTCTAGAAAATGACACACACATGAAATAAGGTTTGTAACATCCAGGAGGCAATAATGACATTTTTTTGACCTATGGTAAATCAAGAGACACGTTTGACACATTTTGTCACACAATCAAACCAACGTTGCTTGGCTTTTGCGTTTCAGTGGCAGGCCATCTCTCTGACCGTGATCGAGAAGGTGCAGATCGCCGCCATCATCCTCGGCTCGCTCTTCCTCATCGCCAGCATCTCGTGGCTGGTTTGGTCGTCGCTCAGCCCCTCGGCAAAGTGGCAGCGTCAGGACCTGCTCTTCCAGATCTGCTATGGCATGTACGGCTTCATGGACATCGTGTGCATAGGTGAGAGCAGAAAGCGATATAATTAAACACACAGGAATCTGCTGGATGACCTTTACTGTGCTCATTACCGCGGCCACCAGCCATTAGCATTCGGCTGTTTCGGTACTTCGAGTCGACTTCAAGAGACTGTGACTCACGATGTGACTCATTTTACAATCATTTTCCTTTCAGCAAAATGAATGTAGTGTAGAACTGTTACTTAGATATTACACATATTACCTGTGATATGCCACATTACTGTACCGAATGAACCGTATGCACTCCTATAAGTCAGAAACCCACACCAAACTGTATTTGCCAAGCGCTTGTGATCAGTTGCACTCTCAGGAGAGAGTTTTGAGATTCACTGTTAGTAAATAATTCACTAATCTTGGAGCAGTCTAGAGCATTAGTAGAATTTGTGCATAGAATATTAATAAAGAGGTTTAAACTGAACCCATTGTATCAAGAGCTGGAAAATGCTGCAGGATTAAAGTGAACATTTTATTTGCTAGATTTTACATTTTTATTCAGAGTCGTGCCGATTTAAAAATCATGCGGAGTAGACGCTTTTAATCGACTTTCGAGGTCGTATAGTATACAGGCATTAATCTGTCTGAGGAGCTGGCAGTGAAACAAGAGCTGCAGATTAAATATCCATCAGCGACTAAGAAGCAGCTTTACATGAATACATGAAACTGTGAACAACCAAACTAACAAAGTGGAAGAAAGTCCTTTAGTCCAATTCTGTAGTAACGTTT
Source organism: Silurus asotus (assembly GCA_024362625.1). NCBI lineage: Eukaryota > Metazoa > Chordata > Actinopteri > Siluriformes > Siluridae > Silurus > Silurus asotus. The sequence continues at coordinate 5,160,998 of MU579904.1, forward strand.
GATATATTGTGAAAGTCCCATACTACATACTCCACATTACCCACAATGCATTGTGTTTAAACTGCAGACCAAATTAATAATTGCAAAAGTATTATCTGTCTGTTGTCTCTCTGTAGAACCATGCATTTTTCTTTCCATACATTGGTCCATCCAACCATCCAACTGTCCATCTATCCATCCATCCAGCCAGCCAGCCAGCCAGTTATCCATCCATCCATCCAACTCTATCTATCAAATAGTCTGTCAATCCATCCAACTCTATCCATCAATCCATCCATCCATCCATCATCAAACTCCATCCATCTGTTTAAAAAACATTCATCCATTAAATAGTCCATCCATCCATCCATCAAACAGTACCTCCATCCATCCATTCATCCATCCATCAAATATTCTATCTATCCATCCATCCATCCATAAAACTATTCATCCATCCACCCAGCTTTATATCCATTCAACTATTCTTCCACCCATAAATGCAACTGTTTATCCATTCAACTATTCATCCACCCATCCGTTTCTCACTCCTCCTCATTTCAGTGTACATCAGCACAAGTTGGGTGTTTTTTCTCTGAAACATTCCAAGATAAATAAGATAATTTCAGACAATTACATAAACAAACAAACAAATCCACTTATATAAATGATGGAAATTTCCCACACTGGCCCTCATGTGAACTTATTAATCCATATTTCCTGCAGGTCTAATCATCCACGAGGGTTCATCTGTCTACCGGATCTTTAAACGCTGGCAAGCTGTCAATCAGCAATGGAAAGTACTGAACTATGAAAAGGCCAAGGACTTGGGGGAGCCGATTAGCTCGAGCAGTAAGGCGACGGCGCGTGGTTCGCGCTCCAACCCTCACAGCCTGGGCAGTGGCAGCAGGAGGAACCAGCGCATACGGAGGCTCAGGACTATCCTTAACCACCACTGCGGCTACACCATCCTGCACATCCTGAGTCAGATGAGGCCCAGCGAAGCACGCCTCGCCTCCACCTCCAACCGCGAGGTTGTCATGAGGGTCACGACGGTATGAGGACGGCGGTGCATTCGCTCTGATCTGCCGAGACACGGCGTGCAGAGACTTGTTCTGAGCAGCAGCTGTGCCGAGACTCATCTGGTGACGTCTCGCTCGTGTTTCTTTTGGGCGGCGTGAAACACGCACGTGTCAATAAATGGGAATCTGAACATAAAAAAGCGGGGAACTTTGGAATTACATGGTTCATAAAAAAAGAACAAAAAAACAAAAAAAAACCAAAACAAAACCCCCCACCACAAATACACACAAGAAAGGGAACTGTCTTCGTGATCTGACACACAAGCGCATTTTTATTTCGTCTCCTCTCTGGTGTCGTTTTATACCACTATGGTTTTTACTATGTTTCATTTTCTAAGGGGAGTGTGGTTTTATGAACGTACGCTGCTGTACTGAATATAACGGCTTAAAAAAAAAAAAAAAGGACAGTGATGTTTACCTTCAATTGAGCAAGAAAAAAAAAATAATAATAAAAACAAAAAACGCACCGTAACCAAACCGTCACAAATGCACAACAACCAGGGAGCAAAGAATTCTTTACAATACCAATAAATACATTTAATACGAATATCATGAAAGGGGTAGGGTGCAATAAGATAAAAATAGAGGGATTATACAGATTGTTAAGTACATCAAATATTTAAAGGATTGGGATCTTCTCTGCAATAAAGATACCTGTACATTTTTGCAGTGAACTTTGCATGAGGGTAAAGTTTTGTGCCTCCTCGACACGAGGATATGATGAATCTGTTTTCATTTCGAATGGTGCTTGTTTTAATAAACACTGCTATTCATCAGGTGTTTGTGGGGGTCCCCATCTCTAATCGGCGAAACCCGTAATCGTTGCTAATCGAATTGGAGGGTATTAGGCGTCCAGTAGGGGGCAAAGACATTTTCTTTGAACAATGAACCAATGAAGGTAAATTCAATTGAGAATTCTAGACAATACATACACACGTATAAATCTTCATAATAACAAACACTCACTCGCTGTGCTTTCGCTTTTTAAACGCATTAGTGGTGTGCTTTATAGCGCATTGACCAACACAGCAGGGGGATTTGGTGAAACTCATTAACCTTAAAGGTGCAGGGGGATTCTTAAAGGGAATTTAAATTCTATAGTGCTTTTAACGAAGCTGTGGATGTAGATTTAGAACATGAACGAGCAATAAGATGATTGAAGTAAAACACAAGGAAGTAATGAAAAAAAAAAAAAAGCCCCCATAATATTCACAATGAATTAAAATCTAAGAATTGAATGACGGTATGAACGGGCAGTCTGGACTAGAGAGAAATCAGCTTTTTCAGATCACAGTGGTTCCACCAAACATGAATCTAGTGGGAAAATGGGATCACGTGTTTAACCAGCACACATAGACGTGACGGTCTGCTGTCCACATACTTTTGGAGCAGACAGAAACCTGAGCTCAGGATCGTACGAGGACCCTGAGACAGTAACTCTACACACTGCACCACCCAAATATTGATTTCTCTTCTCTTCGAAAGACAGGCCCTACAAGCACTTTTATACCAGTTTCTGAAAACCAGGAAAGATATGATTCTATTTCGGATAAAAGAAAAAAAAATGTGAAAATTAGAAAGTACAAAATGAAAGTGGGAACAAAAGCCATTGAGGCTGACATAATGTAGAGGTCATGGCCTTGCCCCCCCTCCCCCCTGTTCTCTACTTTCTGATTGCTTTTAGTAAACTACCCTCATTTCCAGCTGTAACGAGCTCTGTAATGGCTGCACAGGCCGGTTCGGCGTGTCGTTAACACGGCCCTACGCCCTGCTCGTGAAATGAGCTATCGGAGTGATGTATTTAAGATTTGTTTAATCATCGTGTAAACATGAATGACGCTCGTTCTGGAGGGAAAATGCGGTGATACACATTCTGGACATGAACACTTTTGGGTAAAAAGGCACAGTATGGTCTTTCAATGGTCTTAACAGCAAATCATTGTTTCTTGTTTATTTCCTATGCAAACAAATAGATCAAGAAATGTATGGAAACAGTACACACGATAGTACAGTACAGGATAATCCATCTCATTTTTGTCTCAACTCACAGAAAAGTAGAGTCATCATCTTTGAAACCAAAGTTGATGAGCTTCAGTCAAAATATATATATAAACCAAAAATGTGTTGAATTTTACAACAAACAATTAAGTCATTAACATCATTTCATATGTGTATGCACAATGAGTGTTTCCTTAGACTGTTTACTGAGGCAAAAACAAACAAGCAAATGATGCCACATGAAGTCTAGGGCATTAGTAAAGTCAGGTACTGATGTGGGTGAGGTGAGGAGGCCTGGGATGCGGTTAGCAATTACATTCACCCCAAAGATTTTCAATAGGATTGAGGCCAGTAAAGATTCAAAGTAATTGTGTACCTCTAACTTTGTGTTAACAGATAAAGGGAAGAACCACATATGGTTCGAATGGTCAGGTGTCCCAATACTTTTTCCATAAAAATGAACTACAAGACAGCTTTACTCATTCTGATTAGAAAACGCAGACCTCTTTCTGGAAATCTCTCCGCCGTGTTTTCTTCCGAATCCGATCAGCATAATGAAGGATGCGAAAATTAGATCAAACGCATTAGCTTAGATTAGATTCAGCTCAGCAGGGGTGGCAAGACTACACGAACGGGAGTCGGATTTATTGGCAAATTCACCCGTAGTTTCTCCTCAAACTCCTCTGCTTTGCACATTTTTCTTGTGCCCTGCACAAAAACACCTGATCAAACCACTGAGCTGATTAACGGACCCACTGAGGCAACACGGTCGTGTGGACACGGAAATGTGAGAACGTGGCCTGGGACTTGCTGCGGGAGGAGGTTTCGTTAGGTTCACTCATCCATTTGACGTTGATGTGGTATGGGATAGTTTTGTACAACCTTCAGCAAACAAAAGTCTTTTGGGTTTAGGGATTAGGGGATCGGAGGAACCTTGCGACTACAAACACTGCGGCTTCTGGTCCATCGTTTATACCTCTATTTGAAGGAACTAGAGAATTAGTTTGGAGTTGACTGAGGCACACAATTGAAGCTTATGGACTTTGGTGGCTCTTTAGACAATGTAGCTCTGATACACTTTGATTGAATTTAATTAATACAGCGCCATTTTTTTGACTAGATAGTACATAGTTATAAAATGGACTAATAATCGCAACCATCGTCATCCTCATTGCACATCCAAATGTGAAAAGGCTCCACTTTATTTGGTTCCTCTCGAAATATCTTCCTCATATTATCTCAGACGTTTGCTTTGTGACAACATCCATTTTAAAAAAGCTATACAAATACAAGCAAACTGAAATCTTAAACAAAAAACACAAAAAATTCCCATTGTCTTCTAGAGTGATGACAAATGCCAGTGTGATTATGATGAATCAGCTTAAAGAACAAAATGAACACACGCACCAGGGGGTTCGAGTCCTCCAGCTGGACGGGTGAGCAGGCAGTCTTGGTTGGTCACTTGGTTTGGCAGCTTGCTTTCGCTCGATCCTCATGCTGTGTACTTGTAACTAGGAATATTAGATTGATGTGCTCTTTTTTTCCAGAACCCAGCCGTTACGGTTGCACAAGCCAGTGCACTCTTAGTGCCGGTCCCAAACCCGGGAAAATGTGGAGGGTTGCGTTATGAAGGGCATCCAGCGTAAAACATGCGCCAAATCAAATATACAGATCACAAATCAGAATTTCATACCGGATCAGTTGAGGCCCGGCTTACCAACGACCACCACAGGTACCGTTAGTCAACAGGGTACCGGTGGAAATTGGGCTACTGTTTGCCAAAGGAGGAAGAGGAGAGGAAGAAGACGTCTACAGAGACGGCAGGGAAAGGAAAACTGTAGGGGAGTGGAGGTTCGGGTTGGTACATTAAATATTGGTACTATGACTGGTAAAGGGAGAGAGGGAGCTATGATGGAGAGGAGAAAGGTAGATATGTTGTGTGTTCAGGAGACCAAGTGGAAAGGGAGTAAGGCCAGGAACATTGGAGGTGGATTTAAACTGTTCTATTATGGTGTGGATGGAAAGAGAAATGGTGTAGGGGTGATTCTGAAGGAAGAGTACAGTAAGAGTGTAGTGGAGGTGAAGTGAGTTTCTAATAGAGTGATAAACTTGAAGCTGGAAGTTGAAGGGAGATGTTAGAAATGTCCCCACTGTGGGATGAATAAAGGTATATCCATGTCATCAGCGCTTATGCTCCTCAGGTGGGTTGTGAGATGGAGGAGAAGGACAAATTCTGGAGTGAGTTAGATGAAGTGGTAGAAGGTGAACCTAGGAAAGAAAGATTGGTGATTGGGGCAGACTTTAATGGGCATGTAGGTGAAGGGAACAGAGGTGATGGTAGGTATGGCTTTAAGGAGAGGAATGTGGAAGGGCAGATGCTGGTAGATTTTGCTAAAAGGATGGAAATGGCAGTGTTAAATGCTTATTTTGAGAAGATGGAGGATCATAGGGTGACATATAAAAGTGGAGGAAGGTGCACACAGGTGGATTATGTTCTTCGTTGCAGATTAGAGACTTTTAGCTGTTGGCGGGGGACAGTGTGGCTAGAGAGCATTGGATGGTGGTGAAGGAATGGAGGAATGCACAGTGCATGTAGGGGGCGTGGCCTCAGTAGCCCTGCAGTAAGTGTGATGTGTGCCTGTGATTGCTGAATGTGGTTGTTTTAACTCAAATTATCCTGTTATAGGCTCAGCTGCAATTAAGTAAATCTGCAGTTTATTCCCATTAATTCCAGGTTATTTTCCATATTTATTTATTTATACATTTTTCCTATGGAACATTTCCAGTTTTTAAAATTAATTGAATTTTGCAACTCTAGTTGTGTACAGGGACATTGAAAATCAAGATATTGTAGAATTGAACGTGTTTTAAAACTAGTGTCAGATTATTTTTTTTTAACATTTATAAAAATTGTAATTTTCAAATACAAAAAATAGGCAATTTACGACAAGTTTTCTCATACATAAGAACAAACCTCATACTCATTCAATATACACAGAGAACACAAGCGCTCACGAACGCTGTACACTGAAAATGTTTATTGTGCATATACAATATGTATATTTTTCATAGCTTGATCTACTTTACACTCCACATTCTGATCGAAGAGCAGAAACAGCCACAATTGCACAAGTCGGATTGATTGGAAACGAACATGGGACCAGCCTAAAAAAGCACCGATTCACTCATCTTCTACTCAGAGCAAATGTCACTAATAAGAAGCATCGTGAAAAGCAGGCTTCAATTTTTGTCACTCGTAATCAAACGCACGTCGTTACTAAAGCATGGGTTTATGAGCGCACACTTCCACGTTAACCTTTAAGTGCTTATCGACATCACTGACTGCACACAAACACTTTATACACGAACACCAGCCTCCAACACGTTACATCATCATCTCTCGCTCTAATCGTTTTGCTGATGCAGCCTAAAAACGTTTCACTATGTAGCGCCTAGGACTCTACATAAACAACATGCAACCGTCAGCACAATATCCATTAACACACACACACACACACACACACACACACACACACAGAAAAACAACATAACGAAATACATGCATAAAAAATATTAAAACATAAGTGCTAATAGATTTAAAGGCACCTGTAAATAAACGGTTAAAATAGTAAAAACGAAAGGAGAAGCAAAAACAAACAAACAAAAACAAACAAACAAACAACCCTATTCGGACAGGATTAGGTTACATTTACAGGATCTCGTTTTGATTTAATTTCACTCTCCCTGCTAATGATTACTCTCCGTGTGGAGAAGGAGGATGCGGCTGATTCTTATCGTACACAATACCATGAAACACTGTTTCTTCTCTGGAAGAAAAAAAAAAGAAGATTTTGCATCATCGAACATTAGATCCTGAAAAAAACAAACAATGACATCGCATACAAAACAATTGACCTCGTCCTATATCCTCTGAACTGTCTCGAGTTCTATCTTGGAGTCACAACGTTATTCCTGAAGTCACTCGGAGAAACTAATCCCGTCTGAATACGGTAAACGTTACGTCAGCGGCTAACAGCTGTACAGTAAGAGTATGATGTAAATAAAAGTAAAGACGTGTTTCGCTAATAAAGCATTTATACAGTCGCACCTTCCATTATATGTTGGGGACAAAATGTAAACCGATGCCACACAGACAAATCTGATTTAAACTCTACGGTTTAAATTGAGCTGCATTAAAATAAATGTTACTACATAAAAACAAAACTAGTATTAAAACAATGGTGAGGAAAACCTACAGTAATTAAATCCTGTAGTGAGGATGCTGTGCTTTATGATCAGGTGTCTCACAGGTAAGGGTACTGGTTAAGTTTCCTCTGGCTGGGGGGGTACGGCTGCCCAGGAAGCTGCTGCTGTTGGCAGTGTGAGGCGGTCGATTGGCCCATCAGCCCCATAGCATTGCTCTTCTGCAGCAGACTCAGAGAGGCGGAGTAAGGTCCGGCAGCACGTGTGTGCCTAATCGAGGAGGAGCTGCTGGAGTTGTGCAGCTGATCCACGGCCTGCGACACCGAGGCCAGGGCAGCCGATGCGGGGTAGGCGTACAGGTTGGGGGTGGAGCTGAAGAGCGACGCCTCGTGCAGCCGGTACGAATGTGACGGACCGGTGGGAGGATACGTGGGTTGACGTTTCAGGGATCCACCCCCTGAGCGGTCGTGAGAGGACATCACAGGCTGCTGGACCTGCGGCAAAAAGATGCACGAGGGAGGAGGAGATGAGATTTCCACTGGACTAAATAGGATACGTGATGTTTGCTGTCCAGTGCTGAACTCCAGTGGTGTTTTTGGCACCGCGATGCAGTTTTAAACTTGTTTCAGGGAATTTTGGCAGGAAAGCTTCGCCTAAAAAGTTACATTAATCAGAACAGGGGCCACCATAGTAACATCCCTGATGCGTTGAATTTATATAAGTGGTACAATAGTACAATAGTCTTGCTGAGGGTTTAGAAGTAACTCTGTAGTTAAGGTTTTTTGATACAGACTGGAAGGTTGTGGGTTCAAGCCCCAATATCACCAAGCTACCACTATTGAGGCCCTTCAACCCTCTGTTCTTCAGGGATGCTGCATCATGATGCTCTGACCTCAGATTTCTAACGCTGTTATATGGGAAGAAGGGATTTCCCTGTACTGTACGAACATGTGACAAGTAAAAGCCTCTTTCTTTTTCTTAATGCAGCATCACACAAAAACTGAATCACAGTCATGCTGGTGCTGCTCTGATACTATATCTTCTGACCAGCTATGAGTCAGTAACTGTATGTAGGCTGAGTTGCAGTAATGGCCATTGTGCGTATATAGTAAACAAAACAAACAAATACAAAAAAAAATAGCTGAATTGAATAGTAATAGTGTGTGAATGGCAAGTGCGAGTGTTTAAGGCAAACGTTTTGCAATAAGCAAGTAAGACATTGCATTTCTTTTTTTTTAAATCAAAGCTAAACATCTATATCTTACAGACATGATGCTGAATGGGAAAAGCTGTATCTACACAGTGTTTCCTGTCTACTGGGTTCCTCTATCTAGTTCTTAGGAACCTGTGTTATAAGAAGCACCAGTGTCTCATACAAAACGGATATTTATTCCTGGTATTACATCATTGCTCTATTACAAAAGCGTTCTCCACTGACTAGAACATGATCTTCCAAAAACACACTATAAAAAGCAACATGAAAAAAAGAAAGAAATTAATAAATAAAAACAAGCACGTAGACTATTCATGTTCTTCGTGTAACAAACAAGTTCCAGAGGAACAGTCTGAACAGTACATCTGAGCTGCTGCTCCTATCCGTGACCTACTTTACCCTCAACCAGCTGCGCTTCTGGCACACTTCTCTGTTATAATACTCAAAGGCCAAAGGCTACTACTCTGAAACAACTGACTGACTGATGGAACGGTTGCCTGTTTAATGAGTTCATGTAGTTCTTAAGAAACCAGCAGCGACTGCTGCTTAAGCAAGCTGCATATTAATTTTAATATCGCAATACAATATAGATTTATTCATTTCAGTTACTCCTATTGCACAGTGTATAATGTGTAGGTGTATCATTTCATTTACGGCTTATTATTTAAATGCAAATTGTTGAGTTGACCTTTGTAATCTCACTGTGATTTTAGCCTTAATAGATCATCTTGGTTATAACCCCATGAGTGAAGGTGCAGGCGGTACATAATTTGCCTTTGTGGTCGTGATCGATTGACCTGATTGACTTTTATTTCATAAACCGCTTGTATGAGCATTTACACAATATAATCGGAATATACTCTAGCTTCAGGGTGTTTGCAGACTTGTGCATTAAAACACTGATGCATGATGCAGACAACACAAACCTAAATAAAAAAAAATCATTTGATTAGGATGAAATGAATTGAGATTTATACCAGATTGTCAAATAAGGTGCGATTTGTGAAACTCTCTGATGGTGTCTCAGGTTGTGTGCTGGCTTTAATCTACAGCAGAGCTGCTCTACCTGACTCAGGTTGAGAGGCTGTGATTTGGTGGTCACTGTTCTCTGATGCCGCTCACTGCTGGGCAATCCTGAGCGTGAGGACTGTGGAGCTGACGTCTTCTTCGGTTTCCCGCTGGATGTTGTGCTGCTCAGCTCTGAAATGTGGGGAGAAAATAAAAACCACATAAGAATGACAGACCGACCAGAATCTATAAGTATTAATTAGAATTTATTAGGAAGATGCACCGCTGGTCACTCCGTCCCATGGCTGAGTTTTCAATGAGGGCGTCACGACAGCCAGAGACTTGGCGCTTGGTCCGGTGGTCTCCGCAAAGTTGGGCAAGCGTTTAGGACTGACAGGACTGCAGGTGGACGAGTCCGAGTCCTGAGAGTCGTGCACGGTCACGCAGCTGATGACGTTCGCACGCTGGTTCGTGCTGCAGCTAAGAGAAAATAATGAATAATTAAAAAATATGAACATGCTGTTTGGGTGAGGATTGGTTACACAGGGTTTATAAGGGAGTTGACTACGCTTTGTTCTTTTAATCATTGTGTTAAGATGTCTTAAACTCAAGACTATTAGAGAACATCATTTCAGTCCAAGAGACCACTGAGTGCTGCATTAACAAAATTGATAAATAACTGCCTTATGGGAGACACCAGTGTGTACAAACGTAGTACAATTGTTTCTAAATTCGGTTTCTAACCGTACAAATGATCCCTTGTCCCATGAGTAGTGCTACAAGAATTAATACTACTGCTTTTTCCCCCTCATACTGTAGGATGGGATAAATTTGGATTTGTACTTGGGACTTGCTTTGGGATAAAAATACTTGTTTACACTTGAAAGCTAATGACTTGCCTCGCTCCTGCTGAATGAGTAATGAGGAAAATGCTGTGGAATGCACAGAATGCGCCACGGCAATAAACGCCAGTCACCTCGTGGGCGAGACTTTGGTGTCATCTTCGTCCTCGGTGTCACTCGGAATGGTGATGATGCTGACGGCGGGACTGGGCGTGTCCGAAATGATAATGGGCTGAGAAGGGTCACCGCTGGTGTGCACCGCAGGGGACATGGGTCTGCAGAACACACAACGGTTCAATATACTCCATACGGTATATACTAAAAGAATGAACATTAACGATCGTGCTACGCTGTAGTTTAGTGTGGTATAGGGGTGTGTGCGATATTGACCGACTAGAAACTCAAAAAAGATCTGATTATCAATAACGATTATCAGACGATATTTTGCTGAGTGTGCTTTTGTGCTGGTACCTTAAGGACTACTGTGGAAAGCAAAAATCTTTGACATTATTCATATTCTTTGTGGTGGTCAGTTCCCAGCAGAGATAAAGATTAATCATGTCCAATAAGTTTAAATAGATTTTTACCTTTTATGGGCATTTTGTTACTTTCATAAAGCCATTTTTTTCATGTACATCATATTTGAGTCTAATTCTTATTATTCTAATTGACTGTTTAGATGTAGGACATTGTTGACTGTTAAAAAGCAAATGAAATCAGCATCAACAAAATTTCTCAGAATGGAAAGATACTTTAAATATGAAATTTAATCTGCCAGTAAGTCAGTGTTAATAAGCGAGTCATTTCAAGTGAATGAATAAATGAAATGATTCGGTTCAATCGCATTGACTCATTTACTCACTATTGCTCAGACGCAAAACAGTGCTGTGGGTTTGTTTTGAATGATTTTTGATTATTAAATTAAATTAATTATTGAAACTTTACCTTGGTCTGCTTTCTGCGTGCCGACCTTTGGACCTCTTGACCCCGCTCTGCTGCGCCCGACTGTTGGCTGCGCCTGTGCTGAGAGTCTGCGAGGCCATGTGGCACCCCTGTGCGGCATCCTGCTGCGTGGCATCACACTGGCTGCCATTTCGCCCCCTGATGGAGCACAAAAACAGCACACAAGCAGCACCGTGAAGACACAGGAATGAACCTGCACTCACTATAATTCCTATAGGTTTTAAGTGTGTGCTCTGACCTCCAGTTGGCACTGGACTGGGTCGAACCATCGGCCAATAGAGAGCCCATAGGAGAGTCAGCAATGACGGGCTGCCCGGTGCCATGGATGGCCATGCCTGGCATCTGTTGCCATGCCGACGGAATGAGGATCTGCTGTGTTCCAGCAGGCCAGCCTTGCTAAAAACACACAACAAACAAAAGATTGCTACTCCAGTTTCATATGAGCATTCGTTTTTCTTACTTAAAAGTTCGGATATCTCTTGCTTGAAAAATGCATGACAAGCGCATGCGGTATAGAGACAGATATTTGGGTCAAGTCAGGCAGATTTCCTGCTCTAATACAGCAAAAGCCTCTCCGATAAGCTTCTAGAAAACTATTTAGAGATCTACAGCAGAAAAACAAAAACAAAAAGGCTCTAAACAGAGGTCATTTTAGAGCCATGGCGAAATCTGCTCTCGGCATGCGTGCAAATCCTTTTCACGTGGACAGCGTTACTGAGCCACACAGTAGCTGAAATACACCATAACTGCATGTGAAAGCACAAATGACAAACATTTTCCTACTCCAACTTTATGTGTCCTTCTGCAGACTTTAAAGGTCCGTAGTTGTAGCTTGTAAGAAAGAAAGAGAGGAGCGTGAGAAGGTGAGAATGGAATCTTGTTCAGCCACAGGATCAGGAATTTGGAATTAAAATTGCACTAGAAGATTCCTACAGTAAGAGTAAGAGGACCAAAGGCAAGGGCGTGATTCGAACATAGTAACAAATCAGCAAATCCCTTCCTCGTTTCATTCAGATGGACTCCACCTGTCAGTCACAGTCAAAATAATAACACCGACGATTATTCCTGAAAGCCTCATACGTGAAAATCTAGCTGTAAAATAAACACAACATAATCATCAGTTGTTAATGTAATCTTTGGAGTATCTGCATGATCGGACTCGCACCTCATCGTAGTGTGTGAATCTTTAAAATGCATTTAGAAAAAGCAGAGCGTTAATACATAAGCGTTTATATACACCTACATGATGCCATGAAGTTCAATAAAAACAAAGCACTGTAACAGCTGAGGATTTCGCAGCAACCTCTAAGAACCTCGACTTCCCTGAAATAAGATTCTAACCATTCAGTTTTTTTTTCCCCAGGCAGGTTTTATAATCTGCTGAATGATTTCCCTTTTGATCAATTTCACACAAATCTGAGCATGTTTCATGTAAACCATATACACGTATGGTCCAAACCTAACCATTACACCCATATGTGGTACTTTTTCCAAAATTTGGCCACAAAGGTTTTTAAGACTGTATTTAACATCGGAAATAAGGATTTTAAATTCCAACTATAACATAAGTCATTTTACAATCTCTGATGCATGTCAGAGTCAGAATCTCTGTTTGTTTTAGTATTTAGTTTTCTAAAAAGGGATGTGTTTCCTCGACATTGCCACAGAATTACGAAGAGCCAGAAAGTAAATAACCAGCAGGCGGAAATGACGAAGCACCTTGCGGTTTGCTCGTGCTCGTTTTTTAACGTTTCAGGGCAGATGAGCAACTTTTGGGAGAAGAATAAAAACAAAAGTGTGGATGCCGATCGTTTTTTTTATTTTATTTTTTTAAGACGAAAATGTATGTAATGTATCCGGACTATTTATAATATTTTAGAATAACAAATACGCCAATTGTATGGAAACACAAACATTTGTCTTTTTGCCCCCATTCTAATCCATACCTGGAATTCACTCAAATCAAATTCCATAATTTTTTATACTTTTCCAAAATGCAGAGGAACCCTGATGTCTATTTGCTGACGCATTGCAATTTCCATTCACTGGAACTAAAACCAGAATGAAATCTGATCTAAATCATTTCAACAGAATTTCAGCTCACATGACCAGAGATATTATAAAACCATGACTGTACTTAGTATTCAAGGATCAGTTTGATATTTTGTGTGGATTAATCCTAACCCCTAAAATAACTCCTGGCAGCGACCATCAGCAGTGTGCAGGAGGCCTGCGAGGGGAAGGAAGAACCACACTATATAGTGTAGCTTGTGAATCGCCAGATAGTTTCAATAATGTTGTTTGAATTCACACATAAACACAAAGGGAGTCAGGAAGGAGAGGAGAGTTCAGGCAAAGGAAAAGTTATAAGTTTGTTAAACCTCATATGGTCTTGAATGTCTGTAATACTGATTATTAAGGAAACAAGCACCATTTGGACGGTACTCATTTCTCAGAATCACAATCCCTGGTAATTAAATTATTTCCTCTGGGTATTAAACTCTATGCATGATTAAGGCTGGGAATTAAAACACGGTGAGTGAGTTTCTACCAGATATTTTTTTTCCTGCAAACCCAGAACATATGGAGATTCCATCACTTTACTGAATAGTGAATTTATATAGAGAGAAAACTATTGTGGCATACGCAAATTTAAAATGAGGATTTGTGGGAACAAAAAAACAAAACAAACCCGATTTTTCCTTCTAATCGGTTTCTAGTACAGAAAGAATGGAGAAAGTGTCATTATTTCAAAGCAACTACAATGACTTTGTAATGGGGAGGAAAAAAAAAAAGTGTATGTCGAATTGAGTACACAGAATATAAAGATTAGTCAACAAAACATGCTTGTAAAATACAACACAGCTGCCTATATAGACTGGATAAACTATTTTAACCCAACCTGGATGAAAATAAAAGCACAGAGCAGCACCTGTCCTTATTTGCAAAAAACTAATTTGGTCCAAATTGTGTGTAATTAAAATATCATATATATATTTTTTTTCTTTTATAAATCAAATTCCACACTTTTTAATACTTTCACAAAATGCAGAGGAACCCTGATGTCTGTTTGCTGAAGCATTACATTTCCTTTCACTGGAATTAAAGCCAGAATGAAATCTGATCTAAATCATTTCAACAGAATTTCAGGTCACATGACCAGAGATATTATAAAACCATGACTGTACTTAGTATTCAAGGATCAGTTTGATCTTTTGTGTGGATTAATCCTAACCCCTAAAATAACGCATTAAAAATCACAATTTTGATATCCCTATCAATCCTCTCATTTCCTCTCAATTCTCACGTTTCTTGCACACGTGTACACACACACACACACATACCTGCGTCAGCATGCCAGGCTGGATGTGTAAGGACTGAGCAGACTGGTTCTGAGGGACAATGGGGACAGAGTTGTCCATCCGGACCGGATACCCCGAGTGCTTACTGGAAGGCTGAAGCCCTGCTAAAAAAAAAAAAGAAAAAAAAAAAAAGCCTGAATTTACAGCAAGAAAACCATAAAATATGCAGTTCCTTCTAATCAGGTCTTAATTTCCCCAGTTAATGCTCAGATATAATTCTAATCAGATATGAAAGGTGTGTGCGTGCACAATAGTGTAACCTTGTATAGTGGGTGGGCAGACAATGAGGGTCTGCTGAAATGGTTCAGTCTGAGTGCACAGCTGTGTGTGTCTGGTCTGCAGTGGGACGCTCTGCTGTGTCAGACCTGGGATGTTGATGGTGGCCTGTTGGTACAGACCCGGCTGGTAGTTAAGCAGAGGAACGTTGCTGCTCAGAGATAGAGACTGGCCACCAGAGGGTGCCATCTGCTGAAAAACAAAGTTGAGAAGTTGATGGGTGTGGCGCTCGAAAGAAAAAGACTACTGATTTAATTTACAAAAAAAGGGTCTTTTGCATGAACATTTATTTTCTATAGAAATCTCAACTTGTGGTGGTGAAAAAATAAGTATGGCTGCAGCTAATTGTCATATTTAGTCTCATAGCTCACACATATAAAACCCATTCCAGTAGACACCCCCTAAATATAAGCCATGTTTCAATCAAAATGAATAATGGATGCTTTTTGTATATATTTTATTGTGAATTTAGATTGTTTCTGAGACTTTGATCTGGACCAAAATGAGATAAAATCCGATGTTCATGTTGTGGATGGAGTGTATCCGAGGAAGCAGTATCCGTGTCATGCTTTGTGTGCGTCTGGCAATCATCAAACGGATTACAGAAATACAGACTGGATAAAGAATAAAAAAAAAGAGTCTTGATTAAGTGTAAAGCTTTCAGTACATCTGTCTTAAAGAGTTTGTGTGCCTACCTGACTGTACTGACTGAGCTGGCTGCTGAAGGTCACGGTGAGGTTGGTGGCTGTGCTCGGCCCGCTGTTGCTGCTAAAGAGGTTCTTGTTGTTGTCAAAGGCGGTGCATCTGCGTTTACAGATCTCCATGTTTTGGAAACAGGACTTTACACTAAGCCAAGAGGAAGAAATGAGATGGGGGAAAAAAACTCATTAAACAGTTTATTTTTGCTACAAATTGTAACTTTGCAACAGCGGAGACCTGAATTTCCATTACGGATCAACAAAACAGCACATTTATATCTTATATACTATAAGTTTACTATATTGGTAGAAGCAGCTTACTGTGCGCTGTGGGGAAAGTGCAGAAGATGAGTCATGGTTACGAACGGGTGGTTGAGGGTCTTCATCGGCGTGATCCTTTTATCTGCGTCGAGAGCGAGCATCTTCTTGAGCAAGTCGATAAACTCGCGCCTGTCAGCCTTCTCTGCCAAAATGTCTGTGCCTTCCAGATTAGTCATATTAACCTGCGGGAGAGAGATAGACACGTGGCTCATGTTTTGTAGATCACAGTTTCGGCTTCCATTCCAAAAAAATCTGCAGCGAACAAGTTTATTCTGCATCTTCACTTGATTACGTTTCACCTAATTACCTGCATCATGTCATCGAGACAGTTGAAGATGTATTTCCGAGCCTCTTTAGACTTAATGCCAAGCTCTGATTCGTGCTCTGCAGGCATCTAAAGAAAGCATTGAACAACTTTAGGATGAACTCCTCCGTTTTCTTATAGCATAAAAATAAAAAGTGGAAGAACTAAAAGACCTTGAGCCTCCACAGGGGGTAGCTGGAGTCTGGACCTCGGTGGAAGAATCGGCTGGTCTTTGTTCCTGCGCTCAGGAGGTACTCTGCTGGTAACCCTTGGGTCTGGGAAATGTAACGAATCTGCAAAAACATTCTTCTTCTTAATGCTGGAGAGAGTAAATATAGTAACTCTATAATTATATACCAGTTAAACTCCAGGCTTTAAGATGATCCGTGTCTTCAAAATCAGTGTTATTACACAATCAATAGACAGAATTAGAAAATATGCGGAATCTAATACCCAGTGTTTTATTACATATTGTTAGTCCCTAATATTTAAGTCAGAATAGAAAACCTGATACCACTGCAATAAAAGGAGGCACCTTTCACCTGCTCTGTATTCATGTGCACTGAACCCTGTGCTGAGTGCTGACCTGGTCGTATTCGGACGCTCCTGGATAAAGCGGCCAGCCGAGGAAGAGTTCAGCAATGACGCAGCCTAGAGACCACATATCGATGGCCTCACAGAACGGCAGCCCCAGGATGATCTCGGGAGCTCTGTGTGAAAAGAGAATGAGGTTCTCTAATCAATCCAGAAGAGAAAACAGTGTAGGGAAGTCAATATTTTTTTTTTAGTAACGTTTTTATTTTTCGTTTAGTAGTTTTTTAGTTGCTATTGTATTGAGATGCAAAGATTTTATATTAAACGAATGTTGAACAGTTAATAATATAAAGAAAATAAAATTATTGCATACTTTTTAAAATTTTATATATTTATATATAAAATACAAAAAAGTACAACATTTTGCTCTCTAAAAGATAAACATGTACAAATTCCAACTCACCGATAGTATCTGGACTGCAGGTAGGTGGAACACACAGCCTTGGAGACGTGGCTGGCAGAGCCGAAGTCAATCACTTTGACCCTGTACGGCTGCCTGATGGGGTCCACCAGCATGATGTTCTCTGGTTTGAGATCGGCGTGGATCAGGCCCAGGCTCTTTAACTTCATCAGCGCAGTGGCCACCTGCTGCAGGACGGGCCGGATGCACTTGAGCATCAGTGGGCTAAACTTACTGTGCTTCAGAAAATCGTACAGGTTCTGCTCCAGCATCTCAAACACAAGGCAGGTGTGGTTCTTGTGCTGAAAGCACTCGTACGAGCGCACGAAGTTGAACTCGTCGGCGTTTTCGGTGCTCAGACGGCTCAGGATGCTAACCTACGAATGGAGACGGAAGCTTTTAGTGGTGCCACTTGGCTTTTGTAGCTCCTCCACTGAAACCACTTCATCTCACAAATCCACATTACTCCACAGAACAAATAAAAAAAAAACAACAACAAATCACCTCGATCTGGCCCTGTCGAGCGTAAGACGGATGGTTTTTGAGAATCTTGATGGCCACTATCTCGTTGGTGCCACGCTTCCAGCATTTGGCGACCTGGCCGAAAGTGCCACGGCCGAGGAACTCCAGCACCTCGTAGCTGTTGGAGACGGAGCAGAGGATCTCATGCTGCACCAGCTGGTAGTCGCCTTCGCTGTGCGAGTTGCTGCTCTTGGCGGTGGAGGTGGAGTGAGTGATGGACTGCGCAGTGGTGGTTCCTCCTCCTCCTCCTCCTCCTCCTGCTCCACCGCCGGCCCGGTTGGACAGCACAGGGGCCGAGAGCTCTTCCAGGATCTGCACGCTGTCACTGCTCTCCACCTCCTCGCTCTTCCTCTTAACGCCGCTCTGTTTCTGGTAAGCATTTTTGCTTGATGCCGATGAGGTCGAGGAGGAGGACGAAGAGGAGGATGGGGATGGTCCGGGGACACTGCTGGTGCTGTCGGCGGCTCGTACGACCGTATGCTCGCGGCCGGCGTTGGAGGAAGGAAAGCCGAGGCTGCTCGAGCCGTGGTTGGCGTTGAAATCCAGAGCCGAGGGTGACGACACTCTGGCCTGCCCGGGGCTCTGCAGACCATAACTGTTCTCGCTGTCCCATGCAGGCTTCTCCAGCTTGAGTTTCTTAGAGCGGGAAAGACCGCTGGAGGAAACCGAAGGGGAGGAGAAAGCATGGAGCTGGGAGGCCATTTCTAAAAGAAAAGACCAGATGAATAAAAAAGGCATCACACACACACACACACACACACATATCCAAATCTGTAGTCTTCTAGACACATTTTAATACTAACCCTTCTGACAGATTATTCCACACACAATTTAAACGTAAATATAAATAAAATGCGGTAATAAGTCTCAGTTTCCTGCTTCAGATCTTCTGCAACATTTCCGCTTCTTTCACACAAACAGGTGAGCCGAAGATGCCTCGTTGCCATGACAACCGTCAATCTCACCGTAGGAAAGAAAGACGATGGAAAGGATGACAAATAAAATACCAAACACGAGATGAAAATAAAAGTGACTAATGAACAACCGGACACGTGTTATATTTCATACACAATGTAATTTTTACGCATTTTTAGAAATAAACAGCGCGCGTGCTCATAGCGGCTTTTTAAATCGCGCAACGGAGTTGGGACTCTTGAGGAAATAAATATGACCATTAAATGAAAAACACCACATTATAAGGGAAATGTTACATTAAATAAAATATATGACGCTGAGGGATATAATATAAAGGTCGTATGAAAGCTGAAAGCGGAAGAGTTAGCAAGGTAACGGTTGAAGCTAGCTTGCTAACATGGCTCTCGTCGCGCGCACTGTAATATAGCACTTAAAACAAAAAATCCTATCTTTTATAAACGATTTAAGCAAAATAATCAATAAATAACCACAATTGTCCACATGAACAGTAAAAATATTCAATAACACCTTCCTCACCTGGTTACACGGAAGCCAGAGGGACTCAAGCTCGACTCTTCGCCCTGTTAGGCCTCATTTCCCCTCAGAAAAATAAATAAATATGTCGGTATCCTCGTTATTCTCTTTACAAAACCTTCCTCGTTTGAGTTTAATAGATGACACACACTGTGAAGGGGCATTGTTTTCGCCCGGACACACGGTCATGTACACGGCATCCCCTCACACCGGCCCTCGCTGTGTCTCAGTGAACCTCTCAATCAGCAGGAAAAGCCATACATCCGGGCCGCGCTCCAAATCAACCGCCCTACACTAAGAAGGGCGCCTAGATAGTGCGCTGTATAGCAATAAGAACGCAGTAATTTGCCGACTACATAGTAGACTAGTGTGCGGTTTGATATGCGGCGCGGTGTTTACAGGTCATGGTGGTCCTAATTACTCTCTGTAGAAACTTATTTTATTTTTCTGGGTTTTTTTTTTATAGTAAAATGTATCCAACACTTTCTGAAAATAGAATCAGTGTTGAGGTATTAAGTATTAGTAGTGAACTAATATTCAAGTAATTACAATGTCCTGCTATATTGATATCACCTGTTATTACATCGAAATACACAAAATATTAAGATGAAATGACGTCACTTTTGTTCAG
The DNA here is from genome assembly GCA_024362625.1 of Silurus asotus. NCBI lineage: Eukaryota > Metazoa > Chordata > Actinopteri > Siluriformes > Siluridae > Silurus > Silurus asotus. The sequence goes on from MU579904.1 coordinate 5,180,840, forward strand.
AAATACCTTTTCCATTTCCTTTTCCAGCTCCAGATTTGCATATTTTTTTTTTTTACATCATATTATGATTTTATTTAGGTGCTGAATCAAAACTAGTTACAATGAACAAAAAAAAATACTGTTGATGGAAAGATCCACTGGATTTGGAATGTAAAAATCACTTCCAGGACACATTCAAGAAGTGGCAGGAACGCCAAGAGCTCTGTATTGCTGTGCATGGGGACTATTTTGCAGGTGATAGTGTATAAACATAGGTAAATATAGTACTTTCTTGTAAACAGAGCTGGTCTTAACTTTTTGGGTCCACCTCAAGTATGTGTAGTCATCAGTAAAAGAGAAAGAAAAGCCATACAAGTGGTTTAATGGCCTCTAGAAAGAGAACAAGAATTCTCCTGCTGCTCACGTTCGGCCAAAACGATACGCTTTTTCTCTTAGTTTTTTTTCAGAAAATGTAGAATTGTAGGAAAAAAACAAACTTTATTTCAAATCGTGTTGAAAGATATTGCACAAGTTATACCATAAAAGCCAAAATTAAAAGTTTGTGCGTTAGAAGTGCGCAGGTCACTGTGGGGAAAAAGAAAAAAAAAAACAATAAAACAGACTGAAGTGTTGGAGGCCCAACGAGAAAGAGGATACAGAAACTCAGTAGGAACAGCATTTTATTACGGAAGTCAATTGAGGACTTTTTTTTTTCCTTCCTCGTTTTCTCGTGATCTCGACCTAAACGTTGTTTCCTTTTTCTGTGCGTTTGCATGTTTGGAATGTTCTAGATGCAGCATCATGTATAATAACCATAAGCGGTGCTTGTCCATGTGCCACAACGGTCCAACGGTCACGGGTATTACCCATGATGCTGCATCTAGAACCTTCCTCGTGACCAGTACATTATTTGTCTGTGTATTGGGCAGGAGAGAATGTTCTATGGTAGCTAGAAAACATTTGCTATTTTGAGATCACGAAAAAATTAAGTCATGATCACGAGAAAACAAAGAAAATATATTATAATGCATGGCCCTTTAGGCCTTCTGTATTTTATTGCAGTAATAGATGTAATAATAATAATAATAATAATAATAATAATAATAATAAAAGCCTTCTAGCATGTTAAAAGGACAGTATTTCTGGATTTGGTCCACATCTGTCCAAAAATGGGTTACATTTAGAACAAGGGGAAACGATAACTCATGTACAATACCGGTCAAAAAGTCTAAAAACACCAAGTTTGATGTTTTTGGGACACGTTCCTTTTCATTCTATGGAACAAACTCGGTAAAAGGCAAAAAAGACACAGTGGAAACAAGTCAACAAATAAGTCCAAATTTGCCTTTTTTAGGCTCTAACAGAAAACTAATTTCCCGGTGAAAAAGACACAACATGGCAACCATTCCATACTTCAACACCTTGCAAGACCTGGAGTGTAAATCCAAGCTCTGTAAGCATCTTTTAGAGAGCAGACAAGTCAGATGGAATGTTCTCCATCATGGCCTGCGCAGTCACTGCACCCTAATCATATTGAACTGCTCTGGGATGATCGCAATCAAGAAATAGTGAAGACCTCCTTTGGTGAGTATTTTAGCTGAACGATCGGAGAAACGAAACGTCCGGATGCCGAGAGCACGTAAAGCTGTTCTCCATTCCAAGGGAGGATTTTTTTTTTCGATGGAAATGAAGTGGAACATCTGGACATTTATATATTTGTTTGGTCAAAGGAAATATTGTTACAGAGTTTGCTGCCTAGAAACAAAAGGAACCTGCATGTGTCTCTGAAAAACCATAAAGGACCTTTAACAGACTCTTTGACTTCCTCGATTTTATGTCTGTGAGATATGACCTATTTTTTTGCTATGAGCATGTTTCCACAGCATTTATACGTTTTTTTCCAGAATCCCACGCCGCTGATTCATTTTCTAAATCAGCAGCTCGAAAAGGAACTCATCAACTGATTCGAATACATTGGCATCATTTCCATCGTAGCAGACACGTGTACATCGGGTGTATATTCTTTGATTTGACAATGGAGACACTTTTTAAAGGCGTATGGATGGAATCTTGAGCTTCACAGCGCTTTCTAATAGCGCACCGCACTTTTCAAACTGCTGAGGAAACTCTTTACAGCTGCTGGGGTTCACTTACTGGATCTCACAGATTCCAGGTGTAAAGAGTCATCAATGACACGCACTTTTCCCCTTCAACGTTGTGTTTGTTTAAAAAAAAAAAAAAAAAAAAAAAAAGATCAATTAAAAAGAACCCCTGCCTACTGGTGTCCTGGCTACTCGTGTATCTTATGAATAAAATGCGAATTCGGTTTCCTACCTGCAATTGTTTCGTTTTTTTATATATATATATATATATATATTTTATATAAAAGCACCATCATATGTGTGCATAAGATCATGTTTCACATCAAACTCAATCGGACTACTTCAGATCATTCTGTATGCACTATGAGGACAAAAGTATTGGGACACCTGCCTTTTCCCAGCCATATGTGCTTCTTCCCCAAACAAAGTTGGAGCTCCAAAAATATATGCTTTACATGAGTTGGAGTGGAAGATCTACAATAGAGCTCTGACCCTCGGCCCTAATTAACACATTTCAGATAAATTGATTGCAACCCAGACCTACTCACCTCACCTAAATCTAGTGGAGCATCTTCCCAGAAGAATGGAGGTTACCATAATGAGATGTTCAAAAAAGGACATACGAATACGTATGGGCAGGTGTCCACAAACTTTTGTCCATGTAGTGACATTGATTATTTTTCACATCTCAGTAAAATATGACCAGAAGTATTAAAAAAAAAAAAAGGCACAGAAAATGATTCCGGTTATAATCTGGGGCTGAATACAGACAGAAAATTTACCTATAAATATCCTCCATACCTCGACTGTTTATACAGCACTCCCTAACTCGCCATTAGCCCTTCTGCATAACGAGACGATGCCGCTTTGTTGTTGTTTTTTTGGTTTGAGTTCAGGTCCGGGCCCGTTTTTGTTTATTCCTGTGCGATGCTCCGCAGCACGTACTTAACCGTGTATGCGAACGCGGCGAAGCCGACTATGACGAACAGGTTCGTGAGCGCTCCTCCGAGGAGTCCGTGTTCTCGGTTGACCTGCGGGTGGTTGTTGGGGGCCGCCATCCCGGCACGCGCGTGTCCGTTCTGGGTCTCAGAGTCGGGCACGACGTCGGGGAGAGGCAAAGCCTGAGCGCAGGAACTCATCTCTTCTTCTAGTCTCTGCTTCTGCTTGATCTCCTGTCAGGAAGGAACACGTGAAACGTTATATTCACATTATAAACATTCTGTTCAGGGGGGACAAAATACACCAACCAGATACTTGAGTAAAAGTAGAGATACAGTAGGTAAAATATGACCCCAGTAAAAGTACTTAAGTATCCAAAGTGCTATGATTTATTATAACTATAATGTTCCTATTATCATCAAAATGTATTTGAGTAAAAATTTAGATATCGGACTTTGAAATGTAATTCGTTACGAAAAAAACATTCGTCCTCTCCTGACCAATCAGAAACGAGAATTTGACTGCGCTATGGTATAAATAATGGTTGATTTGTTCTTAGAATATTTGTTCATCATGTTTCAATCCATGTCTGATGCAATCTGGTTGGCTACTAAGAAAACTCTTGATACGCTGACTCCACCCCCTAATCGCATCTTGTAAAGCTGTAAATTCAATAAGTCAATATAACAGTCTATGAGACTACATGCTTTTTGTCCGGGTGTGTGTCCGTGTGTGTGTCTACGCCGTTGAATCGACACAACGGAGGCGATATTTCGTTTTATTTTTCACCAGAGCTCCAGAGCAGTACTCACCTCGACGACACCAGGGAACAGTTCACAAAACACTCTGTCCTTGAGGTTAAAGGCGAGGCTCTGTGAGGCGAGTTGTCTTTTCTGAAAGTAAAACGAGACTACACTAGAGTTCTGCTTTAAATACGAACGAATTCATTGTTATTAATATTAACGCTCACTGTAAAATCCGACGTTTCTACGCTGCCCAGAGTGGGACCTTTTTCCAGCATGAAGCTCAGGAGGCCGGTGAGGATGGTGGACACTGACCACGCAGGGTTCCACGTGTCCGGGTGGAAATCGGTGATGGAGAGACACAGCCTGAATTAGAAAGTGATAGAGATAAATGGAAATGAAAGAATTGTTTTTTTTTTATTAATTAATAAAAATTGTTAACATTTTAAATTCACTCCCAAAAAAGAAACCCCTCCCCCCATTTCCCCTTCATTGTTTTTCTCCAAATTACCATTACCATTTGTACGACCTCATTGGGAATTATTTTTATTGCTGTTTTGACCAATAACGCGGATTTGCACTCAGATAGGGAAATGTGTACATGTAGAATTTTGAAAAATTGTATATGTATTTGTAAGTAAAAAAACCCTGTGTTGTATTTAAATTGTACCTTGTGTTACATTTAAACCTGCCGTTGGGTGTGATCATGTAGATGCTTGGTGGCTTGAACGGGAATTCTCGTGGAAATATGACCTTCCCGTGATAAAAACCTCCTGGGAACCAACACAATTATAAGTATGAGAAAAAGTTTGTCCATTTATAACACACGTATACATACACCCCCAATCAGGCATAACATTCTAACATTATGAACGGTGAAGTGAATCTTCATCAGGGCAAGTGAACATTTTGTCCTTAAAGTGGACGTTAGAAGAAGGAAAAATGGGAGGATCCGAGCGAGTTTGACGAATGGTGACGTCTAGACGATTGGATCAGAGCAGAGCATCTCCAAAACTGCAGCTCTTGTGGGATGTTCCTGGTCTGCAGTGGTCAGTATCTATTAAAAGTGGCCCAAGGAAGGAACAGTGGTGAACCAGGGACAGGGTCACGAGCGGCCGAGGCTCACTGATGCACGTGGGGAATGAAAGCTGGTCCAACAGACGAGCTCCTGTAGCTCAAACTGCTGAAGAAGTTAATGCTGTTGATGCTCAATATTAAGCAGGTTGTCATTATGTTATGCCTGCTCAGTGTAATTGTATATATATATATATATATAGAGAGAGAGAGAGAGAGAGAGAGAGAGAGAGAGAGAGAAAGGAAGAGAGGGAGAATAATATTGCTATGTGCTATCTGAACATCCCATTTCACATTCAGTCCTCATTTGCTGTTAAAACAACCTTCACTCTTCTAGAAGAAACTCTTTTTAATCCCTGAAGCACATTACATACGACTGTTACAAGATCACTGACACTGGAGACTCCTTCCAAAAACATTGATAAGTAAAGAAATGAAACACACTTGTAATTATTATTAGAATTATTTTACAATTTTATACATAGATATAATATATATATATATATATAAAAACAAGATCATTCATCTGGATTATAACTGACACTACTGTCAAAGTGCTACTGTGTAATTCCTTTTATAATAATTGTCCCCTGATCAATCACAATCTGTTTTGTTAGAGACTGAACATAGAAGAAAAAGGCACACAATAATGTATAGGTTCTTTGGTAGCATTAAATGGTTTTTGTTCCTTACTTGAACTAGGAGACTCAAACCTGTTCCAGCATGATGCTCCTGTGCACAAAGCCAGCTATATGAGGATATGCTTTTCATGGGTTGGAGTGGAAGATCTCCTGCTATAGAGCTCTGATATTTTTAATTCAATTCCAGTTCTCTAGTGCTTTTTGCCTCAAAGCAACTTTACAGGAGAATTCCAAGTGAATACAATGCAAACTATGTGTATTCATCCCTAATGTGCAAACCTGTGTGACTGTGGCTCTCATCTCCAGAGGAACTAGACTCATCCTCATTTGGGTGACACCAAGAGTGTAATTATAAATCATAAAAACAACAATACAAACATCAGAGAGTGAGAAATATCATGAGCACTGGAGCATGTGATTATATAGTCTAATACAATCAGTTGGAGGATCTCAACCCTACTGAACACGTACTGGATAGATTTGAATGCTGACTGCGCCCAAGGCCTCCTCACCTCACCTACATCCGTACCTTGACTAAGCGGCTGAATGAGCACAAATCTCCAAAATCAGGTGGACCATCTTCCCAGAAGAATTGAGGTTAATTATTGCGGCAAACGGGGACTAAACGTAGAACGAGATGTTTAAAAAGCACATCAAATCTTATTGCTCAGGTGTACACATTGATTTCAGGATGTAAAGTAATACCTTCATAGGGTGTTTTCTCAGGACCACGGACAAGGTAATGCCTGGAAAGATCATTTGGGGTTTAGTCAGATCAGATCAAATAAATAAATAAATACAAATCTGACTCAGCTCACACAGATGAAGGGTTATTACCATTCAAGGATGTTTGAGGGAAGCGGTTCTGCACATATGTACGGGACCGGATCTTTCTTGATCCGCAGGTAATCCTGTTTTAATCTCTGCGTGGCTGTCGCCGGGGCTCTCTTATTAGGATTGCTGCTCATCTGGAAACACAAATCAACGTTTATTTGCATTAGATCCGTAACATAACACAACACGAGACGACAAACACACCCTTTATAATTATTGTGTGATCAAACTCGTTTTGCTCGACTCGTCGGCTCATGCATTACTCGCACTAGAGGTGGAAACCCCACACATGAAGCTGCAGTAAGATCATAACCCTCACATTGATCTACAGAGAGCGATGCAGCGGCGCTTTAGTGCTTCCCCTACAGTGGCTGCTTAAAAGCATCAGCTTCATCCAACACCACTGGAACTTGGTGCAACCGTGACCTACACCTGCAGTGAATGCTGGGATTCCGGGTCCAGTGCTTCCTCCAGCAGCTACAGCACCCCCACTGTCACCCCTTACGGTTTAGATAACAACTGCCCCAGCCATGATAATGTCACCCTGTGACGTCAGTGAGTCATCTTCTACCTGCTCATGTAAGTAACATAAATACACCACCGACCAAGAACACAACAAACATATCAATATCAGATAATCAGATATATGTTACAAATAATATTTATAATGACTTTCAGGGTGGAGTTCAGCTATTAAGAAACTTAAACACACACACGTATATGTATATATGTGGGTATACACACACACACACCTAGCATATGCTAACAGCTTCTTACCTCTTTCACACCGGCAAAAAAAAACCTCAACTGACGTTTATTTCTAATTATTTCTAGATAGTTCGATTATTCCGAAACACGAAATGAAACGCCTAAAGGGAAAATGAAAACATATTCCGCCCGCAACCAGCTGGGAATCATGTGTGCGTCTCTACAAAGTGTCCCCATGTGACCCGGAAGTGACAATACCGAGAATAATAGTTCCGTTTATAAAAGTTAAAAGACAGGAATTTAAAGAGACAGTAAGTGGACCCATGAGTGACATTTATTTGTCTGTCTGTCTGTCTGTCTGTCTGTCCTTTGTATATTGTTTACTTTGTATGTATGTATAAATGTATGTTGTTTTCTGTCTCATACTAAATGTATGGTCTGTCCATCCATCCATCCATAGTAAGTGATTTAGGTTGTCTAGTGCAGTTTATCCCATGAACTGGGTGTGATGTTAGAATACATCACAGTGCAACACACACACACACACACACACACACACACACACACACACACACACACAATGCTACAATAAATCTTACAGCCCTGAATGTTGGAGATGCTATACAAACTCCAATCATACAAACCCAAAAGACACAAAGGTTTTATTCAGTTTATTTATTTGTTACAAAATACCACAAGTTTCATGATATATTAGCATTTTGCATCTAAAAAGTACTGTACATGTACAACATGCTGCTTTGAGTCTGTGACACTTTATGGGAACTGTACAGAATAAAAAGCAGGATGAAGGTAGGACTACACCAGCATAGTCATCACACACATCCAATACATACACCCTCATCGAGGCAGAAGCAGAAACTGACTTTTCCTTATGGGCTTTTTTTGGTACGTACATACAGCCACTAACGCAGAAGTCATGTCCTTTATTAAGAACTGTAACGATGTGAGCTTTAATATGTCACTTATCTCTGGAAGACACAATATTAAAATACACTCCGAACAATGATGCAGAGAAAATGAAAAAAAAAAGGATAAGTCCAGCTCATCCTCATAAAGCTACTAAAACATTTCTGTATTTAAAAAATGTATAAAGGTCAAATAAACATGTTTCTAATGAACTGTAATTGATATTACTGGTATCTGAATTGCTCGATAAATAATTCTAGCTTGTGAAGGCTGAGAAACGTGAAATATAATCTCTATTCCAGCTGCCTGGAATTTTTGGACTTGTGTGCTACTGTCTTTTATCCACTAGATGTCCTCATTGCTTCTGATGTCATCTGACACATTTATCATCACCACCTGTGTCCTATTTCCTTGTGTTTCTTTTTTAAGGGATTATGTAGCATTTTCTCTTGTTTTTTCTTGTTTTAACTTTTGGGATTTTGTTTCGACTTCATGAACCTGTTTTTTGCTGTCTCCATTAAAAAAAAAAATTCTTCGACTTTGATTAAAACACTTGAAAATTTCACCCGACGGAGTCTCTCACACTGTGAGCGGGTCAGACTGTCACACGGTCCTCCCTAGTTCATGTCCCAGCCCTGACCATCCTCGTCCATTAAACTCTGGAGACACAAAATATCTAATTAGTTTGCATGAAAAAATACTTAATTGGCTTTGAATTCAGCAAATTCGATCATTTAAACCCACAGTGAACCAGAGATATGAAGTAAAGCGTCCCCTGAAGCACCAGAGAGCACGTCTACAGGAGTTTACCTAAAGGAGTGGCGGAAGTGAATGCTCCTGCGTTTCAGCTTCTCGGGGTTGTGAGACGCCATGTGAGAAAACTCGCGGAAGATATCCAGGTACGTGGTGTCACCTTGAAGAGAAGGGAAAGGATGCGCATGTGCTTTACAAAACACTCAAGAAATCAACTATAATCATGTGAATTATTTCTGATAATACAAATGCTGATTTTCGAGCAGCTTTTCAGCAGAGACGAGAAAACCACATCGCGATACCGTGCCAGTGAGAATTATTATGAGTTCAGCCCATGTTGGACGTTTTGGAGACAAGGTGAGGGAGGCTAAGATTGAAATGGTTTGGACATGTGCAGAGGAGGAACATGGGGTATATCAGTAGGAGAACACTGAGGATGGAGCCACCAGGAAGGAGGAAAAGAGGAAGACCAAGGAGGAGGTTTATGGATGTGGTGAGGGAAGACATGCAGGTAGTTGGTGTAAAAGAGGCAGATATAGAGGACAGGGGTGTATGGAGACGGATGATCCGCTGTGGCGCCCCCTAATGGGAGCAGCCGAAAGTAGAAGATTAAACGAATATTTTCCCATAACCTACTCCACCGCCAGAGAGACTTTTTCAACGCGCTGTACTTGATTCCTCTTACACCAATACAGTTCTCCAATTATTACACATTTTTTTAAAACAATTAACAAACACAATTCTTTATAAATCGATCTCATCTATTTAGTGTTGCATTTCATTGTTTCTAAAACTTCTTGAAAATGTTCCTGGAAATGTCCAATTGATGTTTCAAATTGTCAAATAAACACCTGCTGACAACACAATACAAAACTCCATCATGTTGGTGATTTCTAATACTTTTAAAATTTGATTTCTAATTTGCATAATTAGAATCGGATTCACGTCTCTATGGAAACGATCTAAAACCTCCTAGAACTTCCGTCCTAAAGAAAAAGACAACAGAAATGTTCGTAATCTAATAGAAATGATTACAATTATTTGTTAGCTTTCTTTTTCAATGATTGTATTATGATGTATTTTATTATTCTATCAGGCAATATAATATAATATCTTGTAGAATTTGCAGGTGATTGAACCCATTTTGAATGGCAGAAACGGACTAAAAACCCCGAACGAACTGCTCCTAGTCTCTATTGTCTCTCGGTAAAAGAGTCAGGGGGAAAGTTCGTGTGTAGCAAACAAGTAAATGTGTCATTTTTCCATTCAGTGTTTGGTAAATGCTGGAACAATTCAATAACTAATAGCAAAATTGCAGCTACATTATATAGACAAAAAAATTGGTGGACACCTGACCATAAGATTTGTGTCTACTTTCTGAACATCCCATTCCACATTTAGTGTCCATTAGCTGTTATTAGAACCTCCACCCTTCTGATAAGATGTTTCACTAGATGTTGTGAAGATTTGAGCTCATTCAGATACCAGATTGTCAGTAAAGTCAGGAAGGGATGAAGGTGTGGTGAGGTGACTCAAGATCTTCCACTTCAACCCCATGTAAAGCATATTTACTATGGTTTCAGGTTTTAGGGCTCGTAGTTCAAGTGAAGAGAGAATTTCCTACTACCACATCCAAGGGAATACTATACAGTTTTGTGGAAACAATTTTGGGTAGGAAATACATACGGCTGTAAAATTCAGGTGTCCAATCCCTTTTGTTCGAATACAATATACCCCCTGCGGATGTTCACTTTTTTAACTAAAGTGTAAGCTATTTTCCTATCTGTGTAAACCATAGTGAAATTGCAGTAAGAGAGAAGAAAGTAAATGCAGTTAGTCTCACACACAAACGAAGAAAGCAGAAGAAAAAAAGGTTAAAATTTCCCTCAGATCTTTTCTTTATTGTCAATTTTTTTTTCACTCAGCTACAAAGACAGAGAAAGAACAGAGCGAGAGCAGGGATTAGTTCACAGAGGAAAGGAGCGAATGACGAACACGGCAGGTTATTGTACAGGAGTTGTAGTGAGACAGGAGACGAGAGAATACAAGTTCCTATCTACAGCACAATCTTTTATACGGTGTGTATTTTCTCCCCCATTTGCATTTCGCAAAAGAATACGATTCGTTACATTTTTTTTTAGTCTTTTTAAAGTGAACAGTATTTTTTTCTTCTTTTTTTTTAATGAAAGTGCTACACATGTTCACAGGCCTGAGGGACAAACGCACGTCTGGCATCCTTCTTTTAAAAAAACAACAAAGGCTACATCAAAGGAGCTCATCAAAATCTCACAACATGATTAACTGGGGGTGCCAAAACTTTTAAGGCTTAAAAAACAGGGTGCATTATGTTACACTAAATTTATTCTCAATAGTGTTTTCTTTAAAAGAATAACAAAAAGATCTTTTTTTCATTTTCTGTATTATTATTATTATTGATTTTTTTTTAAAACAATTTGATTCAGGTCCAAATTAAAACCTTTATTTTTTTGACACCGCTGATTAAATAAAATAATAATTTTGTTGTCAGATTTTGTATGAAGAATGAAAGAGTGTGTTTTTTAGGATAGAAATGCGTCTGTGGTCTCTGAGCCGAAAGATATAGATTTTAATTTTATATATTTAATACACTATACGGACAAAAGTATTGGGACTGCTCACTTTTCCAGCCATATGTGCCCTTTTTTTTTGTTCCCACAAATTTGGAGGCACACGATTGTCAAGTGTCAACAAGTGCACAAAGTCAACTCCATGAAGATCTGCTTTAAATGGGTTGAAGTGAAAGATCTCTTGCTATAGACCTATACACACTATTGAACACCTTCTGGATATACAAATCTAAACAAAATCTAGTGGAAGATCTTCCCAGAAAGGCGGAGCTTATAATAAAAGCTAATAGCGAATAAATGTGAAATGAGATGTTCAAAAAAACACATTCGATCCAACATATCTTTTGCTCCGGTGTCCACAAACGTTTGTCCATATAGTGTACATCTTCTGAGGTGATTATATATCCAGCAACGGAGCTTTATAATCATGTTTTCTGGATATTATTGTCCTGTGTATGTAAGATTATATTTTGTGGAGATTACTAAGAAGGTTCGGTGAGTAAAAGTATGATGTCAGATTGAAATTTTTCAATTCAAACACCACAGACTTGAAAGATAACAAATATTCACACTCATACAATCACATACAGTAGAAGTTAGCGGCGACAGTCCCCCGTACACCACAGAGCAAATAAAAACAAACAAACAAATAAATTAATCGGAAATCAGATTCTGATTATTTCACATCCGATGATCAGATACACCAAAGTTCTACAGTTACAAATGATCCCATTTGATATTTGGTTCATCATCTGTTATGGATTGTGAATTATTTTTTTTCCTCTTGGAAATATGAAGTATATTTGTTTATCTAACGGCAAAATGATGGCAAAGTAAAAAAAATATCTTCACTCTTTTTCCGATCAAACGCTACAAAAAAATACTGATTATCTCGAGTAAAATCATCCAATCATCTCACTCCGTCACATTTCTTCATGTCAAAAAAAAAGTGCATAATACTTCTCAGCTCTACATAACGAACCATTTCCTTTTCAGTCTTTTTTTTTTTTTTTTTTACGATATATTATACATCACAGTTATTTCAATCGAGCCCAAAATGTCTCCAAGATTCATGTATTTGATAGGAGAGTCAGTCCAGGCCCAATCCTTTTAAATGAGTGCATTTAAAAGTTCAAAAAAACATTAGAGAACAGCTGCCTCGAGTGTTTTAGGTCTTATTTTTATACAAACCGGGATAAAATAGGAGACCGAAAAGCCCTGAAACACTGACGCTAACCAAGAATGAGCTAATACCAATATTTGCCAGTAGTTGGCAGTAATGCGCATTTGTAATAAAAAAATACAATAAATTACTAAACAGAAAAACTCAATATTATGAAAATGCAGCATCCCATATGAAATACTTGTGTACTAATCGATATAGTAAAATAGTACAGCATCAAAACCTACATTTTCTGCGTTATTGCGGGGTTTAGGAACAAGCCTGGTTACCATTTGGTTGCATCGGTTGCTGTTTCGTTGCACCAGAAATTGATGTCTTTCATAACCGTAAAAGGTCTACGTCAAGTGCAGCACACACACCTCGATTTTTGTCATTTCAGACCGGGCTTAAGCCAGTTTCCATAGAAACTAGTGCGCACATAAAAGCGTTGGTTTACAGTAATGATCGATTTGTATGAGGACAAATCCTTGAAAAGTGTTTGGGGAATAACAGCTAGTTTGATAAGCGAGCCTGTGGAGGCTGCTTTAAAAGACTCAGACTGTAGACTCGTTACTTCCTTTTTTTACGGACAGAATTGTGATGTACAAAACACAAAAAGCTATAAAAAAGTACATCTGTAAATGTACTACTTGATTTTATATATTTATACTCAAAAGTTTGTGAACACCCGATGTTTCCTTCCATATGTGTTTCTTCTCCAAACTGTTACCACGAAGCTGGAGGCACACAACTGTATAGGACTAACACCCTTGTGGCTGATAAACAAATATTTCCATGAGCGCACTCCAAAATGTAGTGGAACATCTTCCCAGAAGAGTGGAGGGAAGTGCAAAGTGAGACTAAATGTGGAATGTGACGCTCGAAAAGCACATGTCGTACTTATGACCAGGTGTCCACAAACCTTTAGCAATATAGTATATATATATATATATTTGGGCTGTCAATCGATGAAAATACTTTTATACTAATTGATCGCATGATTGTCAGTTAACTCGTGATTAATCGCAACTCAATCACACATTCTTATCTGTTCTAAATGTATTCTTTTTATGTTTGTAATAATCTAATCAACATGGGCATCCAAGTGTTCCAGGGAACAAAAAAAGTGTGTTTTATGCCTGTCTTTTGCTTTTTCCAGCGATCATATTGTTAGATTAAGCAGAGTCACGGCAAGCAGTTAGAAAACGTCTGATGGTGGTTTAGGCTTAGAAAGTGGTCCCAAAGTATTGTTAGTCGTTAGCTTAGTGTTAGACATTTACGACCTTCACTCTATCCAACAGCACCTCATGACATCATCATCATATTATTACTATCATTATAATTCATTACAATATAACTGATGGTCTGACAAATGATTAATAAACCCTGATAAATGTTGATATCATATGCTGAAAGATATCCATCCATAGTAGAAAACCTACAACACCAGCACCAGCTGAACCCTGTTTCCTGTATAAAATATGAATTTGGTCACAGAAAGAAAGTCCTTTATTTTCCTGGATGCTGATGTCTTTCCACAGTCTGTTCTGTTTGTGGTTTAAGTTCTAAACAAGGTTTTGGAATCCCTATGAGTGTCTTTGTATCAGACAGACACCTGACTTGCTTCTAATATGCCCCTCTCAAAACATTTGTAAGAAATTAAAGAAAATAAGATTATTTTATTACAGTTATTACAAATGGTAACCCTATAATATTATTCCCTTATTCCACTTTACCCCCCACAGTGTTTAGATGTGCTGTGGTATAGGTGTGTGAGGCAAGAGATTAGTAAAGAGGGAAAAAGAGAGAGAAAGAGAATGAGAGTCTATGCTACACAGGAACATCTAACACTCAGCTATGTTGAGGCAAATAAACTCCTTGATGCATTTCTTGTACTGCTGCTCTGTAGGACTGTTGCTTGAGTATTGACCTGGTTGCCCCAACGGCCCCTCGGACTCCCTCATCTCCTCGTTCATGCGAGCCAGACGCAGCCTGGAGAAAGAGATAGAAAGAGATAGAATGAAAGAGAAATAGAGAAAGATTTCGATAAGGCTTTAATACTTCCATTCATCTCTTCCTTCTACCCAACCACTGGGAGTGATAAAACATCCTATAAAAGAGGCAGGGCTTAATATAAACCGTGATCAAGTCTGGAATGGAAAACTAAAATCAAGTGTGATGCTTACAGAATCTTCTGTTTTAGTTTAATGCTGTTAGATTTTCTTATTAATCATCATCTATGCATGTCGAAACAACAACATGTGTGATGACGGGCCGCTGACCCACGCACAAGGAAGAGCGAGTGCTCCATAGACAACTGCCAGCAGGGTGCTGAATGGACAGCGCCGATTCAGCACCACTGTCGTGGAGAGCTCCTTCCCCCAACTCGCAGACCTACACGAATCTTTACTCCCCCCACTTCCCTCATAACTTCTTCTCTTCCCCCATTTTTCGCACCTGAAATCACGAATAAAAAAGCATAACTGAATTCCCAATTCCTGTATCCAGTGCCTGTGTTTGACTCTTGGCTGCAGCGAGACGCTACACATGAATGACACATTCGTTCAGTGAGACACCGATTGTCCATAATGAAGCATTAAAGCTATTTTTAATACTGTGTTTGTTCCTGGTTGACTAATGCAGCGTTTTTTTTAACCTTCTAACCAAATGCTTTTACATAAGCCCCATAATGATTGACCGGCAAATAGCACTTTTCTAATAACAACACAATTTACTCATAAGTAGGCAAAGCGATTGTAAAGAAAGCCTTCAGGCGTTGAAGTGGAAGTCACGACATCGGTGGGTAAGTAAAAAAAAACATTAAATTACACACGGGTATTAACTTTACGCAGCTTAGAAGGCGGTATGTTTTTTCTATCAAGAACAAAACGATTAACGAGGTACTTTAACTCCTCATCATCGTGTAATTTGTGGTGATTGATGCCGGTCGCTTACAAAGTGACGATGTCGGCATTAGCCGCCTGCACCGCAATGCTGAGAGGATCCTGACCGTCGTCGTCACCGTCGTTCTGTGTGGCTCCACGTTTCAGGAACAAACACACCTGCCTGCAAAATACAGGGTACAGTCAGACAGAGGGTATTCAGAGGGTGTGTGTCTGAGTGTGAGTGTGTGTGTTTACATACCCCGTGTGCCCTAAATACGTAGCATGGTGTAACGGCCCTCGTCCTTTCAGGTCTATTTGATTGACGTTTGCTCCGTTTTGTAGCAGGAACTCGCAGGCTATTAAAGAACCCTATCCAAAAAATACAATTACTCAATTAAATTCCAGCAAAAAAATAAACACATATTAAAGCAGGGGTCCCCAAACCACAGCCCACAGGCACAATATGCCCCGCCCCCACATTTGGAATGGTCCTTTGAACAATGCCAGAGTCATGAATATATGTTTTATTAATATTATATCTGTATTTAATAATAAAGGTTGACATTCAAACTAAAATTTCCTCTATTTTCCTTAGCAAAAATCGCTACCGATAGTTTTTCCAGATTGCTGTCAGCTGTAATTACGAGAGCGGCCTCTAGAGGCGAATCACTAACGGTGTTTTTTTTTTTTTTACACTTGACTACGTGCTGCACAGAGAACGTTATTATATTTATAATGTATTAATTATATGATCATATTTATGAATTAATATTTATTTCAATGAATCAGTACAGTTTTTTTTTTATTTGTGTAATAAAGATATATCGGTTATCGGCGAGTACGAACAAACCCAGTTATCGGTATCAGTGAAATTCACTATTGGTCGACCTCTGGTTATTAACATAGCCTAATTAATTGTTCGATTCACCCCAACCGTATGCATATGGGCGTAAATGTTTTGATTTCAAAAACATTGAATATAAAAAAAATGTCTATCATTTCTGGAAAAGTAACGCTCTGTACATCGCATAACAAAATAAACTTATCTAGCATTAGGTGGCATAATAAATACATTTCAATTGTAATTAAATCTCCACAATGGCACTGAAAGTCCGGTCCGTGTCATTTTCTGTTACAGACTGACCCACATCAAAAAAAGTATTTGGGGACATCAAATATAAAATATTTGGGGACCCCTGCATTAAAGAAATGGCTGACTCACTCCGATCACAGCCTGTATGAGTGGGCTCTTGCCCTCGTCCTCGTCGTTGGCAGAGTTGACGTCAGCGCCGTGTGCCAGTGCTTCGGCCATGACGGGTAGGTTACGAGCCTTGCAGGCTTTATAGAGCAGCGCACCAGGATGCAGCTCACGCACGTCCTCTGGGTCTGATGCCTCCGGCTCCGGCTCCGGCTCCACCTCACCACTCGACTCCTCAGACGCTTCACACTCTGTGGGTGCGCGTACACACACACACACACACACACACACACACACACACACACCACAAGATGGCATGACAGTTTATGTATCTGCTGATCTGGATTGGATGTTCACTCTCAGTTAAGTTTCACTGTACACACACAATTACCTCAACAAGAAAAAAATAACAAATGTGATTAAATACAGAGTTATTTACTGATTCCGAGTTATTTAGAGTGTCGGATTCTCCGCAGCAACATCCGGAAACTTACCTTGATTTGCTTTTTTAAGAGGGAACATGGCAAGATATCATTTATCAAGATTTTTTTAACTTTAATTTCTCTATTACATACAATTATACACAATATTACACAAGAGGAGCTCTTGTGGCAAACTTTTCATTGAAATTGTTGTTATATTATGTAAAATATACAAAAAAAAAAAAGGTTTCAGATTCTCATGCCAAACATAGCCAAAAATGCATGTTTTTGGATAAGTTTCAACATGTTTATTTTTTTCGAGTATGGATCTTCATGATGTCATGAAGGTCGAAATTTCTGGTATGAGAATTTTGTGTTGTGCATGCAGCAACCAGAGCGAGAGCGAGAGTACACCCATCACCCTGCTTCATTCGCTTTCACACTCGGAATCCATTTCTGGATCAAATATGTACTGGTCTGATTGTTAGCCAAAGTTCTTAAAAATTATATATTTTTTTGTCACATGGAGAGACTTTTTTTAATTCAGTGTCCATTTTAAAAACTATAGACAAATGCTGATCGTAGAGCCGCCAGGAAATAGGAAAAGAGGAAGGTCAAGGAGAAGGTTTATGGATGTGGTGAGGGAAGAGGTGGTTTGAAAGAGGCAGATGTAGAGGACAGGGGGGGGGTATGGAGACGGATGATCCGCTGTGGGGACCCCTAGTGGGAGAAGCCGAAAGAAGAAGAATTTCAAAAGCTATCAATTGATTAATCGGTTATCAGTCAAATTCAATCGTTCGACCTCTAGTGTAAACTCAGAGAGAGTGTGTTAAATGGTGGTGTAATTTTTTTTCGGGCCTCACCCTCCTCAGTGACGCTGCCCACCACCGAGCCAAACAGAAGGACGTCGGTGCTGCCGTCACTGCTGCCTCCCAGACCGCTGTCACTGCTGAGACCTGCGGGACCAGAAAGCGCCAAACCACGGACGTGTTACACACATGCACTTAACAGAGGAGTATCATTAAATAATGTGAGTAGTGAGTACTGAAATACTTTCAAGTGGCACCGATAATAATGAAAACATCAAACACAACATTGTTCTCAATAAAGGATCATAATTGTCCTGAGGATAATCCTTCCCTCGGTCTTATATGGACTGTAAGACTTACTGCGAGGCCCTGAGCCGTTGTCAAAGTAGGAGAACAAAGAGTCCAGTTCGTCAGGACAGAAGAGCGAATCTCGCCGGAACTTTCTCTCCAGCGCTGTGGTGGCTGAAGGGCAGGAAGGAACATGAACGTACTAATGAATAGTTCAGTCTCTACAATCCCAATCTAATAGAAATGACCAAAGAACCGAAGCTGAGACACGTTACCTGAGCCGGGATCCTGTCTGTATTTCCGCCGGTGTTTGGGCACGGTGGCGGCGCTGTTGTGGCGTCTGCACTTTTTCGTCGCCCACCGCCTTTCCGATTCCCTTTTGCTGTTGGCCAGGGCCTCTGCCGTCGCCATCTTTTTCAGGAACCTCTTCTCGACATACTTGGCTCGAATCCATGCCTCTTTGTCTTGCCTGCAGTCAAAAACAAATGTGAATTACAGAAATAACTCTGTAGAGGGAAAGTGGGAACATAGTGCACGGTGCCTCTTTCACCTGGTGCCGTTTGCTCCTGGTTTCTTCATGCCCTGCTCCTCGCACGTGCCCTCGTAAATGTGGTTTATAACACTGTTACCCAGATCACACATCAACTGCAACACAAAGCCACAAAGTCACGTGGATTAATGTGGGCTTGGCAACAACATTAACCAATTCATTTTTTGGCTCATTAATTTATTACTCATCCATGCAGCACTTTTTCTTCATGTTGGAGAAACTGTTACTGTTAAATGCTAACTTTTACCATGTTTTCTGGGACTGCTTTGTGATTACGGACTATTGGAGAAGAATACATATGGCTTTACAGATTCCTTTTTAAAAGATTGCTTTTTACTACTTTGTCTTTTTTTTTTCTAATGATGTGTTTGATCTTTGTCTCATTCTGGCAGGTTGAGGAGGTTGTTGTGTTGTTGGTTAATGCAGTGTTGAGGTGTTCACTTGGATGTGTATTTTAGGAAATAAAAGCTCACGAATCAGGGTTTTTTTTGTTGTTGTTGAGGACTGGTGCATTTTTTAGCAAAATGCTCTTGTACTGTTTAAATCAGATACTTTAAGACTTTTACTCAAGCCATACTGGAATTTTACCTTTAACCTGTAATGAAATAAGTTTTGCAGTTAGGGATCTATAATTTTACAAAAATGTATGATTTTCAGGTACTCTTTACACCTCTGGTGTACTTTACATCTGTGTCAATTTTTTTGGTGTGGTGTGAAACAGAAGACCAGATGAATTAAGAGGATATAGGAAGAAAAAAATAACAACACCTTGAGTAGTTCAGGTTCCCAAGAGTCCAGAGTGAGAGACCGGACTTTGGAGCAGTGCACTCCCAAACTCCTGCATTAAGAAAACACACATACACACACACACACACACACACACACACACACACACACACACACACACACAATCATTACAGCTGAGCAAGTAAAAGCCTGCTGTTTAATTAGTATCTGTCTGACACGCGTCTGGCAGTACAGTACACGGCTCTTACAATGAAAGAAAAGGCGTTTGCTATAAACCTTTACATGCTCCTATATACTACATGCTTATATGCTTTACCTGCTTTAGTACACAAATATTGCCTGAACTAAATCATCTTAAACTATTTCAGAGAAAGAATTGTTTCTGAAATTACAGTGCTGCAGATTTGCTACCCTGAAAAAACCAACAGCTCCGACTCTTTTTCACATCAGCGTGCAATGCTGCGTGTCCTGGGCAACACTGTCACAATTAAAGACCAAATGAAAAGAAGAGAGTTGCCTGAACCTCAGCCATAAGAAAGGGAGGGAGCATTAATATTCACAAGGCGCTCTGAAACAGGGGGAGAGGACTGAAGGGATCTGCATAATCTGTCTGTCCAGAAATATAAAAGACCAAGGAAATAAAAGAAGCAGGGAAGAAAAATCTGTGGAATTAAGAATCTTTGTAAAAATTATTTGGAAAATGTATTTAAGGAAGTGGACATATCAGTAATGCTATAATTATTATTATAATTATAATTATTATTATTAGTCAATCAATAGGGGATTTTACCGATACTGAATCATTTGCTAAATGAAATAATAAATATGAATATATTAATTATATTATAATATTGAGGAAAATAATAAATAAAATTAATAAAAAAAAAACACTTCAAATAAACAGCATGTGGTGTCAGTGATTTGCCACTAGAGGCCACTAGTTTGTATTGTATTGTATTGTATTGTATAGTTTGTATTGTATTGTATTGTATTGTATTGTATTGTATAACGCAACCTGGAAAAACTATCGGTATGGATTTTTTTTTTAACGATAGTTTCAGCAATCGACGACATCAACCTCAGTTAGTTTACACACACACTCGATCAGATATCATAAATAAGGGAATGCAGAAATATAAATAAATAAAAAACCTAACAAAATGTAAAATAATACCGAATCAAGATTTTGTGCTACATGAAATTAATTTGAATATATTCATTATGTCAATAAATACTGATGAAAATATACGCCATGCATTTGAACTGGAACTAAAAGTAACACTCTGAATAAATAAAAAACGTTACATCCAAAATGAATAAAAAAACACCACTTTTACAAACAGCACATGGTGTCAGTGATTCGCTGCTCTAAGACTGTATAAGGACAGCGGATCTTCTCAGTCACTCAAGCAACCCGGAAAAACTATCAGTATGGATTTTTCCTGAGAGCGAACTAATATTTGTGAGTCTACACAGTGCATACACATATAAAGATCCTCTGTGTTACCGGTGTATGCCGGAGCACTCAATACAGAGCAGGATGCCTAAGTTGATGCTGGCCCAGGTTGGATCAGCTTGACCGCAATCACAGCACACGCCGTTGCCCGGGACACACTGCACCCTCTGCAGCACACTCTCAGCCCGTAGGCTGCGCTCTCGAGGCTCACTCGCCGAGTCAATGCTGCTGGTAGAGGGAGACGCCGTGCGGTCCAGGCGCTGAGGGGGAAAAAGAATAAAAACATATAAAATCCCATTTGATATTGTTTTCATAAAGTGTCCTGAAAAAAAGCCTTATATGTGCTGACCTCGGTGCAGTAGCTGTCTGGACTCTCTCTGTAGGCCGAGGCGATGCTGGCCTGCACTGCTTGGATCCAGGCTTGGCGGAGTTTCTCAGACTCAGCCTGCAGCATACAGCTCCTACAACATCATCATCATCATCATCATCATCGCCATAATCACTATCACCAGGAAGGTCATACCATGCTAGTAGGATCCAGAATTTACAGAGGTAGGACTCACTTGAACGGAGACACCACTTCAAAGCAGAAGCGTCTCTCGATGTCCTCAAAGGGTTTGACTGAACACAGTCTCAGGTCTTCTACTACTACAGTCAGTGAGTCCTACAGGAGACAAACACACTGGATGAAATAGCTGAATGCATGTGGAATAGATGTGAAGAAGACAAGGACACAATCGTAGGCGGAATCACATGAGCTGGTGTTTCTGAAAGCCGTTTCTGTAAACTTATTTGCATATGAATATGGATGTTCTTCCAGAAGCATACGTATTAACAATGCTTGTGAAAAAAAGCGTGCGTATGTGTGTGAGTGAAGCTTTTGACCTCATGCGTCTGAAGGAGGACGACGAGGAACACTTGCCTTCAACTTTTTCTGATACACCAGCTGACTGTTCTGAATGGAGAACCACCGCCTGAGAAAAGCACAGACCAGTGGACTGATAAAGCCGTAGTCTATTAGAGATGGTTTTGTATTTTGGCGACATCATTTTCACATGTTTTTACCTGTTCCACGTTTTGAAGGCGTTGCTGGATCGTTTGAACAGGTAGCCCTCCATCACCACGCCGTTGGGGGCATCCAGGTTGAACTCCACCTTCTGGTCGTTGTAGGCGAAGTCCTGATCAGAAGACAGAGTGGAATTTAAAAAAAAGAAAATGTCATCTTTATGGAAAGAAGAGGTGAAGATCAGACTACCTGCTTAGATAAGAGACCAAGACACAATATGAGGACAAAAATACGTGGACTGCATGTTGGACATCCAATTCCACAATCATGAGGCGTTAACGACAATTCCAAATTTGTGGTATGGCATTCGGAGTGTTAAAAATAAAGTACGTTTTACAGCATTTAGTAGATGCTTTATATCCAGAGCACACTGTAATCCATGTATATACTCTCAATATACACCAATATTTTGTCTTATAATATAGTTTTGAAGCTTTTGAACTGCTTAAATGCACTAAAATAAATTAAAAACAAGGATATTAAGGTAGTAAAGATGTAACGTGTTGATTATAATTCATTTATTAATGACCACTAATGTATTAGAGCTCCACTGTACACCACTAGTACTCTGCTGTCCTCTGAAAAAAAGCCCTGATGTCATCATAAAAACTAGTTAAAATCAGGAAAAATGCAAATATCGACATTAATAAATACATTTTTGGAGAATATTCCCAGGCTGGAAAATACTCTAAACAATTTCCACGCTTTATCTTTCAACTTTTTTCACCCAATTTCATATAAAGAAAAAGTGACTTTACCCACCGGGGTGAGGTTTAACTCGGCGAGAATCTTCTGCTTTACACTTCTAAGGTATTTCCACATCATGATTTATTAAATATTTACACACATTGAACTAAACGTCCAACACACCGCTGTCAGGAGCCCCAAGCACCAGCATGCATCTCTGAGGTATGTGCCGTGCATGAGCAAAACTCGCTGTGTTAAAAGCACGAGACCCGTTTGCCATGGAGACGAACTAAACCCAAACAAATCTCTGTAGTGGACATGTAGTGGAAGGCCAATAGGGCCAGCTAGGCCTTCTCTGGTAGCCTGAACACTAAATCACTAACGTACATTTTAATATAATTTTTACAATAAATATGTATGAAACTCATGTTGTCAATGAATGCTGTTGTCAATTAGTTGGGCTGCTCGTGTTACAGTTTAGCGAACCATTTATACTTTTGCGTTTTCTAATCCCCAGAAAAATCGTAATGCACAGAAAAAATGCACAGAAAAAACGGGGTATTATATTTTCTGAGGTTAATATCAATGCTTCTGCTAAAGATGATGTATGCAGGTGGTGCAGTTGTGGCTACAGTGAAAGGAGACTGAATTGTGTTCATTGGGATTCTTGCTCATCTTTGATCCAGCGCTCTTTAATACTGCGTTTCTCTATAACATTGATGGTATCTATAGCCGTTATGTCATGTGTCCAATTTCCCAGAGTGTGTATTTAGATCACTCTGCTCCTTAAGTGTTTAATGTTGCCCAGCTCTTTTAAATCCATGCCAGTTCCCTTGTCATTCCAGCTTGTAGATCTTCTCAGACCTCTTCTGTAGCTTACTGATAGTGTGTGAGACTCTTAAAGGTTCAAGTCGTGTCCCAGACAAGTGGGACACGACTTAAGTGCTAATGCTGGAGCTCTAAAAATCAGACTACTAATGATGTCCAAATATCAGTCAAGAGAGAATTAATATTGAAGACAGAAAGAAAAACTGACCTGTAGAAGAGTCTGTGAGGTGAAGATCATTTTCAGTCAGTCAAATAAAAGGGAAATAAAACAAAAATAATTCAAGTGAGATTTACATTCCGGAAAATCAATTTCTACTGATGATAAACCAAATCTACAAAAAAAAAGATCAGACATGTTCCACAGGACAAACTTAGATAAATTGTTTCTTTCATAAATTCTGTTTAATAGTTGTAACAATAATAAATATACACTAGATGGACAAAAGTATTGGAACACCTGAACTGTTTCTTCACTTAAACTAGGAGACCCAAAAATGTTCCCGTGTGACATCCACTTGGTGCACAAATCCAGCTCCATGAAGATATGCTTTACTGTATATGGGTACATGAGTGGAAGATCTTCTGATATAAAGCTCTGACTTCAAACCTATTTGGATGAATGTGAACACTGCTCACATACCTCAGAACCTGACTTTACTAACACCCTTGTAGCTAAATAGATGTCACACAAAATTAACAATTAGATCTCCACAAAATCTAGTGGAACATCTTCCCAGAAGAGTGGAAGTTATTATAAGGGCAAATGGGGACTAAATGTGGAATGCTTTGTTCAAAAAATCTGAGGTGTCCATCAACATTTGTCTAAATATTGGACATTATATAGAAATGTATTTTCTACTCCAGGTTAATAAAGAGTTGACAAACCCGCTGTTGTATCGTTGCGTGTTTGTGCTCCATGTCTCTTTTCTCCATCGCTGAATCGATCACCAGCTGGTCCAGCTACACATTAACACACACACACACACACACACACACACACACATATATACACACATTATTTTTTCAGAACGTACACGTAAAAATCTAATAATAATAATTATAATAATATTCTCAAAAACAAGCCCAAAAA
>MU579904.1:5207833-5314819 GCA_024362625.1 Silurus asotus
CGATCGGTTTTGTGTTTTTGTTAGCTTTTGTCCGCCATGTTGCTGCGCTGATGTCATCTAGAGACGTCACAGTGCGAGAACAAACAGTTTTGACTCCTCAGTTTGATATCATTCTGATTAATCCTGAGGAAAAATATTTCAGGAAATGTTTGTATGGCAGAACTCCCAGAGGGAGCCCCTTCACCATTCCACATATCCTTTACCCTTTCACCGTCCCTTTTCTGACACTTTTTTCGTTTCCTTCCTTCCTGTCATGTGTAAAGGGTCAAAATGTCATGAAAATGTGCTCATCTTTGTGCCGTCCACATTTTAAAAAAAAGGACAAAATGTGGGATTTTAAAAAAGGAGCACATAAAATAAAAAGTCCAGGTGTCCACAAACTTATTAGTACCTAAAAATTATCATTATTTTAAATTTTTGAAGTGTTTAAAAATTATTTCCTGCTTTTGTGCGACGCCTCAGAGCTCCAATCCAGCTGCTGTTTGCCTCTGTCTTCTACAACACTCACCATATTGTGTAACCTGATGGCACAAACAGGGTCAAACCGGGTCACTGTGTTTCCCTGTGTGAATCGACCTCGGCCATTAACCTCATTTAGGACAATTTAAGCTTCCAGACATGATCACATGACCCCTTGTGCACTCTACAGAACAACAAGAGCGCTAAAAGGGTTGGAGAGACTGAGCACTGTAGGGTTTAGAAATCTTGTACAATACACTGGACACTGGATCCTGATCAGCAAGTGGCATATTGGTGGTGCTGGGATTTGAACCCATGACCATTCGATCAGAAGTTCAACATCATCTCCACAGAGCTACAGCGGCAAATTAGCAATTAGCAACTAATGATAGCGAACGTCGTTATCAGTAACGTAATGTACAGGAAGGACTAGGGTTGAAAAGAGGTGGAATATTTCCAATAAATATCCAGAAACTTTCCATGGGAACTTCATTTGGGGAATTTGGGAAATATTCCAAAATAGAACTTATCAGGAATTGATGATAAATTATAAAGAATTTAAAAGAAATTTGCGGAAATGTGTATAAATTGATGTAAATGTGAAAAAACGCGCCAAGATGGACAAAAATGGACATTGTTTTGTGTGCAGGATTCAAGAAATGGTGTGTTGTGTGGTGTGTTATGGAGGAATGTACACAGTGCATGTAGGGGGCGTGGCCTCAGTAGCCCCGTGTGTACGCGAGTGATGAATGTGCGGGTAGAAATTCAACTGAAATTGTAGTAAATCTTGTTGTTCTTACGCCTGATTCGAGTTCCATGTTATAGGCTCACCGGCAATTTGTATAAAATCCCAGTTTATTCCTGTTTATTCCCACAGAAAGTTTACAGTCCTGTAAAAATTCCTGGAATTTGGAAACCCTAGTCAGGACACATGTCTGGGTGGTCCGCTTTCTAACCCTGACCCTACCCGTCACAATTGTGGAGGAAACCAGCAGGACGTACCATGTGGTAGTTCACGATCTCCTGCAGACTCTCGCCGCACTTCTCCAGACATTCCTGTCAGCAAACAGAAAGAACAAAGAGATGAAATGCTGAACAATCCTCATTTATGTTTCAAAAAAATAATGGTGGACAAAAGTTTGTGGACATTTAAGATAAGATCGGTGTGTGTTATTCCACATATAATCTCCATCTGCTCTTCTGGATAGATGATTACTATGATCACTAGATTTTGTGTAGATTTGTGCTCTTTTAGCTATAAGGGTGTCTACGTCAGGTAGTGATGTAGATGATGTGAGGAGGCCTGGGGTGCAATCAGTTTTCACATTCATCCCCATAGGGTTTAAGCTCAATAGCAGGAGATCTTCCACTCCAACACCATGTTAAGCAAATCTTCATGGAGCTGGATCTGTGCACAGGAGCATTCTCATTCTGGAACAGATTTGGGTCTCCTAGTTCAAGTGGAGGGAACATTTCATGCTACAGAATCCAAATACGTCCTGCAAAATTGTGTGCCTCCAAGTTCCTGGTAAACATTTGAGGAAGAGCCACAAATGGCTGAAGAGGTGTCCCAACACTTTTGCCTATAATGAGGCCCTTAAGTACAAATTATGACACTAATGTGTGTGTTCACACACACACACACACACACACACACATATGCGAGCTTACTGATATCATTTGGTCCTTCTTGCACTGGTGAGACAGGTCTCGGATGCCGTTGACGAACAGCTTGTTGGCGCTGACGTACGCCTTCCCCGCTTCAATCATCCCACTGCATAACTTCACCAACTACAGAGAGAAAGAAAATGAGAGAGATAAAAAAAGAATAAAAGAACGAGAGAATGAGAGAGTTAGTAGTCATAGTAGTTGGTGTAATTAATAGTGGGTTAGTACTAGTTACTACCAGTCTGCTGAAATAAAGAGAAAAAAGACAGGAAAATGAATGTGTGTGTGTGTGTGTGTGTGTGTGTGTGTGTGTGTGTGTGTGTGTGTGTGTGTGTAAAGCAGACAAGACTTTCGGTAAAAATCTTCTTCCCCATTGATCAGCCTCTGCATCTGTCCTGGTGTCAGTTATTTATTACAGTTTTTCTCAGCTCATCCTTAATATTTGCAAACCAGTGAGTGCATTTCTCAAAACAATGCGTACAAACAGCACAACACATTGGTTTTCTTGCAAAAGCCTGTACTTTTCTCAAAATCCTTTGTTCATCTCTCAAAAGTGAGCTTTTGTGTGAATGAACATCTCAATCCTAGCAGAATAAAAAGTATGTTATTGTTCACAAACAGAATCGTCGAAATGTTTATTCATGTTTTCAGTATGATGCTGCACAGTTTCAAGATTTCTTGATATAAAACTATGGTTTGGATCGCTGACTAAAAAATGGACAAAATTTGACTTCCTTCTTTGGCATTTATGAATTTCAGCAGCAGAAATGTATTTATTTGATTGCATATTAGATTCATTTTGATTGCAAAAGACAAGACAGGATTCACACTTTTACTGAACTGTTCATTTCTTAGTTGTTCGTCCATTTTCAGACTGTATAATTCTGTGTTTTGCTCTGTCTGTATTCACTCTCCAACTAAAGGTTCACGAGAGTCACCTTTGACCTGTTATAGAGAACCGGCTGATTATTGGTTGATCTGATGCCGTTCACTCGCCTTCGTTAGTGACAGTCAAGATTCATCTGCACAATTCAACACATTTACAACAAAATATTTTAATAGAAAATTTATATGAAAGATTCTGACAACTGGTTCAACCATTTTGCACACACACACACACACACACACACACACACACACACACACACACACACACACACACGAGTGACAGGTAGAGTTTCCTCTACAGTGTAAGAGCTCTGTTTCCCATTAAAATCCCACATGAAGAACAGAAGAACAATTTCCCACTTTCCCCTGCGTGCCACTGAGCCACAGCTTCACACACACTGACACACACGAACACACTCAGACACACACTGCCGTCTCATGTGGCTCCGTATTTGTTTTAAGCCCTCAATTATCACCCTAGGTCCTGTGTGTGTGTGTGTGTGTGTGTGTGTGTGAGAGAGAGAGAGAAAGAGAGAGACATTCTCAGGTGGCCTCCATGTGTGAGACTGTACCAGAAGGCAGTCATGAAACTTTGGCGCTCGAGTGTTTGATCTGCTCTTTTTTTCAATCTTACTCTTTCATTTGCTTTTCTGCTCTTCTTCCCTCGCTCTCTATTTTCCCGTTTTAATCGGGTAGAGTCAGTAGATAGGTAGATAGATAGATAGATAGATAGATAGATAGATAGATAGATAGATAGACAGTCAAACAGACAGACAGACAGACAGACAGACAGACAGACAGTCAAACAGACAGACAGACAGACAGACAGACAGACAGACAGACAGCTTGGTAAACAGACAGGCAGACAAATCAAACAACTCGAAAACATTAAGGTACAGCTGTACCTGACTATTAGAAAGCACTGAAGACTCCTTTCAGAAAACCTGCATCACTTCTGACACACACAAACAAACTCGCGCGTGCACACACACACACGTGCACGCACGCACGCACGCACACAAATGCCTGATAAGAGGACAGGGGGCGGAGTTATGTGATTTGACAGCTGTCACTCAAGGTCATCTACAACAGATGGAGCCGTGACCTCAACAGCATCAGCGCAGCATCTGATTTTAGCTGAGCGCTGAGCTGAGACACCACAGAAGCACTTACTGCTGCTCTAATGGACTCTTCACTATCCAGATTGGAAGAAAACCACAAACACTGAGTGCATGATCTCATCTCAAGGCAAAACACAACCACAGCAATAAATCCTGGGATCCCGAGTCAGCACAAAAACCCGACCGTCCACCTTCAAGACTAAGGGATCATGCGGACAAATAGAAAATATATTTTTTATATAATATAAAATATCCAAATAGTAATAAATAATGTAAACATTACAAAAATATTGAAAACAAAACCAAAATATTAGAATCTAAAATATTTCTGCTATTTGGGTTGTACCCTTCCTATAATAATAAAAAAGAAATGTTTATTTTCAAAATAAAATACATCAAATCAATATATATAAAAATATATAATAAACGAGTTAACCTCTGCTTTATCAGCAGTGTATAATGGCGTTGTCATGAGCACTTAACTTTTACTCTCGTTATGATATGTGTGGGGATTCGTGTTCCCTCTTAAGCCACGCCCCAAATTTACGTTTTCTAAAAGACACGCCTCCTTTGTTTTCTGATCAGATCGTTCATCCTGGAACAGTACGGACGCCTGAAGTTACAGAGATGAAACATCTCAGACACTCCAGAAGAGCCATGTCTGGTGTTACATGGTTTCCTAATGCAATCCGCAGGATGTAATGTGATTTATTTGCTTTATTACGTTAGCTTGTAGTGAAGCATCTCACCTTGTCCAGCTTCGCTTCAATCTCCACCACTTCAGTCTCTACCTCGTCGATATTCGCCCTGGAACACATACAAAAAAAATCTGAAGTTACTGAGGTGAGGAAGACTGGACTGTTTTCAGATTTATTGTTTAATAGGGTTGAGGTTCCACAAGCATATCTTCATGGAGCTCTCTTTATGCACAATCAACTGGAACAGGTTTGGGTCTCCTATAGGGCTTAAACGAATACATAAATTCCAATCAGTTGCCTCAATGCTTCATTTAGTCCATGCAACTATACACAGAGCACAGTTTCCCCACGGACCATTATTACTGACGCACCACCCGCTAAACTCTGTAGCGCTATGGACAGGTAAACGGCAGAAAGTTTGGGAACATTTCAAACTAAAACATAAAGAAGGAGTCATTTTAGGAGTAATCTCAAATGTAGTTTAATATTTTTATTTATATATTTGTATTTGCATTTTGATGCAAAAATCTTAAATGTTTAAATCGTAATTATTTAATGAATGAATTAATCAAATTAATTGATGAAATAATCGGTAAAATACTCGATAGCTACACTTTCTAGTCTCCTAGATCAAGTAAAGGGAACATTTCAGGTCATCGCATCCAGAGTCATGTGTCCCAATACTTTTGTCCATATAATGTATATACCTGGCGGCTCTAGAAGCCCATTGGTTGCCATTTTGCCTGAAAATAGACAAATAAACTATACAAACTATCAACACACAAAAATATTAGTTTTATATAATGGTCAAAGTGTGACACTTAGAAATGTACCGTATAATCAGTCTTTTGCACTCGTTCTTTCCCTGCTCTGTGCAGGACGACGATGTGATCGACGAACTTACAGACGTGTGGTGATGATGGAATTGTTTAGTAGAATGTGTTCTTGTGAAAAGTAAAACGGTGAGAATGTCCTGAACCTCAGGAAAGGGAAGGTGTAGTGAGTGGTGCTGAAGCTATTTCAGTAAAATGTGTGTGTGTGTGTGTGTGTGTGTGTGTAGAGGAAAGCAAGAAATGTGATAGATCTCGGGCTGTGAAATGATTCATTCGCCACTCTCCACGTGTCGCAATTTCACCCCGTCTTGAAGCACGTATCGAACAACAGAAAGTTGTATATTTTATTTCTATTATAAAGCAGGTTAGAGGCCTTTTTAGGAGCCCAACAATTGCAGCTTGGTAATGCTGAGCTTTAAACCCCAACCTCCAGGGCAGTAACCCAGAGCCTTAAACACTGAACCACCACCACTGCCCTGAGAACATGGTGTTGGTTGCGGACATGCCTCAAAAAAAAAAAAAGTTGGAGCTAGTGTACAATGCAAAAAGTCCAATACTTCCTGCATTTAAAATGCATCAATATTGGATTCTTTGTTAAACACTGAATTTTCCTGATTTGTATTTGCGAAGCCTTTTTGTCAAAACTCAGATGTTTTTGTTGATAAATGATGAAACATTTCTTAGGAGTGAAGTCAGAATCTGGGAGACAAGGAATTAAAATATAACCGAGACACACACCCAGTGTGAGGCAGTGAACTCATCTACACAATGTCTGCCAGCTAGTGTGTGTGTGTGTGTGTGTGTGTGTGTGTGCTCCACTGAGAGAGTGATGAGAGTGAGAGAAAGAGATTCCGACTGCCAGTAATTCGACACAGACAAAACACAGAGGCAAACACCGGCTGGGTAACTGTGTGCCAAACCTCCATGTCTGCGTGTCTGAGACGAAACTGGAGAAATTTTCTTTCTGTCCAGATGTAGACGAGATGTTTATTTAGACCGTCCTGACATTCATCCTGTGGAAATCTCCCGTCTCCCTCTGCTGAAACCTTCTTAAAAACAAACAGACTTTCTAACCTCGCAGCACCTCGTGGTGGATATGATGGAAATCTTTCGAGGTCGTATCAAAAGGTTTCAAGACTAGTTTTGTGAAACGCAAACAGATGGCTGCACAAGGCGACACGCACAGTCACAGGGTGGACCGACCTTTATAAGTCAGTTTGCCAAAAGACTGCTATTCTGACCACAAGCTCTCCTCACACCTAGTTACTAGTAGTACTGCACTCCAGAGACTCAAGAGAGGAAAGTTACACCTTTAATTAGAAAAAATCCAAGACATTGAAGTCTCCTTCCATCTACCTCACAGGCATAAAGCCCTATCTAAACCCTCTCTTAGTATCTATCACACATTCGTGCTTCAAAATACTAAATTAATATCAACTTATATCTTATAAGTCTATTTGAATCAACATGCACAGGTCCAGACTGCATAGTGTACACAGTACATTGTGTGTGTGTATTTCCTGAATGGAAAAGCACATACTTGGTGGACATCTGCTTTATCTGACCCTCTGGCTTTCTCTCTCTGTCCTACTTCATCGCACATGGCACTCCGAAGACCTCCAGGCACGTCCTCACCTCCCCCTGAGGACTGTATCTATGGTAACTGATGCTGGCAGGGGATGATCTGTCTCACTAAACTCGCCATTCAGTCAATGGAAAAACAATGATGTCATTTCTGCTTTCACTACACTGTATAATAAGGAGGTGTTGAATTCTGGATTCTGATAAGAATAATCACATGATTTTGTTCAAGGGGTCCTGGCCGTGTAAACGAAAGGTATTCTTGTTCAATGTTTCTTGGTGCACCTGCCGCTCTTTACCGAATCGCACCACACCACCTGCTGCACCACGCACTTTCGAGTTGGACGGCGTGAATTTTGGAACATATCCAAAACATCGCCTTGTTTACAGTATCGCAATGCAAACTAAACATAGGGCAACCCCTCTATCGTGATACGTATGTATCGACAGATTTTTGCCGGTACACAGAGCTAATTGCGATGGGGTTTAAAAAAAGATCACACCTCTGTCTCATGCACACACCTCTAGCATCATCTATTTCCATTCCACTGGAAAGTACGGCCTGTCTGAGGTGCAGCTGCACTTCGAATGCCTCAGTGGCGATGATGGATGTCGTTATTGTGCCCTTGAGCGAGGCACTTGATGCCAAGCTGTTTCAGGGACGCTGTGTGCTCGGGCTGTATCAAAAATCGAAATCACGTCGTTGCAAAGCTTAGACTCAACCAGCTGCGTTTCACATCATCAAGGTGTTGATGTAATAAAAATATATATTAATATATAAAAATAGATATAATAAAAATATACCTACCTGCTAGTTCACTAGCTCAGGGACCAAGAAAGCTAAAATTATTACTAAGGGGCCAAGCAACAAATTTGTGCTAGCCATTGGAGTAAAATATGCCTACAACAGTGGTGGGCAATGTACACAAACCATGTACGTACTTTTTTAAAAATAGAAAAGTATTTGTCTTCAAATGTACTTGGTACTTAAATGTACTTAAATATCCAAAGTACTATGATGTATTACGGCTATAACTCTGTTTATGTGAAAAGACTCTCTTAGCATAGCGATCTATTAATGGAATGATATTAATAAGCCAAACACTGATAGATATCTTTTAAAATTATCATAAGCACAAAATGGTGACCTGCTACATGCTTGATCAGTTGTTTATCCACTAATAAATAAAAAGGAGCAACTGATTTTGCAAAATAAATAGAAATACTTCAGTAAAGTACAGATACACAAAAAAGCTGCTTAGGTACAGTAACAATGTACATTTACTGTCCACCACACGCCTACTATTACCCCATTGTTATAAATATATCATCTACCAGAATCCAAAGCAGCTTAGAATTCAGCAAGGACACCATGCAAGCGGGGTTAAGGATCACTATGACCAGCACATCACTAATCCCACCAACTCGCCTGACCTCAAAGGTATCAGATTTATTTGTTGGTTTTGTAAATCCAAGTTTGATCCGTTCTCTATAATCCTCGACCAACATGGCTCCTCCTACCATCACAGTTTATCGACTCAGTCAACGCCTCCCACAATGTACCCGTGCCTCCAGTGAGAACTCTTGGCAGTAGCTCTCAGGTGGAAACTGATTTTGGCACAGACGCAGGGTCGGTCACGAAACGCAAATACAGTACATGTGGGTGGTATCTTTCCTCACACACCATTCCCTCAGGCTGTGGTTTGGAAATTGTTGGTATGCTAAGGCCAGCTGGACTCACTTAAGCCTGCCAAAGAGCGACTAAACATGCGTAGCTCACCACGACTCGGCTGTCAGGCCTAGAATGTGAAGCATCAACAGACGGAATCTAAGAATTAGGAAAAAACTAGGGTGTCCTTCTCCTCTGGTTCACGGTGCACTTATGTTGACTGCTTGCATTCCTACGTAACCAGCCCAAGTCCGACCCAATTCCATCCAGAGATTTCGAGGGAGTCTATCTGCAATGCATTTCCAGAGCGCATTCTTCTTTGCAAGCCACCGTGGACGAGGAATACCACTCAACTAAACCAGCATGCAGATGTTCGGAGATATTGCATGGGCGAACAGAAATCGTCTGTTAAGCAAAGGGCGCTCGGATCAACAGCACTGTCGACGGTTTAACTGCTTCACTGATGTGTTTCGGGCAGCTGTATACTTGGCAGAAGTCTCGGTTCTTAAAGACAGATCAGGACAGCTGAGAATGCTTCCGTTAAACTGGCCTCCGTTCAAATGAAAACAAGGAGTCGAGCGTGCTCGTTGTGTGCGAAGGAGAAGTTATGTTCGTGCTTCCCATGGCAGGTTGGAAAGCGGTAAATAATGGTAACATGTTTCAGCTCTCTGACCTTGGCATGCAAGTCCTCGATGAAACTGTCAGAGGCAGAAAGACAGGAGTGTCCAAGTCTCTTGGAAAGATTAATACCCTTTTGGCTCAGAGAAACCGGACGTTGCTCATTAAGCAGCGCAGACCTTCTCCCACAGATAACATTCTGCAGACTATTACTATTCCCCTTTTGGGAGTCCGACTCTCTTATCGCTTATTCACTGGCCAAAACCATTTGCTGAACTCTTAGAGTGTGAGAGATGGATCTGTATCTGGGGTAATCTCAAATGGTTGTAACATTATGCAATTCAGGTGCAGATAATAGCAAAGAAGTGCATTAAGGTTAGAGGATTTCTACATCAGAGTAGTTCACTGCGAACCCTTTCAAGACCTAAAAGAGAAATGTATAGCAGTTGAAGGTTTACCCTTTTAAGAAGTAGAAAAACTGTTAAGTAACCTCTGGTTTGGTTCGAGCACAAACATCTGATCTGACTGTGTAAATGGATCTGTATATACTGTACCTCTGGGGTCTTAAAACAACGTAGGAAACTTGTTACCTCATAGCTCCAGGGTCTCGGATTTGATTTGAATTACCTACAGGTTCTCTCTGACATTTTGTGGAATACCTCTGGATAGGTTATGCCAAATTAGCATTAAGTATAAATGCATGATACCATGGAATGGACTCTTGTGCAATGGACTCTCAAGTTCCCAAGTTCTCTATATGACCCCGACCAGGATAGAGCACTTACCAATCATAAATGAATGAAGATTAGACACTTGGTTAACCAACTACTTCGCAATGACGTCTTACTTCAATGGTGGTCATAAATTCTACTTGTTTCCAAAGTTGTTTGTGGTTTTCAGGGTAATGATGATGGTAATGATAGCCAAATCCCCTCAAGTTACATATTAGTATCATTTATCACACAAAAACAACTTCTTTGCTGCAGAAATGTAAAGATTGGTTCCATGGTCTGTTATGTACAGTTGTTGTCTTGAGGATAATTCAAACGTTATGAATTCAGCATTTAACATTCTAGCCTTACAATATGACATGTTTTAAAGGTATAACAGGTTTAGGAGAGTTACTTTTTCGAACAGCACCACCCCTGCATTTACAGACATTCACACTGTATTGTCTTTCGCACGCGATCAGGAGGAAAAAGCAAGGAACCAGAGAGGACAGATCCTCTGCAGTGACAGCAATGTGCGAAACCTCCTTCCTTCCTGTCATCCTTTACAGAGCGAAACTGCGTCAGTTGATAACACTCTGGCCTGAGTGATATGGAACAAACCGTGGAGTGTGTTAAGGCGCTGATTCATAGCGGAAGGGAAAAAAAATCAGAAAGGTACTGGAAATTCTCAGGACTCGGACGATTTGTGAGAAACAGCTCAAGGGAAAATATGCCTCTTAGCAGGTTCGTAAAGTATTTTCAGGAATGTAGATCTGACATTGTTTTGGCAATCCCTTCAGGTTATTTATTTTATTCAGGTTAAAGAGAAGAAGGAACGTTGTTGCAGCAAAGGATATTGCAAAAAGAGTATTGCACTCATGGATTTGCATTCTTACACTGACCAAACCATTTTTAAACAGTCATTATTATCAGTGCCGCTTTGCAGTTCAAGTACCAGAAACTGGTGCAATGGTGAAATTCTAGCCTTCGCATCTACTTTTGATTGACAACTTGCAGCGCATCATCACAATCAAGTATGAATTTCACAGGAAATGCAGCCAAACCCCCACCGGCCGTCTAATGAGCTGATTAGTCACTTTCAATTTAGCCAAAGTTCAGGCATGACATTCTGAGCGCTGATCACTGACCCCTGCGGTGAGGGCAGCTGCCCCCATGCTTCCCCAAGGCCCCTTCCCCAGCCGGGATTAGACGACTGTCAGGAATACGCAGGGCAGGAGGGCACAGTCACTCCACACACTTCCACCCCCACACACAAGTTGGCTGATGGACTCTGGCCAGAAAAGGCAGGGTCCAGTCCTAATGGTCTCCGGCTTTTTTCCCCCTGCCTGACATTTACAAAACGCAGCAAACCCTTGGACCGAAAAAAGTTTCTGTTTCTTAATGTAACCCTTCTTATTGCAAGAGTGTAACAATGTACAGATTTTCAGCAAGCATAAGAACAAATTACAATTTCAGGCTGTTTACCAACTTTAAACTGAAGGTTCCTTTCAGTTTATAAAAAAAAAAGTGCTGATGGTTCTGGCCCTCAACTTATCCTTGTCTTCATCACACTATCTTAGACAGCCAAGATAAGCATCCCCTGTGAGAAGTATCACTCAGCACGAGAGGATGTCACTTTCGACTATCAACACGTGATTAGTCAAGGAAAGCACGGGATACGATACGAGATTGCAGATCTGGAAAGCATCAGATACTCAAGTTCTCGAGTAAACAGAGGAAGCCTGGGAGTCACGAAATGTTAATAGAGCGTTATGAGCTTTTCAAGTAAGCACAACTATATAGTCTCGGGCTACGTCTACATTAATCCAGATACATTCATCTAAAAGCACTCTGCATCCCCACTTTAGTTTTGAATCACTTTCCAACAGTTGCTCATCCACACTGAAATGCCTGACATCGCTCAAGTCTCTGTATTGTGCATGACCAAAAGGTAAAAGACGCGATAACATTGTTTTTAAATGTATCCTTTCTTAGAGGGCATTTTCAAAACGCTTCATTTACCTTAACTGAAAACGCAGTCTCGGTGTGAATGGAAGGTCAAAATGTTCAATAAAAAT
The DNA here is from genome assembly GCA_024362625.1 of Silurus asotus. Classification (NCBI taxonomy): domain Eukaryota; kingdom Metazoa; phylum Chordata; class Actinopteri; order Siluriformes; family Siluridae; genus Silurus; species Silurus asotus. Next base: position 5,220,157 of record MU579904.1, read on the forward strand.
CAAAATTTTTTTATTTTCAAACAAAAATGTATTAGTGTGGACATGGCCACAATAAGAACGACTTGGTTTTCAGAATGGCTTCATATTCTCCAGCAGATGCCTAATTAGTGTGAGATGCTGTCCTCATTAACCATGTCCAGTGTTCGCAAATACAGTGGGATGATTTGTCTGAAAGAAGAGGGTCTCTGAACATGGCAGATGGCACTGGGTTTCAGCAAATAGTCCATGTGACTCATACGTGTCTTATATCCTCCATTGTAGAAGATAAGCAGCCGTATAGAAACACTTTCATCGGAAGGTCTCCCCAATCAGGGCAAAGCAAAAGATCATGAGGATATGGGTGTATTTATTTTAATTACAATGTCTGACTTGTAGGATCACTGTTGCTTCCAGCACCTGATTTTCTTCTGAGATTTACACCCATAACAGTCTCCATAGTGGTGCGGAAAACAAAAAAAAAACACATAGAATACAGATTAACATGGCAGAGGCAGAGCTGCATCTTCCTGGAAACAGACAAGTAAAAGAACATCTGGTTTTATTAAGTTTTTTCAACTATTTTTTTTGTTTTTTAACTATCTGTATCATATTGAATTGCATAGCATTATATCGAATTGTGTTGATTAAACCGAAATCGCACTGCATCGTAATCAGGGTGAATTGTATCGCATCGCATCGGTAGCTGCTTCACATGTATCTTTTATGTATCGTATCGCTTTGCATCCTGTTTTGGAGATGCCCTAATGGATAAAAATATATAAAGGAGAAGCGTGTGAAGGAACGACTATTGCTAGCTATTATGAAAGGTTCTGACCTATCGGGTGCTGCACAGCTTTAAACTCACAGGAAACAAAAAAGGTCAAACATTCCTTTGTTTAATAAATAAAAAACTTTCCAGCATTGACAAGTAGACTCACTATAATCATATTTGATTATTTTCCTACATTAAGTACATTCAATGTCTTACATCAGATGCTCCTTGGAGATCTTTGTGTCCTGTGTTTAGGCTAACTCAAGAGTGAAGGATTCACATTTCAAAAAGCGTCCTGCCACCCCAGTAAGTAGTAATTAGGCCTGGTCCTTGGGGAACACTTCACACACACACACACACACACACACACACATACACTACTGCACACTACACTGAACGGTGGCCTAACAAAGCCTGGCATGAGGAGGATGTTGTGAGATTAACCCTTTTAGGTCACTCTGAGCAGCACTGTGCTTTTATTCGTCCGCTTTATGCCATTGAGCCGCTGTATTCAGAGTAGTTAGCGCACATTCCTCGAATAACAATGCAGTGATTAATGGCAAAAACCCCAGACTTGAGCAACGCAGCAGTTCAGACCGATCGCGTCTTGGTTCCTAAATCTCGTTTTTTTGAGACTCGATGTTCAACACTCAATGATATTTTTTGTTTTACAATCAAGTTTAAACATCTAGAAATTTAAAGAAAACTGTATCCCATAGCAAATCCACTGAAATTTGCTCCGCCCACCGCTTCATTGTGTTTAAAAAGTGCTGGGTGTTCATGTGTTGTATTTGTAGAGAGCAGACAGTGTGGGGCGACTCGTAGAATTTTGTACGGGGTGGTCCATCATGACTACAGCGCGCAAAAATGTCAGTAGATATACAGGCGGGAACTGCATCTCACACACACACACACACACATATATATGCAGGCTGTGAGAACCCTCATACACAATGCTCCATTGTCCACTGCCTCTCATTCTCCTAGTTGAATGGAGGAAGATCGTTCTACACTTGGGATTTTGAAGTCTTCTGTCACGTTCAATGAATGGGAAATGAACACGCCGTCTTCAAAAGGCGCCTTCGGGAATTTTTTTTACGCGCTATGCTAAGATGTGGCGCGAAACTCCATTTTGGGTTTTTTTTTTAAATGGTGACTTGGAGTACGTCATGAAATGTAAGACGGCCCCCAAATTGAAATATTACCAAATATGATGTAATGTGGAACATGGGACCATAGAAATCGTTACATTACAGCCATAATAAATCATAGTATTTTGGATACTTAAATACATTTGTCATTCGTAATATTTTACCTACTGTATCTCTACTCTCACTCAAGTACATTGTTTGTGTACTTTGGCCAATGCTGTTGTTACTACAGAAACGATGGGAGATTAGAATGAGCATGTTCAGTAAATACCTGTCATTTATTGCTAACGCTAACAATTTCAAACAAAAGGATCTGCCAGCTGAATCAAGAATTTGAAATAAGTTTGAGGAAAAAGAAGATATTAGAAAGCGAGACACAAACTAGTTTTTCATTACTCAGTTTGCAACCAGTCATAAAAAACGAAGAAATATTTGGTATAAATGATATTTCTTTGTCATCTTCAAAGTGCAAACTTTTAATCTCACAACAATTAGCATGGTTTTCACTGAACAGAGGTTGTATTCTATAAAATCCTATGACCCTTTGTTATCAAGTCACCTTTGTCATTTTGTGACTGGATAATAACAATGGCCCGACAAAAATAAACATTCGCAAAACCAGTGAAAGGGACATAGTGAGAACGAAAGGCTGGTTTCATCCATTTTTTTTTCTCTGCAGATGTTTCCTTTTTTTTTTGCTGTGTTCGTCTTGACGTCATCGTCGTGGATTTGTGCCAGGATGCTACTGAACTCATACTCGTGACTCGAACAAAGTCGCACTAGATCGCCAGAGATCAACCGCGAGGAAATGGCCATCAATATGACGCGCATTGCATTATTAGAGAATGGGATTTCACATCCTGTGGAGCCCAGACATGTAAACTTGTTGTTAAGACTTGTCACGTGTACTTTACAGCCTAGTGAAAAACTTACTTCGTATATCCTAGTGATGTTAGAAAGCTGGGCTCAGACATAATTAGGTTTACAAAATACCAGGAATCCTCAAGACTGGAAACTTTCCATGGAAATTAACAGGAACTAATGGGAATAAATAAGGAATTTACCAAATTTCTGATTAGCCTATAATAGGGAACTTAAATGTAGTTGAAAAAAAAAGGATATTTTGGGTCAAAAACATCCAGATTTAATGCAATTTCAGTTGAATTTCTACGCCCCCTCTACGTCCAAATCTATATTAGTTTGCATGAATGTCAAATATGTTTTAAAATAATTTTCGTATATGATACAGTTTATATCAATGTCCTCAAATTTTAAACTAATTCCCGCAGGTTCTAAGTTGCTAAAATTTTAAGTTGGCAAAATCCCAAGATGAAGATTTCTAAAAAAGATTCTGGAAATATTCCACCAATAGACATCATACAGCTTCCCTGGAGCGCTGAGGTTTAAGGACCTTGCTCAGGCTCCTCAAGAGTGGCAGCTTGGTGATACCAGGTTTAAACTCCCCCCACCCACCACTCTTCAATCAGTAACCCAGAGCCTTAACCACTGAACCTCCTCAGAAGGTGGGTCACGATAGATCCAGCTGTTTCAGATGATGAAATTTAATTATTTCTTCATACCCCTAAGAAAACAGCTGGAATGTCTCTATTTAAAATAAATTGTAGGTGAAAGTACAAGAGAGAATACTGTTCGCATGGTGGGAAATGAAAAGTGAGTGCTGTCCTAATGAGCAGCTGGTCTACGCGGCACAAACAGACCACCGTCACATTTAAGAAGCTCCTGTTACGCCTCAGTGAGCACCAATGCAAACCGCAGGGCCTTTAGAGACTGCAACAATAACAACATCGCAGCTCCAGCATACCACCAGCAGGGGTGAAGGGCTGGCACCGAGCCTGGCAATGCCTCTTAACCCTACTGTTATCTAAGGGGCAGTTTGGTCACATTCAATGTTTAACATCTGTAAATACATGATAGACAATTTTTTTGCTTTAGATTCAATGACCTAATTTAATCTGGACAACTCTGTAAACCTAAAATGAACATGATTTTTCTTCAATTTCCTCTACACATTTTGTAGCATCACTGTACACAGTCTGTTCTTTGGGGTTAATTTGTTTATACACTATTAACTATAAAATAGAAAGAGAAGTGCGCAGGAGCCAAATCTGGAGAGTGGGGTGCGTTCGGAAGTGAGATGCACATTGTTCCCGACGATCATCATGCACGAGTTGCCCGATGATTTCTACATTTTCGGGGGTTGAGCTTGTTGAAGGACTTCCTGATTTCTCGTCTTCTTTTACTAATGTCTTTTAGTAGAGTTTTTACACTTTTTTACAAAAACGTGGTCAGAATAGCACCAGTTAGCACTATTAGTCTCCAAAATGTTTGATTCCACCAATGATAGTTCACATGACATGGGGGTAGAGGAAACCCGAATTCCCTCATAAACTTCCTATGGGTGACGGAGAAACTTGATTATTTTTGAAAATGGAGGAATTACGGCAGTCGACAAAGACATAAGATACCTGAGACAAACCTTTTAGTTAAAAAAAATAATAATTTGTGGTTTTAAATTGCTGGGGTCTAATCTGTTATCAGATTTTAGGGTAAAAGAGGGGTTAAACTAGCCATGGTACTCTAGCAGATGAGTAACACTTCTGCTCGACGCCACCCTTCATTAATCATGTGGTTAATTCAATATGACTACATCTTCATTAAAAGTCATTTAGTCTGAAATATAAATACATTTCACTTCAGGGAAAGATGCTCCAAGGGCTGATTCAGTCCTGAGAGCAATGCTGAGGTCAGTGACATCAAAACACACATCCACACACACACCCTTGCTTACTAGGCCTGTGTTAATATTTCAGTGGGCAGCCGTCAGCCTCAACTGTTTCCTGTCGTTTAAGCTGCAGGACCGCCCTTGAGCATAGTGGAAGATTAGTGCACAGGCTGGATCAAATCAGAACCAGATGAGCTGCAGATGTGAGTCAGCAAACATCTTGGCAGCATCACGACTTGGCTAACGGCTGAACCGTGTGATTCTGAGTCTCACTGAACAAATCATGGAAGAACAACTATAGAACAAAGGCACAGAAGTAACTAGAATGACAAGTTTGTTCGCTCAATGTGGCTACTTCCCTTCACACATAAGTGCACTCAATAGAGGGTTTTTGATTGCGTGATCAGCGAGGGTTTCGCTAAAAGAAACGCATTAGGATCCGATGCCTTTCCAGAGCAAGCGAACAGAGAAAGAATCAAAGCGTGGGTTTGTGATCTCTAGTACATCGGGGAGTTCTTCGCTTCCTGATCAAGGGGAGATCCGAGTGATGAATACACGGGCACGAGATGTATGGACATTCCTGCTCAGGCTGTTTAAACACATGGAAAATTCCCAGCGTGCTCCATAGGAGGCTTCAGTCTGACTTTGTTCGTGGCTGCCAGGGGAACGATTTCACTCGGTTGCATGAGACGGCTGCACTGAATCATGGAATGGATGGGAGCAAATATTTTATCCCCAAACAGACAAAAAAATGGTTTGAATTCATTTTTTTTAGGAGAGCTTGTCTAAGGCTTCAAAAATGGGCTAAAGGTGAAGACCTGATCCCAAATGATTACTCAAATCTCAGAAGTCCTACTGAATGTCAATAAAGGCTAAAATGATTCACACCAAGACAGACGACTTCCATTAGTTTCTTTAATAATATTAATAACAACAGTATATTCCAAACTAATATGGTAAAATGACCTCCTCAAACCTTATGCCTTTGTATCATGGCAGAGAAACTGTGAAGACAATGTGAAGAAAATAATTAAGATGTAAAGATTGCTGAACAACTGGCACTGCACCTGAGCCCCACCATACATTCTGCAGGTGGTTTAACATCACATGCTGTAAACAATGACTAAAGAAATAAGGATGTGAATGCAGGTGTTATAATCGAGGTTCCACAAGGAAACGCTACACTTGAAAGGGTTTCACCTTCTAAAACAGAGACATGGTTTTAGACACCCAGAAGCAACCCATTCACCATAATGATGTGAGGTAATACCCCTGGAAAAAAATGTGTCATAGGACCGTTTTTTTTTCTGTTTGCTAAGAGGCATTTGTAAACTGCAGTACTAAAGTGCAGCATCTTTTCACATTATGTCTTTTTGCACCAAATTATACATAGTATTACAAAATGTACACAATTTCAATAACTAGTTAGAACTGTACCTAGACAGACCCAAATACCAATAAAGAGATTCGATTTAAAAAATCTCTGGAGATACAATTTAAATTTGGTGGCTAAGTGATTGCTGAGGCTTATTTTTGCCTTGTCTCACAATTTGGAATGGCAAAACAACAAGTAACACATGCTGGGCAGTCCTTACTCTACTTGTGATTCAAATTAAGGCAAAATTGAGTCAAATGAAGTCAAATTTGGCCCCTAACATGCCCTGTTTCTTTCTCCATGACTCCAAGCTTCAGATAAAAAAAAATGCTCAAGGCACTGCTGCCCCTGCTCCTGTTACAGTAAATGAATCAACACCTTCTGAGCAGTCAGAAATCAAAAACTTGAAAAGAAATACAAGTTAGAATAGCTGCGGAGGCTAAAAAATAACAATCCAAACCCTCATTAACCACCCTAACACAAGTCCAGACCATTTACCAGCAAGCTGACTCATTCAGAGAGGCCACAGCCCTACAGCACATCTGGTCAGTCAGATCCGTTCGAAAAGAAAAGCGTTCCATGTAGCTCGACCAAAAGCTAATACATTTTAACAGGCAGACTGGCAGCACATCCTGCACTGGGTGAGAAAGCGCATGCACACACAGTCATATAGGTAATTGTTTCCAATAAGAAAAAACGATGTACATGTCGAAATCGTAGAAGTATCATATAAGCCATTTTAAAAGGGATTCAATTCATTCTAAAGGGTAGAATTGCCATGTGGTGTCATGCTGAAGAAGTTTTTTTAAGCGGGGCCAAAGATGAAAAAACGCAGAGCTTGACCTGTAAGTGGACATTCTACCCCTCATCATGGTCGTTCACCTCTTGACCCTGTGTGTGAGGGTGTGAGAACATGAAAGGGTACATCTGGTGCCAAATTAATAAATCTCCACCGAGCCAATGGATATGGTACACAATTAAACCTCTTGAAGTTACTCCTATTTGATTAAGGGTGGGCCATCTATAAATATCATTACTTATTAATTCTCACTATTAGTTCTTTGGAACTCAGGGTCCCTGGTGGTCTAGTGGTTAGGATGCGGCGCTCTCACCGCTGTGGCCCGGGTTCGATCCCCAGTCAGAAAACCAGCCACTCTTAGTGCCGGTCCCAAGCCTGGATAATTGGGGAGGGTTGCGTTAAGAAGGGCATCCAGCGTAAAAACGTGTGCCAAATAAAACATGCAGATGATCTGCTGTGGCGCCCCCTAATGGGAGAAGCTGAAAGAAAGTTTCAGTTCATTGGAACTATTTTATCACGCAATATTTGTATATAATTCAACAAACGGCCACGGAAAGTCCTTTGTTCTAGCTAGCATAACTACCCCAAACTAAACCTGGCCAGTTCCTAAACTTTGAAAAACCTTGAAAAGTCTTCAGCTTGACCAGCTAAGTTTTTATCCACTCATAAATAAAAATGAACAACTGAATTTACAAAATGTAGTTGAGTAAAAATAGAATGGAAATACCATAGTAAAGTACAGATATGTGAAAATGGTACTTAAGTACAGTAACAAAACATTGTGAGCTCGCAAGGAGTGACCACATCCTGAGGAACAAGAGTCTACACCAAGACAACTCAAGTCACATGATGAGGCACAATCCAATTGCCTTTTACTTAATAAACCGCATAAACGCACTCGGTGCCCTCGGGTCTTTATTTGTGCTGACTTTCCCCCTCAGTGGCCCTTTGTCATGTTGCAGGAGAGGGTCTATTGAGATAAATTAGCAAGCTGCTCAGATGTGGCAGTCTGCGCCGAGTGCTTTGTGTTCGATCGGACCAGCTATTCAGAGTCTGCCGAAACAGGAAGGACAGCCGGGCTTTACACGGTGCCCCCACAACAAAAGACTAAGACACATGACATCATTGGCAGGAGTCAGACAAGGATTCAGACGTTTCTTTTTGATGGGAGAAAGAAACTACCCGTGAGGTGTCCACTGTTTTCCATACACAAGTGATATATTTTGGGGCATCATCATAAAAAATAAAAATAAAAAAACGTTTAGTGATCCCACAAAACAAGAAAAACTCAAAAATCAACAAGTAAGAAAGTCAAATTCTGAGTTTTGTTGCTTGCTCTAATTTCCCCACATACCACCATTAATTATCTCTGTTGTTTACTGGTACACGCAACTTCCAGATAGTTCTGAATTCCATCCTAAAAATGAAAAATTGATGCATCACAAGACAGAAGAACTCCTACCATATGGCTTTAGTTCATTTTCTAACCACATTAAAAATAATCTTCCTCTTCAAATATGCGCAGAGCTGCAAATCAAAGAGAAAAAGGGATTCAAAGCTTTGCTCAGATCCTCAGCCATACTGTAAAGCCTGCTCTCTTTTTCCCACATTCCCTGTGGCTTGCAAATCCCTCTGCAGCTTGGGAATGCTTCCTTCCAGACCCCTGAATCTAAAGGGATCCTCCAACCAGTACCCTGGAAATGAGACTGGCTATATGAATGTCAACGGACAAAGAAGCTGCATTTGATATTCAGAAAGATGATATCTTGGAAATAAGGCGAGTTAAGGAACTGGGGGAATTAAAACGTTCTTCAGGGTTATTAATTTAAAATAATTATTATTTCCAGGGTCACTGGGTTCTGGCTGGACCAAAGTGATGTCTGTATGAGTCTTGATACATGTCTGTATGGGTTTCTTCAAGATTCAATCCAAAGATTTTTAACTACTTACCAAAAACATCCCTGTAGGTGAGCTACACCGGAATGTATCTAGACCTCCACACATTTAAAACCTGTTCTGAAAGAGAAACCCTGTGTTTCCAACACTTTAGGGGATTCCCTCAGAGGAACAACTCAAATAATCCCCTTTAGAGTGGTAGTTGGAACGTTTCCACCTTAGAAGCATAAGAAGCAATCACCTTGTTGCTTTGGAACTGGATATAAACAAATAGAATGTGGGCTAATGCACAATTATCCAAGGTATCCGATTTTAATATCCATTGTTTGCTGTCACCTTCTGTGGTCACCCTGAACAGGCCAATTTACTAACACAACTAACGAGAGATCAGGTGGTCTTCCTTCTTCTTAATGTAACATTCAGAACCAAGGCATTTATCTGAACTGAATTAAAAAGGTTGGATTGAGATTGGAGATACAGTATATTGAAGACCACTGATCAGTCTTAACATTATATTATTATAACATTATGAGTCGTGAAGTGAATAACACATCATGGCACCTGTTAGTGAATGGGATATATTATGCAGCAAGCGAACATTTTGTCCTCAAAATTGACCTGATAGAAGCAGGAAAAATGGGCAAGCATAAGGATTTGAGCTAATTTGCATAGTAGGACATTAAAGCCATAATAAATAATAGCACAGTATTTGGATACTTAAGTAGATTTAAAGGTAAATACTTTTGTATTTTTTTTTCACTCAGGTGAAAGTTTAAAGGGACACTTTTCCTGGAGTCATATTTGAACTACTTGTCTCTAGTACATGCTTTGTGTACTTTGTCCACCACTGCTGGTTACTGGCTTTTTTTAACACAAAAGATCATTCTGAGGAAACGCCAAGAAGAGAAACTCTGTGCCAAAGTGGCACTCAAAACAGTCAAGCTCGAGATAAACATTTAGCCAGAAACGGCAAAGATAATGAAGACAAATTATTTTTAAAAAATGGTTTAACCTCCAACCAGAGCCTTGATAAAATAAAAAAATGTATAGACTTGCAGACTAATGTAACAGGGTTTAAGTGTCACATACTGTAGCCCTTCATTTTTTCCTGGTGATATTTAAGATATCATTACATAGCCGGTAACAATAAAAATTGCAAAGCATAAATCCTAAACTAAAATAAAATATAATTATGCACAGCTGGGGGGGGATGGGGGGGTTTTCGGGGAAAATTCCAAATATTCCAAAATTACATTACAATGTAGGCCTTAGAATACAATAGTGAATAAACCCTTTGCTAGAGCACTTGTAAAATCAGGGTCTCTCATGAGTCATGAAACTTACTTAACTCCCATGTGGTGGTTCATTCATGTGTCTTTTTTTTCCTCTCATGTGCTCATGATCCTGAGTCAGTAAGAAGTCTCATGGTGAAGAGGCCTCCACACATCCGGCAGCTGCCTCAGAAGGAGCTTGGCCAATGAACAGAGCCAGTTTCACAGCGGAGGAGCATTAGGCCGGACGAGATACAGGGCAGACATGCATGGGAATTAAATAAACCTTGGGAGAGTTTGAGAGATTTGAAAGATCCTCTGTATGTTTATTATAAAGAAACCGAAGCTTGATTCATGACTAAGCGAACAGCTAAAAACAGGATCTTTTTTTTTAATCTTCAGCTCGATCGATTTCGCAGCTGTAGAACGGTAATACTTGACGCTTTAGTTGAGTTTTGACCACAACTACAAACACAAGAACGTTTAACTGTATGCTGTCACTAAGAGTCAGCGTGTGCGGTCATTCGTGCTGCAAATAGAGTCATAGGCTTCCTGTTACATGATTCAAAAATAGTTTAGGAAAAACTGCACATCAGTGAATGTGGCACACTTTTCAGCATTGCTATTGTACTATCCAGGATCCATCAGGATGTGCTCTTGGGCCCGTTTTTTTTTTTTACTATGCCTCGTCTATTGCTTTCAAACGGAGATAAACGAGACTCATGGGAAGTTTTTCCGTACTGAAACGGTTTGATTGAGCCTTACGGTGCAATCAAACAGAAATTTCTTATTTCACTCTGAGGAATGTTCGAGGGCTTGACTCACAGGGTGACACAGCAGTCTTAAAAGAGGACTAACTAATAATATTTGGTCAGGTGGCTCCAATCTGCTGGACGCCACATCTTTCAGCACCAGAATTATAACTAGAGAGGGAACGTTAGAGGATACCGGAGGTTATTACAGTCAAAGGAATTCTGCCATGTGCGCACCAAGTTTTGAAAATGAACCCGGAATCGAGGTTAAAATCATAAATTGATTTCGATTAGAAGTGTACGCACGTGTGTACCGAATGCAATTCTCGTGCCAAACATAGTTACAATCTGAGTTCCCTCACGAACATGTTAAGTGCAAAATGTTTCGTTTTCACCTCACATTTTGAGCGCAGTGTCACTGTTCGATTCGTCCAGGAAACAAGGTTTGTACTGCGTGTTGTATGCGTGAAACAGCTGCCACTTCCTGTCATCGCCGATGTCTTGCGATATTGATTCGCCTCGCGTTTTATGTCCAGCTTTAAGAATTTCTCTTAAAAGAAAAAAAATCCTGACAATTCCACACATCGAGGCAGTAAATGAATGAATAAATGAATGAAGGATGAAAGAAATGAATTGATTTATGCACGAAAATAACAGACATTCGCTAAATGTTAAATGAAACAATGTTAAAAAAAACAAACACATGTATATACACACATCTGTATTACCAAAATAGGGTCTAACACACGTGTTCTATTTTATTACTCAATTTAATTTGTGCCTATTTAATCAATGACTAAACGTAATCAATATATTTAAAAAGTGTATTGCTTTAATCAGATTTTATTGATATATATTTGATTTAATTTAAACTAAGCAGGAGTTTTATTGAAAATTGTTTTAAAAACTGTTGATGTTCACAAATGTTAATAATAATAATAATAATAATAATAATAATAATAATAATAATAAACAATGGTGATTCAAAAAACAAGCTATTTTATGTTTTTGCATTTCTTTCCTCTAAACTAAACTGAACCGTGACTTAAAAACGTACCGAATCGTGAATTTTGTGTACCGTTACAACTCGAATTTAGTCACACACAAAAAAACCTGTCCAATCCAAGGATGTGTTCCCTCCAAAATTTCACAAAAGAACAAAAACAAAATCCCATTGAGCCTTCGGTCCACTTTGGAAAACCAGATCCAGCCTGGAAGTCAGTTTAAAAAGAAATCCTCACCAAGACCTGGCACAGATCAAACCAGTCTAATGAATGAACATTAATAAAGAGGTCGTTTGAGGTAGAGTGTGAAAGCACCCATGCAGTTACCACGCTCAGCATGCGCCGTCACACGAAGGAAGCGGAATACATTGAGCATTATGAACGAAAGCAGGCTTTTCTTTCCTTTCGTTCGTCTCTACCTCCAGGGATGTTATGTAACGGGTTTTGTTGCTTTTACCTCCCTCATAAGATCTAATGCACCAGGCTCCTCTCAAGCTGCTTGTTTGGTCTGGAAACCTTTTCGACAGCATTATGAAACTCGAGTTATGGGTTTTTCTTGAAACCGACTCGACACCAGACTAAATACCAAAAAAACCAAAACAACACTGCTTATAAAAATCAGGGCGTCAACCAGCCATGTTTGATCGTCTTCCCGGGACCAAAGAAAAAACAGTTGCAAACTATTAAAGAAGCCCAGACAGAGAAAAAGGTGTCCATGGACACGCATTAAAGAGCAGATTGAGAAATGGTTATTTCGCACATAAACATGAGTAGGTTCCTGTAAATATCTTTTGCTCTACAGGCCTCAGATACACAGCCAGATGGCAGCCATTACTGCGAGTGAGTCTGGAAGTCTTTGATTTGGAGGAAAGATGGTATCTGCTGCTTTGCTCTTACACACTCTCACGGCAGAACACTTACTCTCGCTGTATCTCTCACACATGCTGCTGTGAAGGGGATGTGGCTGCAAAGGAATGCATCCTTTATTTGTCTAACCTCAGCTGCACGACCTGTAGAGTCGGCCCAGTGCACCAGATTCCCCAATGGTCCTTTGCGCCACGTCCATCTCCTCAGTTGATGGGGTTGAACGGTTTTGGGGTTTTATGGTCATTTGGTTGGAATGTGTAAAACTACTGTTACTTCAATGAAATTACTTAAATACAAGTCACCAGTCTAAAAATCGACCCCAAGTAAAAGTAGCAAAATTAATACTTATTTTAACTGCAGGGGGACAAAGATATAAACGATTACCTTTGCAAATTAAAGAGCAAGAACAAAAAAATCTATAAAATTCATTCAAAAACACTACAGTTCATGACTCGAGTTTAATGTCTGTTATGCACTTTTGCAGAAATAAATAAAAAAATCTCCAGTTATAATTTTATTTGTGATAATGAGAGAAATCGCAAATGCAAATCCAAAATTCAAACAACTTTCGTTTCAAACAGCATTTCACTTTCAGCCGAGTCGGCATCACCATTGTCTTAATTCAGTCTCCGTCTTTCTTTCTTCTTTCGCTCATTAACCAATCAGTGCAGTCGTTTCTGCACGCAATTTTGTCCTCCTTTCATTTTTATTTTGAAAGAAAGGATATGATTTGAATTGTAATGAAATCCAATACTTCAAACAAAACATACTAAAGTAAGTCAAATTACAGGTTTTTTTAAAGTAGAAGTACACAAAAAACTGCTCGACCACAGTAACGTCGCATGGGGACGCATGTGCATCGGACATTTTTCAAGCGATCCACATCAAACGTCTCTTAAAAAGGCAATTTTTCCATAAATTTAGGGATTTTCTTTTCCATGGCGGTAAAATTACAATGAAAAAGACAATTAAGTGCAGGCCCTGGGTAACTTCCAAGAATAAGAGTAAACATCTCGTCTTCGAAAAGGTCCGGCAGACTGTATGTCCTTGCACACACACACACACACACACACACACACACTCACACTAACCTCCTTCCAGTGACCATTTTACACAGAGTGGTTCTCGCTCAGTCATTGGGATTCCCGCAGACGAAACCCGGCATGACTTTCCTGCCACATGTTCCGTTTTTGTACCGAGAGGAAACGCATCTATGTTTTCCACATGCAAAATTTAGCCAGAAGTATTTCCAGTTTAACGCAAGGTTGAAATCGCAAGGCCACATATCGGGCTCCTAATGTTTAAAGGCAAACACTCTGTGACAAAGTACTTGAACTGAACCCTGTGTCCACCTGCAAGCAGTGCAAAAGATGAGAAGGAAAAGAAATGTCCTTTATAAATGTTTAAAACATCTACCGATCAAGGAATTCTTTCATTCCCAGTTTGATGAATTGTTCTCTGATCTTTGGTACATTTTCTACACCCTCCAATATCAGATGTCTGAGAATAGCCGGTACTTCATAGAGAGCTAAGAGTGGCTGAGTTGTCTGTCTGAAAGCTTCTGCCTAGTCTGGAAAATTATTTAAATCAGAGGTGGGTATGTGCAGGATGTGATGGCAGGATGATAAGAGTGGTAGATGCATCGTCAATTAACCCCATAAACAAGGCAGTGGGTTTAAATGAGAAATTTGAGACCAATGTATTGCATTGAATCAGAGTGTCTGTCAATTCTATATCAAACTGGCATTTTCGTTTCCAGTCTTTTCCTTAAAAAGCAATGCTTTGGACACCTTACGAGAATGTTCAGTTCCCGCTACAAAAGAATGGACACCCTAAGGTGGACCCAGGACCCAACTAAAGAGACTATATTTATAATTATAGCATTTGACAGATGCCCCCGAATCCAGAGCGATGTCCTGAGCAGTTGAGGGTTAAGAGCCTTGCTTAAGGGCCCAGCAATGGCAGCTTGGTGGTGCTGAGATTTGAACTCATGACCTTTCGATCAAAAACATCTTAACCACTAAACTTCCCATGTATCTCCCAGGGAAATTCGGAGGCTCTTTCAGAAAAGAGCCAGAGCGACTTACATTTATGTCCCTTTATACAACTAAGCTGTTCAGGGTTAAGGGCCTTGTTTAAGAGCCGAGCTTGGTGGTGCTGGGATTTGACCTCCTAACCTCTTGATCAGGCGTCAAAGATCTTAACCGCTGGGTTACCACTTCCCATATATTTCAAAGGAACATCTGGAGAACCAGAATACATGGTTGGGAAAAGAAACCTTCTTAGTGTGTTGCCATGCACTTTGATCGCCAAAATAAAAACAAAATGAACGAATGAATAAATGAAATAAGGAACAGATAGACAAACAAATTAATGAATGTTCCCTCAAGCACTCATGAACAAAACATTTGACATACTCTGCTGGGCTTTGCTACATGAATTCACCTGATGAAATAACTTTTAAGCTTCAACCAAATGGAATTTGAAGCATTTCGTATTCGAAATTGAACACCAACAAGCGTTTGATCCATACTCCTATGAAGCACCACATCATCGTTCCACTTCTCGTACTGAGGGTCTCAGAATACAGAGAAGGTCTCACAACTCTGCCTGGGCTTCCTGTCCTCATGGTATTCACTCTTCTCTATTCTTTTCATCCCCCAACATAAACTGCCTCATTAGCCTTCGGGTTGCATTACACATTTGAACACCAATACCTTTATTCAAAACGGTGTTATGACGTCATAACACGCAGGTTACACCACTAGCTATAGATTGCGTGCACAAATGAATGAATGTTGCTATGAATGACACAACCCGACCATAAAACAAAGGTATTAAAACTATTATCTGCTTTTAGGGCTTTGTCAAATCTATTTTCTGACCGAAAGAAAACTTTCGGCGCTAATTAGCGTCGGATCTAATTACAATAAAAATTCCGAGGTGCGTTCAAGAGCGCAGGAATCAGCAGTATTGAGACCATTCCGTTTATTGTAATCATCCAGCAAGGACTACAGGTTGTTGGGAACAGGATTGGAGGAGCATTTTGTTCTCATTTCATTTTCAGGACACAGATATAAAAATAGCATTCCAGGATTTTTTTATCTAAAATAATGAGAATAATAATAATTTGTAAATATACGATTGGACTCTGAAACCCATGAGGATGTCAGACACGCAGTGAACAGTGAACGCTCCTCCAGAACTGGATCTGTTATCCTGGATGTGTACGTTTACAAATAGATCAAATAAATCAATAATAATAAAAAAAAAATAATACACAACAACAATAGAGGGGTATATATATAAATCCAAATCGCTGGCAGAATCAATGACATCATGTAAATGTAAAAGGATAAATATATAATTATTTGAAAAAACCGACCTAAAACGGGGTGAATCTTTGAGGCAGTCTTCAAAATCCACCGTCATGTTGGTCCTCCTTTTTTTTTCCCTTTTTTGTTTAAAGAAAAAATTGCATTGCAGCAAAATACAACAGAGAGAAAGGAAAAGAGAATGAGTGGAGATGAAGAAGAGCAATCCTGAGTGAGTCTGTATGAGCCGGTCTACAGGAGTGGAGGAGGAGGAGCAGGAGGAGGAGAAGAAGGAGGAGGAAGAGGAGGAGGAGGAGTGTCACTGCAAGACCAGAGCTTAGCGGCTTTACAGGCGCAGACTGAGAGTCAGGGAGTGTCGCTAAAATGTCAGCTCTGTTTGAAAACGTCAAAAGAAAAGGCGTGCACATCCATCCATCCATCCATCCATCCACCTATTCAACAATGAACACAGATAATGTGGTGATAAAAAATTAATATGAGCGAGATGAGCGAGCCGGTGGCGACTGTGGCGAGAAAAAAGCTCCTTAAGATGGCATAAGAAAGAAACCTTGATAGGAACCAAACTCAAGAGGAAACCCATCCTCATCTGGTTTGCACCGAATGCCTATTTATTGCAGATATACAATGTTGATCTATTTTAATCTTGGTGCAGATGCACTTTGAAAACTCTGAGTGTCTGATCAAGGATGTAAAAATCTCAGTTGTTGTACGCCTGCACTACAAGATGTAAACATCTCCATGGAGCTGGTTTTGTGCACAGGAGCATTGTCATGTTGTAACCGGTTTGAGTCTCCTAGTTTAAGTGAAGGAAAAACTCAATTTTAACGCATCCAAAGCAAATTTATTTCATTGTGTGCCTCCAACTTTATAAGAACTTTTTGGGGAAGAACAACATATCAATTACATACAGATCAATTTTGAACCTCTGATCAGGGCAGTGTGGATCAAATTTGTCTGAACAGCTTCATACACTAACATAATTACACGAAAGGCACAGGAGCGGAGCGTCGTAAAGCCGTAATCTGAGCCAAAGGGGCACTTACATTTCTTTTAATGACAAGCTCTAGGCCACAGTTAGGCCATGGGACCAGGTTAAATTAAAAACACACCATAAACAAAAAGGTTGCTCGTTGCCGTAATGACATGGGATAGACATAATTAGAAAGAGAGATCTAATTATGTTTTTTGTGTGTTTTTTTTTTTTATGGATGTGACGAAAATGACCAAAATTTACAGTACACATGTTCAACGTGGACTCGATTATAGGCCTAGATTCTGAACAGGGCACTTCTATAAACATGCTGCTCTGTGATGATATCTGCAAATTTGCATGTAATACAGTAGAATGTTGGGTCAAATACAATCAGGATATACTGAATACCAGAAGGTCTACAGTATGCAAAGGGAAGAATCTTAACTTAGCTCCAATTTAATTCAACAACAAATATTACTTGAACTACAAGACCTGAATCTATCATGACAATGGCAAAATCAATCAATCTATCTATCTATCTATCTATCTATCTATCTATCTATCTATCTATCTATCTATCTATCTATCTATCGATCGATCTATCAATCTGTCTGTCTGTCTGTCTGTCTTTCTGTCTGTCTGTCTGTCTGTCTGACTGTCTGTCTGTCTGTTCGTCTGTCCGTCTGTGTCAGTCTGTCTATCTATCCGTAAATAATGTTCTATCTATCTATCTATCTATCTATCTATCTATCTATCTATCTATCTATCTATCTATCTATCTGTCTGTCTATCTGTCTGTCTGTCTGTCTGTCTGTCTGTTTGTCTGTGGGATGTAGGGAAAGATATTTGTCTTAACAGATCCACTGACTCACACATTTTTTACTTCTCTGAAGAAACTGGAAAACACAGAGGAAACCCACAATAATTTTTTTCACAAAGTCCTGACATTTGGAGTTAATTGGAGAACTTATTTGGTCGATTTGGGTTTTCGGTTCCTTCCTGCTCAGAGCAAAACAGCACCTGAAACCCAATAGGGAAGTGCAGTCAATATTCACCTATAATTCAGAGCAGTAAAGAATGTTTTTTTTTTTTATGTGGTAAATTTTGTTTCTTGATTTGAATCTAAGGTTCAGGTATTTTAACTTACCTTTAACTTTAAGTTTTGCCTTTTTAGATGATAAATCGATGCTAATTCTCCTAAGATTTCTATCCATTTTATTTTATTTTATTTTATTGATTTGATTAGATTTATTTTGTTTTCCTCAAGACTCTTAAACCTATCTTCATTACTAATATACACTTAGCATTAGCTATTTGAAATCAAGCCTAGTCAGTTTATGTTACTCAAATCTATGCTAGTTTAATCTAGCAGAATTTTGTAGCTAACTCTTGCCAGATATCTTCGAATCTTTGTGTAATCCAGCATATTAAATATTTGAGTAAAGCGAGGTCTAGAACGGCCATCCACAAGTTAAACACTGGTGGTACTAATTACTAGAATTAATGCTACTGTAGTTTAACTTGGCATTAGCAGGAAAACAGAATTTCTTAGCTAGTTCTTGCCGGAAATTTGTTTAGCAAATTAGCAAAAAACATTACCTCAGCATACCTTTTTAAACAAAACAGAATTCAAGGCTTCTAGTGAGGCAAAGGAGACACAAAAAACTCAGACCAAGAACTCATTTGAATCTTTGCATAATCCATCATATGAAATATTTGAATGAAGCGACGGTATGACGAACAATAACAAGCTTATACATATTCAGATCCACACAGATACATTTACATTTACAACATTTAGCAGTCCGACTTATCCAGAGTGAGCTCAAGGGGCAGTTTAGAGATGGTGGGATTTGAACTTATGACATCTTAACCATTGAGCTACTCTTTCTCCTTATAGCAGTAACCACATTAGTAACGTCATTGGATGCTAAACTGAAATGATGGGATGCTGAATGAAACATTAAATTTATTTATAGTGTTACATCGTTGTATTGGACAAGAGATGATCCAAAAGTATTAAATACCTATATTTAACAATTCTAGATGTATTTTTTCCACTCAGCTGTTTGATATGGGTTTGGTTGCCAGTCAGTTGGGTTGAGTTTTGTTGACGTCTTGTTACATGAGTTTAGAATGTAGAGGAGCAGGTGGAGAAACTCCAAATGGCTGAATATTTTTATTTTTGTTACACTTTTGTTGTTTTTCCCCCTACAAAAAAGTAAGTTCCCTTTCTCAGTTTTGTTTCTCCAGTGTCCACACATCAACTAAATGTTTGTTTTTGTCTTAGGAACATGAGCTCTCTGGTTAAATGAAGTCAAACGCTGTTTCAAATGAATATATATGAGATTTTAAATATAATTTTTTACATTTAATTTGCACTTGAGCATAAGGTTTGTAAACATTCGATTCCACATGTAGTCCCCATCTGCTGTTATAATAACCTCCGCTCTTCTGAAAATGTTTGACTAGATTTTAAAGTCTGGTTGTGAAGGTAAGATGGTAGTCAGGTCAGGTACTGATAAAGGGTGTGGTGAGGAGGGTCTGGGGTGCAGTCAGTGTTTCAGTTCATCCTCAATAGGATTGAAGCCAGTCACAATCTTCCACTCTAACTCATGTAAACCTATTCGAGAGCTGGCAGGGGGCTTTATGTCATGGTAGAACAAGTTTTGAGTCCTTGTTGTGAAGTAAAGAGAAAATTTCATCCAAAGACGTCATATACAATTGTGTACCTGGTAACATTTTTGGGAAGAACCACATATGACTGTAAAAATAAAAAAAATTCCTACATTTTCCTAAGTGTTACACTGTCTTGAACCTTCGATTAGATCGATTCCTCGATTCAATACCCTTCACATCCAAAGACCTGTAATGCAGTAGACGTGTCAATAGCTCTGCTTCATACGTCACTTTGAGCAGCACAGACCTGAACACGACAATTTCGAGTGCTTGCTTTTCCAGGCCAGAAATAGAAAATGTTATTAATTCACAGGAAGTGGAACAACGCCGGGGGAGGGCAGCCCAGCGTTTCAGTACAGGCTTGTCGGAGTGTGCTATTGTTCAGAGGTGCACCATGTAGGGAGCCTGAGCTACTGATTAGCAATGATCTCATCCTACCCCTTTTGTCTGGTAGAGGAGTGTCCAAGAGGGTGTGTGGGGAGTGTGTTCACAAAATTGGAAAGAAAGAACACATTGGGGGGGGGACGACACCAGGCTTTTCTGCTGACCATGCTGGTAGACTGTAATACAATGAATTCCTGCTTACTTGTGTGTCTTGATCACATATTAGGAAACTTGCAATGAAACTGCTCCAAGCAACTGGAAAACAGAGAATATATCATTTGTAATGTATCTCTAAATGATTGGAATTCTATCAAACAAATATTAAGATCAGGTTCTTTTCCCATCATCAAGCTAGTAATCTATTTAGATTTGGGCCAGAAATGTCTTGCAACACTTGTGTACCAGATTGGTATATGCTTTTTTGAACATCTATTTCATATCTAGTCCCCATTTGCAACCTCCACACTTCTGAGAAGACGTTCCACTAGATTCTGTGGATTTAAGGTCAGGTACTGATGTAGGTGAGTTGAGGAGGCCTGGGATGCAGTCAGCAGTCCCATTTGGATCAGAAGGTCACATCATACAATATTGCTATCAATTTGATTCATTGAAAAGAATCAACCTTAGGGTTGTAACCGATTTGTCTTCAAAGTTTTTCCCATTAAGGCACCTGTGTTTTTTTGCCTTACGTACACACTTTGAAACATAACCGGTTTTCCTCTGGTACAACCTCCTTAAAGCTACTTCCTGTAAATCCACACTCCACACTGCAGCCTGATGTGGAAAATGATTAGACATGCATAAACCCTGAAGCAGCATCCAAATCACGGCCAAGTGACTAAGACTAATGGATCCTGCTCCAGAAGTGTTCGAGAAGTTCCTCTGTTTCTTCGCTCACATTCCTGCATCTCTTATGTAAACCTCCTCCACCGTAGTCCAGGGACTAAAATTAGCCGAGCTCGAATCCACTGCGATTTCTCACACTTCCCACCTCTCTCCTTTACTTCCTCTCCCTCTTTCTCTTTCTCTCTCTAGGTTCAAAATGACAGTCTTTCTTTCTTTCCTCCTCTCTTTCATTCTTTGGAAGCTGATGAGTCAGCAGCCTGGAACTGGAAAAGGAACCGAGGGAACCTTTTGATATGAGTTTGCTCATGAGCCAGAAGCCAGAAAATTAAAAAATCCGTTGATAATTTATATCCGTTTATAGTCAAAAAATGGCAGCAAAACCAGTTTGTTTCTGTTATTACTAGAAGCTCCTTCCTTAAATATTAATACTAATAAAAGTCCAGGTTGTTAATATAGAAACGATAACATTAGTCCAAGCTTGGAAATGAATCAACAGCTTCTGTCTAA
Organism: Silurus asotus; assembly: GCA_024362625.1. Classification (NCBI taxonomy): domain Eukaryota; kingdom Metazoa; phylum Chordata; class Actinopteri; order Siluriformes; family Siluridae; genus Silurus; species Silurus asotus. Next base: position 5,241,490 of record MU579904.1, read on the forward strand.
TCAGAATCAAGAATCAACATGTGGTAAAAAGAGACACAGAGGGAAAACAGGAACGAATCACGCATTTAGTTTAGATTTTTTTTTGCTATTGATGTTGCCTAGCAGCATATGCAGCATGAACTTCAGTCTGATTAAAATAGAAGAAGCTTGCAGGACCAGCGTGTGTGTGTGTGTGTGTGTGTAGACAATATGAAGTTTCCTGTCTGTCATTTGTTTTTTATCTCCCTCTTATGGGCAACACGTGCAGCTGAAATGAGATGTGAAGCCGAGGCTCTGTGTCTATGACCTACTTTCTTTCCTTTCCTTTCCTTTCCTTTCCTTTCCTCTTCTCTTCTCTCCTCTCCTTTCCTCTCCTCTCCTCTCCTCTCCTCTCCTCTCCTCTTTGCTGCGTCCCTGAACACTCAGCTTATGTTATTCAGACTCTAGGTGCGAGACAGAATCTACACCCTCTGGCGTTGCTCAGATCAGAGACATTTTCAAAAGATAAAGCTGCTCTCTCTCTCTCTCTCTCTCTCTCTCTCTCTCTCTCTCTCTCTCTCTCTTTCTCTCTCTCTCTCTTTCTCTATCTAATCCACTATAACTCTGTAGTGGCAACATTTCTAATCCATACATCTACTGTTCTTTCACGATCATCCTGATCATTTACGTGCCGAAACATCTCGGCCCTGCATCAACCACCCAAAGACCTTTCGATAGGCTAAATGGATAAACGGATTTGAGACAAAAAGTGTGTGTGTTTGTGTGTGTGTATGTGATTACCATAGATAATTACCACAGATCATAATTCATACGTTCCCCTCGACTGGGAAAAGAACAGCAAAGAAATCCTGAGCTTCACTTCTACTGGCAGCCAAAGTTGTTGGACACCTGACCATAAGATTATGTGCTTTTCTTAAACATCCAATTCCACATTTCATTCCCATTTGCTCTTATAATAATCTCCTCTTTTGGGAAGATGTTCCACTAAATTTTGTGGAGATTTGAACTCATTCAGGTACAAGGGTGTTAGTAAAATCAGGTATTTATGTAGGTGAGGGGAGGAACCCTGAGATGCAGTCAGCATGAAAAATTAATCCCAAAGATGTTCATTAAAGCTCTTTAGCAGGAGATCTTCAAACCTTAACAAGCCCAGATGATGACGGGTTCCTTTTTGAGTCTGGTTCCTCTCAAGGTTTCTTTATCATGCCATCTCAGGGAGTTTTCGCCACATTCGCCACCAGGTCACTTGTCAGGGACCGACTTACAATTATTAAGAACAAACGTATGCATTTTTTTAATCGCTTCATCTCCGTAAAGCAGCTTTGAGACAACGTCCACTGTTAAAAGCGCTCTACAAATAAAAATGGATTGAATTGAGATCTTCCACTCAAACCCTGGATTTGTGCACAGGGGCATTGTCATGCTGGAACAGACTTGGGTCTCCTTGTTCAAACGAATGGGAAGTTCATGCTACTCCATCCAAAGATCTCTCCAAAGAGATAATTGTGTGCTCCGAAGTTTGTGGTAACAGTTTGAGGAAGAAGCACATAGGGCTGGAAATATCAGATGTCCCAATACTTTTTTTTCCATCTAGTGTATAAAGAGAATGTATTTAGTCAGGAAATGAGCAAGAATAAAAAAAAACCCAAATAGGTGGAATCAATTCGTATGGTTTGATTTCTTTGAACATTATAAGCAAGACGACAGACCGAGAGATGAGTCAGCATTTTTCCGCCGTTGAGCGTCAAAAACACCTGAGGTAGCTGACAACCCAGATATGTTGAATTTGACATCAAACATTCAAATTATTATCTTGGCATACAAAATGAGTGCAAAAGGACACGGGGGAGTCTCGGGAGTGCATTGGGTTTTCCGACCATTTCCTTGCTATTGAGACCCAAAAAAGCTGATATGAATCTTATAAAGCTTTTTGACTTTTTGGGCCAAGACATATATAAAAAAAATAAAAAAAAATAAATGCTTGAATGTCATATCCGTATCAGAATTGAACACAATCTTTCGCTAATTGCTAATCGGCAGAAAGGGGCCATGTTTAAGACGCCAAGAATTGAGATGTCGCTCGACCTTGCCGGAAAGCCGTGTTAATCGCATTAGAGCGAGCCTAATCACGTACGAAGGCCTGCGCCGCCATATAAAGCGTATAGATGTTGTAAACCGGCTTTATAGAAAAGTCATGGACAGTCTAAAGCCAAAAAAAAACATATGAAGGTCAGAGATAAATCTCAGTCCAGAAAGATGCACAAGGATTTAAGACTTTCTCCAACGTAGCTCGAAACACATTTCGCAGCCAAAATATTTCAACCACTGAAAGATGAAATGAAGAATATTGATTGGCTCAATGGACTCAGTCTTTGAACTTGATGTGTTGTAAGCAGGAAAAATGGGCAAGTGTATAGACTTTGACAAAGGATAAAATGTGATGGTTAGATGTTTGAATCTTCAAAAAGGCAGATCTTGCCTAATGTCCTTTTACAAAATACCATAAAAGGAAAGTTCACACAGGGGTAAAAATGACAACTAATTGGCTTTCCGGTAAATCGTCCAGTAATGCAGCTCAGCCATTGCACCGCACACTAACAAGTCAGAAAACAATACGACACTTCAGATAAAATGGGCAAGGTAGGTATAAAACACTCCCGGCTGATTGGACGAGAGTTCTGTCACTCAAGATATCACTTTTACCAGGATTTTTAATAGTGTGGCTTTAAATACAAGGAAAGGACATCAGGTGAACCAATGATGGGGTGATGAGATCCTAAGGCTCACAGGTAGGCCTGTCTGGTATAGCTTAATATGGAGTGCCCATGTGGATCCCTGCATACCATTGGAAACAATGTGAAAGTGCACCAGAACTGCACCAGGTACCAATGGAAGACCAATTGGACCAAGCCAAAGTACATGAAAAAATTCTGCACAAAAAAACCCCCAAATGTAAACATTTTCTTCATTTATTAGACAAAACTTGTGCCACTTTTCAAACCCAATGCCATCAGCAACCACAGAGGAAACATAGGATGCCTCTGACGTGCTGAGAAATCAACAGACGTAACTCAAAGTCAAAGGCCACCTTCCAGAAGGCCTGGTTTTTGCCGTAAGAATCTTCTTAACACCTTCTCAACCTTCCTGGACTGCCGCTTGCATTGATAGATTAATGTGTCGGGATTCGCTAGCGGAACATTTGGCCTCGGGACTTCTCTCTCTTTCTGTTGCTTCCTCTTGTTCTTTTTAAAAATCTGATGAACATTCCATCATATAAGGTAGAACAAATATTGCATGAAGGAGAGAGTGCGTTAATCTAGAGTTGAAAGGCAAATAAAGAGCGCCATCTGGTGTACTGATGGTGTATGAAAAAAACTGGTGGTGAAAGACGTGGCATACAAAATATTGGAAATATATATAAATACAGATCTAAATAAAAGTCACTATTATTATCTCAATGTTTTTACCTTTATTAAGTGGAAGTACAATTTATGACGAAAAGTTTGTGGACACCTGGACATACAGTATGTGCTTTTTGAACATCGCATTCCACATTTAGTGCCTATTTTCTGTTATAAAAACCTTCTGGGAAGATGTTTTACTAGATTTTTGGGAGTGTTTGTGGAGGATTGTGTTCATTCAGCTCATTAATAAAGTCAGGTACGGATGTAGATGAGGTTAGGAGGCCTGGGGTGCAGTCAGAGTTCACATTGATCCCAAAGATGTTCAATAGGGTTGAGGATCGGAGCTATGAGCAGGAGATTTTTCCACTCCATCCTATATCTTCATGGAGCTGGCTTTGTGCACAGGAACTCTGTCACGGTTTAAATGATAAAGTTTTGCTACCGCAATTCTGTAAAGTAAAAAAAAAAAAAAAAAAACCAACTCCAGGACCATATACAGTATATATATCAGTCCTGTGCACAACTGAAGCCAGTAATGAACTTGAGTGATGTAAGAGAGGCTGAGAAACTAAAAATGAAACTATTTCTCTTTCTGGGAATCAAAAAACCCAAAACAAAAGCCGTTGATGTCACTATACAGATCGAGATAATGTCAGATTGTATGACAGATAAGTGTTAGAAGTAACACATGAGTAATTGGGGGGGAAAAAAAAAACATGTCCAATGACTCACTTTCAGTTAAAAACCTTGAAAAAGCAAAATGCGAACCAGAATCGCAGCAGCAGTGATTAGAACACTAATGATAAAAAACCTTTATGTTACATGGAACCTTGTGTTAATCAGAGAAATATGTTGGGGAAAAAAAGCTAAAATAATTAACAAGAAGAAGAAAAATAAGAAAAAAACTCACAGGCAGGAACTCATGAAATCTAAAAGTAATAATTACAGATGCTTTTTCATAAAGTGTTTCTTCATCAGGAACATGCTGAAAGCACTTTTGGGGGAAGAAGTAGGTCAAGAGATGCTGCAGGCTTATGCAGAAGTTTGCTCCGGTTCCTCGCAGCGACGCTCTGGAAACACAGATCTTTAAACACAATAAAAAGTGTGGCTTGTTACAAATCACAGTGAAGAATTGAAGTGCTGCTATTGAATGTCAGACTGAAGCCTCAGGACGACACTGAAGGTGCAAAGTGCATCGTTGTTACATCGGTTCCTTTAACCACTTTTTTTTTTGCAGCCAAACTTGTCGCACTGAAGCTCCAATATTTGGGATTCATGACATCAGAACTGACTTCTTCTTTGCAGTGTTTCCAAACAACTTGGTCATAGAAATTGGTGTTCCATTTCCCATTTACTGTTGAATCACCACCACTCTTCTGGGAAGATGTTTCAGTAGATTTTGGATTGTGCTTGTGGAGATTTGTGCTCATTCAGCTACAAGGCTTTAAGTAAAGTCAGGAACGGATGTAGATGTGGTGAGGAGGCCTGGGGTGCAGTCACATTCATCCCAAAGGTGTTCAGTAGGGATGAGGTCAGAGCTCTATAGACCACCAAGATCCAGGAAATTCCTGCACACCACAAGATCTTTGAGGATGGATCTGGACTGTAATTAATATCAACAGTCTACCACAGTAGATGACAGGTTGCATTTCTTCGCCCTTCACTGCACACCTTAACGATGATGATGATGATGATGATGATGATGATCTGTAATGAACGGACATTCGGAGCCACTCGGATAAGAACGGGTTCCGTTTTGTATCTGGTTCCTCTCTAGGTTTCTTCCTCACACCATCTCAGGGAGTTTTTCCTCACCACTGGCTCACTCATTAGGGATTCTGCATTCTTATGCATTGTGTTTACTGCTTTATCTTAAAACATTGTTAACAGGTGTCCCAATACTTTTGAACCACAGATTATATTAACATAGTACATTTCTACCTCAGATTATAGTTACATTTGATGTTGTGGATCATCCCAGAGAAGAGACAAATGATTTCCTGTTCTCACTCGCCAATTCCGTACGCCACTTCGCATTCGTTGTTACTGAAGACACAAAAAAACCCACAATGCTTTCTTTTTGTGTTCATCTAAAAATAATGAAAAAAAATTTTTTGGATATAAAAAAAATATGGCATGAAAAAAAAAAAGAATTCTGAGTATATACACAATACATATGCAAATATTAGCTGCATTATTATTATTATTATTATTATTATTATTATTATTAATTATTATTATTATGATTATTATTATTATTATTATTATAAGTAGTAATAAAGCTTGCCCTAATAGGATGCTTTTGGAATGAAGCTGAAACATTCTTGCCCTTACATATTTTTTTTTTAAACTTGTACGAAAATTGGGGGTCATGTGACCCATCTGATCTAAAATACTGATCTAATCTAACCCACAGGAATTTGCAACGTCAGATTGCACACTGTTAAATCGACCCGAAAACAAATACCTACAGCTAAACTGCTGAGTTGGTAGATACAGTAGAAAATAGAAATCATTTCCATACAAAATGTATATTAGAGTCCTGGTGGGTGAAGGTCATTAAAACATCTCTGTATTTCTGAATGTGAGTTACAGAGCAGAGGTTGCGAGGGGAAGAACATATGCCTCATGACTTCCTGTATGCATGTGTTTTTATGTTCATTGTGCACCACAGAGGTAGAAAGAGGTTTTCCACCAGTGTGTGAGTGAGACAACTGACGAGACAGACGGAAAATAAAGTGGCACATGTCAGAAACCTGCTTCGCCCAAGACTGAATCTCACACAACGACCTGGTAAGTTGTTCAATTATGTTTTATTCATGTAATTAATTAATATATATAATATATATAATATACACACACAAAAAAGAAAATATCTGTTGCATTAGTGTTTAAATGAAGATCTGAAATAGATGTTGTGATTATCGGATAGCAGCAGATCAGTTCTTGTGATGTATAGGAATTCTAATGGTTTCCACTACAAATACCATTACACACCATCAGCTGTTTAAAACAATTAATGGTTTTCATTACATGGTGTGTTTGTGTTTATTACTGAATCATTATCTTTAAATAAACCGAAGAATAAAAATCATTTTAGAACCTTAATGGATTCTAGATCATGTCTTAATGGGGTCCATAATTGGGGTCCAGTAGAAACCATCATTTGATCTCCAATCTGCCAAACATGTTGGTGCTTAATGGTATATGTAGAAGGCAACAACTCGCCCTGTAGAGTCCCACAGGGTTACACCATTCCAGTTTTCCATTAAAACCAATCCAATTTCCATTAGAACCACTAAAACAAATCTGTTTATATTGTTGCTATATAAAGAGTTTGTCAATGAAAATAATTTACTAATATATCAATTTTTTTTTAAAAAAAAATAAAAAATTCAGAACCTCGAAAAAATGAACACCTCCAGTAACGACTCCTGCGACGGCGAGTGGAGCGCCGATTTCCAGTTCTACCTCTTCCCCATCACCTACATCTTAGTGATGGTGTTTGGCCTGCTGGGCAATCTGGGTGCTCTGTATATCTTCATCTTCAAAACAGAGCACAAGTCCCCCTCGCGTGTTTACATCATCAGTCTGGCGGTGGCCGACACCGCCTTCCTGTGCGTCCTACCCTTCCGAATTCACTATCACCTCAACGGAAACGACTGGACCTTTGGGAACGTGGCATGCCGCCTGACGGGGACGCTCTTCTTCTCCAACGTCTACATCAGCATCGCGTTCATGAGCTGCATCTGCGTGGACCGCTACCTGGCCACCGTCCATCCCCACACGTACCTACGCCTTCGCAACACACGCTGCTCTGTAGCAGTGTCTGCCTGCGTTTGGGGGTTTGGAGGGGCGACAATTTTAGCCTTCATGCTCACGTCTCCGGACATGCACAAGACCCAGGGGCGGACAAGCTGCTTCGAGAACTTCTCAGAAAATGAATGGAAGACAAGTCTGGCCCCGTACAGCGCCTTCAGTCTGATTTTCGGTGCTTTGCTTCCATCCATCATCATCCTGGTGCTCTACCCAGTTGTGGCGCGTCGCATCGCGCAGATCAAGACGCGAACGGCCCGTGGTGCCCTGAGGATCATCTACACCATCCTGGCCATCACCATCCTCTGCTTCTTGCCGTATCACTTCGTGTACTTTCTGCACGTGCTGTGGAGAACTCAAGTTATACATAACTGCTTGCTGGCGGACGGTATCTACAAAGCCAGACGCGTTACCATGGCGCTGGTCAGCATGAACAGCTTACTCGACCCTGTGCTTTATTACTTCGCTACCAGCCACTGCAAGTGGAACTGCAAGAGAAACTTCAAGTTGCTGAAGCCGAAGAAGAGAAGAGGCGTCTACGCCATCTCGGAGAGCTTATAAACTCAGTGAAGAAACATTTATATATAATGTTATACTGATATTTGTACACACACACACACACACACACACACACACACACAATAAGGGCATAACTATCAGGAAACCTGACTTTTCTAGCTATATGTAAATTCATCCTCAAACTATTAGCACAAAATTCGAAACACAATTGTATAGGACACACACACACACACACACACACACACACACACACAAAGCAGGTATAACGTTATGAGCTGTGAAGTAAAGAACACTGATTATCTCTTCATCATGGCACCTGTTAGTGGGTGGGATATCATTAGGCAGCACTTTAACATTTTCTTCTCAAAGTTGACGTGTTTGAAGCAGAAAAAATGGGTGAGCGTAAAGATTTAAATGAGTTTAAAGAGCTAAATTGTGACGTCTAGACGACTGGGTCAGAGCATCTCCAAAACTGCAGCTCTTGTGGGATGTTCCTGGTCTGCAGCGGTCAGTGTCTATTAAAAGTGCTCCAAGGAAGGAACAGTGGTGAACCTGCAACAGGGTCATGAGCCGAGGCTCACTGATGCACGTGGGGAGCAGAAGCTGGTCCAACAGACGAGCTCCTGTAGCTCAAACTGAAAATGCTGTTAATGGGAGCAAAAGGGGGACCAACAATATTTGGCATAATGTTTTGTCTGTTTCGCTGTTTTATATATATATAAAAATATACATACACACAGAAAGAAAATGATCTGGATTACGGCAGAAGTGAAACGATAAGTGGGGATTTTTTTAGACAGAAAAGTCCACAGAGGTTTTCTGAGGTAAAATCCATTTAATTAGAGGCTCTGATCTGAATCGGAGATTTTCACTGAATCACTGAAGTTGTGTATGAATGAAACGGTGAATACGATTTCTGATGTTTGTAGAAACAGTTTTTATTGAAGCAAAATAATATGCTATTAAACTCTGTCCAGGTCAAGATTTCTGCTGCCACAGCAGTCAACATCTGTATATATAATATAGTAAAAAATATAGAAACATAAGCAGAGAAAGTTTGTCAAAAAGAAAGAACAATAATATACTGAATTCATTTTCTCCATAGTGTAAATAGCATGTGTATATTTAAATGACTATAAACCCACTCGTACATACCTACACACACACACACACACACACCACACACACACACACAGAGAGAGAGAGTGCTCTAGTTTTTTCACATCCTAAATTTAACCTGTATTGTGGGTTAGAGGGGGTGTACATACTTGTGTTTGTGTGAGTAACATTCTTGGAAACGGAAAGTTTGTATTTTTATATATATTTTTTTTATTTAATATAAAAACTAAAAAACATTTGTTCTGAACAATATCAGTCGACACTCACACTCTAGTTTTTTCACATCCTAAATTTAACCTGTATTGTGTAGAGTGTATTGTGGGTTAGAGGGGGTGTACATACTTGTGTTTGTGTGAGTAACATTCTTGGAAACGGAAAGTTTGTATTTTTATATATATTTTTTTTATTTAATATAAAAACTAAAAAACATTTGTTCTGAACAATATCAGTCGACACTCACAACCCAGAGGGGAGACCTTTCTTCAGCAGATTAGAAAGAAAACTGCCAAGCTCTTCATCCTATAAACAAACAAACAAATCAATCTATAAATAATGCAACAATATATAATAAATATATTAACGATTCCACTATAAAGTTCATGAATAATTCTTGTATATAATATTATGAATATTTCGACATTTTAATGACCCGTGACTTTGCACTATAATGACATCACTTCTAATGAAAACATGTACGATTGTGCAGAATGTGTTCATCTTTTTGAAAATAAATAAATGAAGTTTTATAAGCTGTGGTTTGTTCCTGCTAAATATTTGTTAATAATGTTTTAATCTGTTTTGCCTGTACTGTAATTGGTTTTGCAGCTGAATAAAGAGACGTGTTTGTTTGCTGGATTATTATAAAAAATGATTTACAGCCGTACAGTTGAAACTTGTTCCCGAGACTTGTTTAATGCAGACGATTTATAAAGTGTTTGAAAAGGTGTACTGGAAACCAGTAGAACCTTGAGGAAAGAGCAGTGTCCTCTGCAACTGGAACTTACTATGTAAAGCAAATTTTGTCCCAAAAAAAAAAAAAAAAAAAAAAAAAGTATTTACATACAAGAATTGCTTCAGATTTCTCACCTAGAGAAATGTGGCCATGTTTTGAAAATAATTGTACGGTAATCCCCGCTTTACCGCCGTTAAAATCCCGGAAAGACCCGGAAAAACTATGTTGAAATAATTAAATGTAGCTGTTCTGCACCCATATGATTGGTGAATTGGTGAAAGATCAGGTGTTTCTAATAATGTGGCTTGAGAGAGTATAGTGGGGGGTTGGGGAAGCTTGGCGAAGTTGGCGTCCCCTTTACTTTCACAAATCCCTCTTTCATATCCTCAACTTTTTAATCCTCCTATACGTTTGGTTCACTTCCTTTTTCAGTTCTGAACAAAAGATGATCATGTGGATGCTTTTTTTTATGAGCGGGTTGCATGATGTTGCGGAATAAATAAGTAAACGAAATGACATAATACCTTTTGCAACAGCAAACTTTGGTATTGATTACAACTTGTGGGCTCTGAATAATGGTCCGGTTCGCCGACATGGTCGATATGCATGTGTGTATATCAGTGTTTCTCCCTGGCATTCACCTGATAACTCCAGGAGAGCAGGATCACTTTAAGATGAGGCTCGTCGCTTGACGAAGACACTTTGAGGACGATGGAGTCGACGATCACGGTGCCGTCGGGAAGGTGCTGCACGGTGTAACCCCTCAGCATGCTAATGACCCGCAAGAAGGAGAAGAAAAAAAAAAAAAAAAAAAAAAAAAAGAAGTGTTACCAATTAAGGTCAGGGGGAAAAAGCCCACAAAAAAAATCCACAAAACAAACACACTGTACACACTGGCACATTGTCATGACATTTAGATGCTGTGAAGGCAGCACACTGTGTGGGAGGAAATGAGTCACCTACTAAACCACTGTTTTCATTTACCAATGGAAAAAAGCCCCCCTTTGTATTTAGTGCTACTTTTTTTTTTGTTTTGTTTTTTTTACACATTACACGTTCCATCTCTGTGTACAGTGCAATCAGAAATGAATGACAGCGATTCAATACTTTGAAAGAGTCAAAACTAAAAGAAGGTGCTGAGAATATTAAACTGTGTTAAACGTTCTACATAAACTAATTATGACCATTACGTTCATTTTTTTCTTTTCTTTTTTTAAATATAATGAATTTTGTTACACATACAGTATGATGACAGTTAAGTCAATTTCCATTTCTGGCTGTAGCACTACAAATTGTATTTTTTTAATATATTTATTACAACTAAAATTTTACTTTATTTAGTTTATATAGTTTATGTATATTTTTTTATTTACCTTCTTTTTTTTTTCTTTGTTTTCTTTGTTTTTTTCTTATGTTTTTCCCCATCCTATTCCCTCATGCCGGACTGTCGTAAAAAGCATTTCACTGCATGTCGTACCCTGTATGTTACCCTGTATATATGATTTGATTAAATTTGATTATGTGGAAAATTTCAAGAGGCCTGGATTGACAAATTTTAAAAGTTAGCTGCCCTACTATTATTATTTTTTTTATTAAAATCCATTTTCTTTTAACTATGCAGAATTGTACATATTGTGTGAGTACAGTATAATGGGGTGGGGGTGAATACTTATGAACAGCACAGCATATCTTCTAAAGAATATATGATCATCTAATATATTCATATATAAATATATAATTAATGTGTGTGTGTGTGTGTGAGAGACCTCTTAAGATGGCTGTAGATGCGGGCAAGTGTGTCAGCGTCGCTGTGGGGGTCCTGCAGATGCACACGGCATGTAAATCGCAGCTGGTGCTCAGAAAGTCCCAGCTCCTTTAAAGCCTGCTCTGGGGACACGAGCCTCAGATTCTACACACACACAAAAAAAAAAACCTGCCATTTAAAAAAAACATTTATCAGTAACAAGAAGTAAAAAGATCTTAATAATTCTTACATTGTCCTTCATGATCAGGGTTCCATGCATGGTACGTGGCTTCTTAGGGTCAGGTAGAGGACCTGGCATGAAACAAAATGATGTCACTAAAGCATCACTGAAATAGCAAATGAATGTATAAAAATTTTTTTATAAAAAATGTATTAAAAATTTTTAAAACTCAAACTAAAAATCAACGATTGACAATAATCACATTATATATAAATAAAGATTTAAACAGCAACTTGTCAGTGTAAGTCATCTAAGATGTCCTTTATGCTGGAGGTACTGTTTTTATTTGAATGTACAGTAAGTGTGATGGCTTTAGTTGAGTAAGTGTGTTAACTCTTAGGGGTTTAACTGCGTAAGTGTGTCGGCTTGGCGTGTAAAATAAACACCTCCCAGGGCGATCTCTCTCTTCAGCAGGTTGAGCGAGATGTCCACAGGTACGCTCGGGTTAGTCGTCACCGTGGTGGTCTCGCCGTTAGCCGGCATGAAGCAGCTGACATCTGTAACGGTTACAAGACAAAGGTTGTTGGTTCGAGATTTTTGGACCACATGTAAACGATTCAAATATATATTGAAAGTCAACGTCTTTCATGTGCAAAAATACGTCATTAAAAAGTCATGGTTAAAGTCATACGTTGTGCTTTAAAGAGTATCTGGTGTTTATCGTACACTTTTCTGGCCACACACTTTACACACATGGTAATTGAGACTCTTTTTCGAAGCAGGAGGATGACGAGTAAATGAGAATCTCAGTTGGTCTGTGGGTTTGGGGGCGAAAACTTTTGTGGTCGACAAATGGCCTCTTTCTTCAAAAGTTCAAAAGGATTTTGACATTTACACCCTGTGAAAACATTTACTATAAACTATATCGTTATATCCTCATCGCGTGTCATTAATCCAGGGTCCTCGTTACTGTTTTACTCACTGAACTCCTGCTCGATCTTGTCTTTGAGAAACTCCATCTTCTTGGCCTCGCCGTGGACCAGCAGGATGTTGTGAGGTTCGGCCATGCGGATCAGCTGCATAATGCCTTTAGCGTCGGCGTGAGCGCTGAACGACATGTACTCCACCTGCAGCTTCACCTCCAGCTGTCAACACATAATGACAATATATCAGTATAGTAGAAGAGAAAGGAAGAGCGCAGACATGATCAGCCAGCAGCTGAAGCGTAATGTATTACCGTGGCTCTTCCCTCCATCTCCAGCTTCTTCTGGCCGTTCAGAATCTTGTGGCCGACTGTCCCCTGCACGCAGTACCCAGGCATAATGACCTGGGAAGGCAAAATGTGCAAATCAGACACAAAATCTGCTTCTTGAGGCCATTTTAAAGAAATAGTTTTACATCCGAAAGTAGAGAGAATAAATATAGCTAAAAAAGTAAATAAATAAGTGAGTAATTTAAATAGGGGTTTCCCCGACTAAGGATTTACAAAGTCGAATCAGAATTGTTTTGCTTATAGTCGACTGACAGTCGAAACTTGTGTTTGTGTGTGTGTGTGTGTGTGTGTGTGTGTGTGTGTGTGTGTGAGGGGGTTGACAACACGAGGTAGTCGTAAAAAACGATTCCTCCTAATATTTTAAAGCCACGATGTACAAAAAAAAAAAGAAAATAACACATGGGGTCACCCCTTAAAGTAAACATACAAATACATAGGATATAACATGAGGTATATATTCATCTAATCTCTCACCATGTTCTTCTCATTGCCCGCCCATTTCTTAAAGATCTGTAGCGACTGGCCTGCGTGTAGCATCCCAGGAGTAGCGAACACCACCTGAAACGCACAGACCCCCGAGTTCCACATCAGCACATCGACAGGCTTTCGTTCTATGTTTTCGTGATAAAATCATACCATGGGCCCGGGATTGTCTGCGTAGGAGCGATCGAAAGCTTTGATGTGTTTGAACTCGAACATGTTCCTCTGCACGAAGGTCTTCCGAATCTTCTGATTGGTCCACGTGATGAAGAGTTTGTAGTAATGGTTGGCTTTCTCCGTCAGGCCCGTGGAGAAGTATATGGGTGCTTTCAGATTCATTCTCTCCCTGTTTTCGGCAGACACATACACAAATTCGAAATGTCTTTCGGAAAAAAAGGGTCAGATATTTACAGGAGCTTATTATTACATTTTTAACAAAAACATTTATATACACACAGAATATAATTAATGGAAATTTCTCTCTCGTAAAAGATCAGATGATGCTACCAGTGGGGTTTTGGAGGAATTGTGTCTTACCAGAACGTTTCCAGAAGAATGCAGAGCTCCTGAGCTCGTCCCAAAGCGAACACCGGAATGAGAACCTAATAATAATAATAATAATAATAATAATAATAATAATGATGATAAAATAAAAAAAAAAAAAGACTATTTTATTCGAACTTAACTTGCTGCATACATACGTAGAAAAATGAAATAAAATAATATGGAATAAAAAAGGGGCAAAATCAAAGGTTGCAATTCAAAATGTGTGTGCGTGCAATAACTGCGTCGTTGTTCTGACCTTTCCTCCTCTTTCGATGGTCTCGTGAACTTTCTTTAAAAAATCTCTCTCTCTGCACCGCTTCGAGTCGCGGATCGTGGTGGCGTAGGTCGACTCGGTGATCAGAATGTCTGGGCGACATTTGTCAATCCAGGCCGCTCTGGAAAAGATCATCACAGTGTTAAGTTAGGTGTGACATATTACCCTCTCCTCCAACTATTTAAAATGATATTGATCTAATAATAAAAACAACAATAATATATTTACCCCAAGTGCCTGTCTGGGGTCATGTTGTAGTCGCCCTGCGTAAAGATCAAACACACACAATGGCATCGATTTGCTTTATAAATGTATACATGTAACCCAGTGCTCTAAGTCTACATATAAGAAACAAGATTCATTACACCACCCCATCCCTATTATTTTCCTATAAAAGCACAACCTAAAGCGTTTCATCCCTCACTACCTGCTTTTACAGGGCGCATTTACTTTTGTCCTAATACACTGGTTAGATTTCCTTTCAACTCATTTATATGAAAGGACCATTAAAAATATTTCATGCAAACTAAAGAAATTCATGCCTACAGATCACTTAACATTTAACACAGTCACTGCTTGCACTAATAGTGTGATGCTGAAAACATGGCGTCCCACAGGGGTCAAATTTGGGTCTCCTATTGCTGTATTTTTTTTAATACCCTGCACACTCTGCTCATTTATACCTGATTTCTGCATGAAAAAAAATGAACATATGATAGAAAACCAGGCATGTAGCGCTTACGGTGTAGACGACGGACTCGGCGCCGACTTTAATCAACACCATTGCTGCGCCGAGGACGTGTCCGGCATAGTACGCTTTGATCTCGAGCTCGTCATCCACCTATAAGAGAATGTTCAAAAAACTTACTATACTTTCCATACACTATATGTCAAAAGTTTGTGGACATCCCATTCGACATTTAGTCCCCATTTGCTGTTATAATACCCTCCACTTATCTGCTTGTGGTGTGGTGTCCCAATCCATATAGTGTACTAGAATCTGCTGTGTGCTTAGTCACATGACTAACACATGATGGTAGTGTGTTACAAACCATAAATATATTATCAGCATTTTGCTGCTTTCCCACCTGAACGGTCTGGTGCAGGTGGAGCGGCACCACTTTCTTCATGCAGTCTTTGATCATTTGCGAAGTGAAGAAGTTGGTCTCGCCCTTTTTGTCCACCGTGATCTTGCGGAAGTCCTCCAGCAGGATGGGGCAGATGGCTTTGGTGGGGTGGGTCATGTAGATCGGGCCCTCGTATCCCACCATCTCGCTCATGTAGGGAAGAGCACCACAGTGGTCCAGGTGGAAATGGCTGAAGGGACAAGAAAAAGTTACTTTGTAAATAGACTGAGTTTGCACTAGTGCTAGAGATCATGACAGAACACTGACAAAAGTGACAGGAGGAGGAGAGATTCTTCAGGCTGTAAGCATGCTGGCTGTCAGTTCTGAAACCTGGACATTGAATCACAAAGATGATCAGATAGTCCCAACATTTGTAAACCAATGGTAGCTTATGGTATATTTAGTCTATAGGAGTTTTTTGATTTTTGACCTGCTGTGCAAAAGCTGTAAGTCTGTTCTATTGGAAAAATACAGACCCTGATTGGCTGAGTTTGGTGAATAGAGCTTGAAAGGTAACAGGAAAACTGTAATTGTGATTAGCTCAAAACATCAGCGCACATGTGGAACAGCCTAAGGGTCTGGTGCATAGAACTTGAAAGCTGTAGAATATTTAGGAATGTTGGAATGTTAGGAATGTTGGTTTCACCAATAATAATAATAATAAAAATAATAATAATAACAACAATAACAATAATAACCTGATTATTACACAGTCCAAAAAGTCTGTGAGGCGTCCGTTCTGAGTGATGTAAGAGAAGTCTGGAAAGCGTCTCTAATAAAGGAAAAAAAAAGAAATCAGGCTTAGTTTTGAAATTCTGCAAGTGAGACATTTCAGTTGGCGGACACCACCTTACATCATCGTTAAATCCCATATGCATCCCACAATCCAGCATGATGTTCTTGCCTCCTATAGAGAGCAGGATGCAGCTGCGGCCGACATCCTGTCCAGCACCTACACAACAAAACACAAACATCAGCTGAACACGAGTGAAGACTTTATCCTCGTGATAACCATGTAATGACTAGAGCACAATTTATAATTAGAAGCCATTATTCAGTGTAATTTATGACGTCATAACACGGCGCTGCTGAATTCCTGAATCTGATTGGTCAAAACCATAAAGTAATTCTAAAGACAGTTTTGTGTGGTTATGTTTTTATTTTTAATGAAATATTGCATTTATTAGTAAATCGCTATTGTATAAAAGGACGTCGTTTTTCTATTATTAAATATTTTATTCTTCTCAATGCACACAGGCATATAAACAGAGATACAACAGTGCCTTAATAGGAAAGTGTATACAATTAAAAACACATAGTTCTTACCCAGAGGCGTCACTTTGATGTCCGGCATCTTAATAACAAATCATATATCGTTTATATATATTGAATATTTTTTATATTAAAGATATAGAATATATTTCTGGGTTAGCTGCCTAGCTGCTAATAAAACTTCCACTTGTGCAAAGCAAAGCTGCTTGCTGCACTGACACTCACCACAACTACATCTATATCTTATCCTCAAACGTTTAAATAAATACACAACTTCTTAAATATTCCTAATTACTAAATACTTCATTGAAATCAATCACTTTAACAGGACATGCATACAAAGCAACATGTACCAAAAAAAAAACCCTCCGCGGAAATGACGCACAAATGCTGCGACCACCAAAACAAGCACGTGACACGGCGGCTCACCATGATTGGAGGACAGTTTTCAAACCCGGAAGCATGCAATACAATATATTTGCGATAACACCTGCAAATCCCGCCTTCTTCTCCAAAACTCGGGCATTGATTGGACAGAATATTGATACGGGAAAAAAACTAGGCCAATCGACGGAATGATCCGCTTGTCAATCCGGATGAAGGAGGCGGAATGCGGTTGTGGAAAAAACATTGGAGCCGTGATGGTTTTATAAAGCAGTTTTAGAAGATTCGCGCAGATTATTAACTATTTTTAATGATTTTAATGTGTTTATTTTGTTTACGTTAACTGTAAATAGAAAATAGTTGTTTTTTTCCCATTCTGACTCGTTAATTACAAGGGCAGGTTCACCTTACAAACTAGAAATACTAGAAATGGCAGATTCTTTCAGTCTTCACAATGTTTTGGACAAATTCAAGTTATGTCTCAGTGATAATAAGGAAGTCTACATTCAGTACTATATAGCAGGATGGCGTGAGCTTGTGAGGTATGTGTTCACTTTGTGTGCATTAATATCATGCTGTATTTAATGATCTAATATGCAGACTTTAATATACATTCAGTGTTTCAACTATAAGATATTGTTTGTATTGTAATTTGTAAACTGACACTGGAAAACCAGATAATTTCACATGCCATTCATTCATTCTTCCCAAAACCCTGGCCACAGTGTCACAGTCCTGAAATGCTGATGTAATGCATGACTGTGGCTCGAAGCTACCACCATCCTGCTTCACTGTAGTGATGGTGAGCTGAGGGTCGAGGTGTATTGTGGCATCATCCTGGTTAGGTTATGGATCCAGTACAAACATGACCAGGAAGAATTGGTGAAAGCAAATGAAAGAGGATGTTGCTTACGCCAGGCTTGTCATATATTCACGGTGCATTGGTTTCTACAGCAATGAGTTTTGGAGACTTGGAGATGCAAAAATCCAAGATACTTTCGCAAATTAACACACGCATTAAACATTAAACACATTAAAGTAATGGAGGGATTTCATCTTCTCGTTATGCTCTGAATATATTATACTTGGGTATAAATGAAAATAAGTCAAAGTCACTGTTTCCTTCTCCTCTCCACAGCTTTATGAACAGCCTCGGAAGCGTCTTTTACTTCATCTCCAGCGATGTAGTGAAAAAAATCCAGATCCTTGACAACTACCTGACGGGCGAGAACGGGCCGCAATACCTCACCATCCAGTCTATGGTGAAGTATGAGTTGGACAACAAGCTGGTGGATCTTACCAAAGCAGGCAGCCACCCTGAGTCGGGTTGCCGCACGTTGCTGCGTCTGCACCGTGCCCTGCTCTGGCTCCAGCTCTTCCTGGAGAGTCTGCGCACCAGCACTGAGGAGAGTAAAACCTCCGCCTTGTGCTCCGAGGCCTACAACGCATCGCTGGCGCAGTACCACCCGTGGATCATCCGGAAAGCAGCAGGAGTCGCGCTTTGCACTCTGCCAGGCCGCGACGCGTTCTTCGACGTGATGAACGCAGGCAGCCACCAGGATGTGATCACGCTGCTGGGTGAAGCTTTACCTCAGATCTCAGAAGTCTATCAGATCACACAGGACCTGTACGCAAAAAACAACCTGCTCGAGTTACCCTAAAAGATTCGGCACTACTTAACGCATATTTCTGCAGTTACTTGATGTCACTGGGTGTTGTATTTATTCCTCCTCTTTCTGTATACGTCCAAATACACTGGAATATTATAATAGTTCATTAAGAAATTTAGAAAATGCAATTGCTTATATTTATTATTGATTATAAGGGATATATATCAAATGTACTCAAATTATTCTGTGAAATATATTATATTCAATAATATACAGTTTGTTTAACATATTTGTGCGTTATTTTAGACTGATTTACGCCTGCACGTCAATGATATAAATTATAGCTCTATTGAATGAGTCGGCTCATTTGACTCACCAGTAAGACTCGACTCGCTCATCTCGCTCAACTCCCTCATTGTTTTCTGAATCCACAAATTCGATAAATGAATAATTTACGGACAAACAGTTGATGAATTACATGTGTAATAACACAACACATTTATGACCAAGATAAAGGAAAGAAAGACATCCTCTCTCCTAACCTTTACCTAAAAGAGTTGACACAATGAGTCGACGCTCATGTAAAATGACTCATGGGCAGATTGTTCTTTATGTAAGTTGAAAACAGTGGCTGCTGTCGATTATGTGAATGTATTGCAATTCGTTGACCAAATAGATAATAAATCATATCTCAACCAGTCAGTCTGCTGTTTTATATTCACGTCAGCAAATGCTTCAAATACGTTTAATTTTCTTTAGAGCATTCGATCATATCTTACGTTATTCAGTAGGAAAATACATTTTGTGGAAAATCTTTTATTTAAACCAAATTATAGAGTATTAAGTTAAGCACACATTAAGCACACATAAGCACTCTATTAGGTTGTATTGGTTTTGGTCCTTTCCAAGTATTTTTTTCCCTCTCTTTTTTTGGATGTTGGTATCAACTTTTTTTATTTAATTTTTATTTATTTATTTATTTATTATATATAAAGAAACAAGCCCGATTGGAAACAGGTGATACGTCACAGCAGTTGCGGATTAGAAGTGGGCGGAGCTTATACATTAAGGGTAGTTGCGCCACCTAACACGCGCAGATTTGTTTTACTAGACCAGAGGGTGTCAAATCGTCGTTATTATCATTCCAACCATATACAATGATGTACACAATGAAACGACTCATTTCCCCACCATCAACACATGGTACTATCTGTTTTACATCATTTTTTCATTGTATCACAACGTAATAGATTTTAAATTGGGTCACTTTTACGCGTCAGGGGAAAACGGATTCTACGACTTAGTTAAGTTCTCTGGCACATAAACTACATTACCAGTAGGGGGCAGTCGTGTTTCATTCCCACTTCTCTCTTCTGGAATTCTTCATTCCAGCCAATAATATGCAGCCTTTTTAAGCATATTGTGTATGAACAGTTCAAAGAGAAATTAAAAATAAATTATTCAGTTATTGATAGTTTTCACATGCTTGCCATGGGTGTTTAAACATTGCTGTAGGGTTTTTATTGTGTTATTAAGTTTTTAATTGTTAGTCTGGTGAACACTACTAAGAACATAAAAATCTTTTTGACAGGTAATTTATACCTTGGATAAGTTTTACACCTAGATCACTGCCTCTGTGTTTTGGTTAACAGTGATTTGTATTGTTTACCTGTTTGTTAAATAGTTCGTTAAAAGTTAATACTCCGTTAAATAATGAGATAAAATAAATCTATCTATCTATCTATCTATCTATCTATCTATCTATCTATCTATCTGTCTGTCTGTCTGTCTGTCTGTCTGTCTGTCTGTCTGTCTGTCTGTACTGAAATGTATCTATCTGCCTATCTGTGTATGTACTGAAATCTATCTATCTATCTATCTATCTATCTATCTATCTATCTGTCTATCTATCTATCTATCTATCTATCTATCTATCTATCTATCTATCTATCTCAGAAAACGCTCCTTTTTTCAAATTATCACTTACATTACAGTCATTTTTTTTTACAATTTCTCTCCCAACCCCCAGAAACAGTCATGTGACTGAATCACAAACTGCTTCATCCTGTAAAGGAAAATTTACTGACTGTTACAAAGCTCTGATACTGAGTCTCCTTCCATAACTTCCATTAACACTTAACATAAAGCTTCATTATATCAAGAATCAAAAGCTTGTTCAACTAATTGTCTTCTCGACGTCTCATTTCATTGACTGTAGCTCGAAATAGATGAGAAATTGGGTGTTTATTGTTAGATATAAAAGACCTGAAAGCGCTGTGGTATAAAAGGTTTTATTTTTCTCTAACTGCACCCCCATGAGTGTTTTATTTTTCATTGAAACAGACAGCTGAAAAAGTGTTGTTGTTTTTTTTCCAGAAGAAAGCATGCATGTGACTGAGGCCTATGCTGGAGACGATAAGTATCTCCATGAGACTCGTCCATTTCCTCCAGTCCCTTCCTCTCGTTTTCCTCATCCTCCCCCCACGACATTCCACTGGTTTAAATCATCTCCATCATCCAGTGCCTACCTCAGTCACAGTAAACCGATTTTCCCGATTATGAACAAATACAAAATCCTTCCACGTATTCAGAGCAATTCAAATGCGTCCAGTGCAGACACGATCAAAAAGTCCTCGAGGTCTAGGCTTCATGGCCATAAATGCTTAAAAAGCAACCAGGAGATGGATGGAGCATCTAGCGGGACTGTCAAGCAGATCCAGAATGTTGAGAAAGTTCTGCTCGCTTTCCGGACTCCATGCGGTCAGAGGCTGATGTGCGAATTTCGACCCACAGACACGCTGTGGGATGTTGTCGCTACAGCAGAGGTCAAATCCGGAAAACTGTACAAACACGTTCAGGTCAACACCATGGAGGTTCCTATGAGGATCTTCACCAATCTGAACATGACTCTTTCTCAGTGCAGCATCGTAACCAAATCGGTCCTGTGCATCAGATTTAAAGATGGCTTCTGAGCTTTCTCGATGGCCTACGAACCATCCGTCTTGAAGACACCATGAGAGGAGAATGCTGGTTTTAAACGCTCTTATGAACAAACATTTGCTTGCACTTAATCACACAATACTACTTATGACGTCATTATAAATTCATAAAAAAAAAAAAATGAGGATCCGTTCAATTATTTATTAAAACAGTACGTTTGGGGAGACTTTTACTTTACTACATTTCAAAGTCAAATATTACATTTTTCTGAATCCTTAGTTCATCTCTCAAAAGTAAGTAATTAATTATTTATATTACACTTTATATATGAGTTAGATAGAGCTCTTATCTCAACATGTTTGGGATTATTGTGAACACTGACTGCACCCCAGGCCTCACCACCCTTCCCTCTACACCTGACTTTACTACCCCCCTTATGATCGAAAAAGCACAAATTCTTCTGGAAGATCTTCCCAGAAGAGTGAAGGTTTTTATAACAGCAAAAAAAAAAAAAGAAAAAAAAATGTCGAATGGGTTATTTAAAAAGCAAATATGACTCCAATGGCCAAGTGTCCACAAACTTCCTTCATATTGAAATCTTCAGTTCCATCTGGGGTGCAAACATTTTATCTTTTCGGCACAGAGTGTAATTGTAAATCCGTCCATATGATTATATTTGCATTTTAGGCTCTTTACACCTGTGGAGAGCAAAATAAAGGCACTGCAGAAAGGCTCAACAGATGGAACTTTGAAGCGAACAGGCGACATAAGGTTTTTTGTTCCTCTCAGCCAAGAACAGACATCTGAGGCGACATGTGAAGATTGGGAAAAGACAAACACGGTGAATTTCAATTTGTTTTACAGACGAAATTGATGTCAGCGGCATGAATCCATGTAGTCAAGCTGCCTAGAGTCAAAGGTCCAGTCTCTTTTTTGTGGTGCAACGCCATGGGGAATGTTTTCTATTTGAGAATACTGTTCCTGAACGTGTACATGATGTTTACGGCCATTAATGAACCGCCCAAGATGACGTGCCAACCGATTCCCTAAACAGGAGACTTTCGACATAAATTTGCAGCTGCCATCTGCCATCATACACAATATGGACAAAAGTATTGGGACACCTCACTTTTCCAGCCATATGTGCTTCTATTCCAAACTGTTACCTCAAAGCTGGAGGAACGCAATTGTATAGGACAGGGATGTCCAATATTTTCCTCAAATGGCAGGTGTGGGTGCAGGTTTTAATTCCAAGGCGAGGGCAATTTTCATGAAAATGAAGATCATTTGATTTAAACAGGGAGAATTAGGTGTGGCTCTTGCTCTTGGTTGGAATGAAAACCTGCACCCACAATGGCCCTTTGTGTAAAAGATGGGAAACTCCATATATAGGGGATAAATGCCTTTGGATGCTGTAGCATGAAAGTTTCCCTTCACTTGAACTAGAAGATTTTTAACATGACAATGTACAATGTACAAAGTCAGCTTCATGAAGATATTCTTTACATGAGTTGGGGTGGAGGATCTTGAGTGGGCTGCTATAGAGCTCTGAACTTCATTCATATTGAACAACTTTGGGATGAATTGGAATGTTTACTGAACCCCAGGATTTCTCACCTACATCAGTATCTTTACAAAATCTAGCATCTTTAGCTAGTTATCTGACATCTTCCCAGAAGAGTGGAGGTCAATATGAGTGTGAATGGAGACTAAATGTGCTCAGGCATCCATAAAAATGTTTGTCCATACATTGCCCGGCAAAAGTCTGGTCTTTTGCGATAAACTACTTTGACCAAATATTTAAATGCAAATGGGACATACCAGGCAGACCATTTCATAATATATAACACTACAGCCAGCTCTCTGAATAACGCTGATAGGGCTTGGAGGAACAGTACCCAGTCAAGACAGAATTGCTTGATGATGAAGTATGGAATGGTTGCCATGTTGGTTCCTTCCACCTGGAATAAGTTTCCAACATTCCCTGCTCCAAAACAACCTCAGATTCTACTCAGATTCCACCTCTATGTTTGACTGTGGGCAGTCTGATCACATCTTCTCTCCTGTTTTCTGTCTTAAAAGATACCTTCTGTTAGACCCAAAGGTCTGTCCACAGAACCTCCTTTCTAATCATTAACATTCCATTTATTGTGTTATTTTGCCTTTGAACTAGTTCGCTGGTAGAAACAAAAGGAACATGTATGTGTCTCAAGAACCATTTAAGGACTAGGTGTTTCTATAGAATCACTCCAGTGATTTTTTTTATAATTTCTTTAAAAATCTATAAACAACAATCACACATACTGTTAGAATCTAAAGAGAAATAATCGAATCAATAACATTGTATCACTTGATGATTCATGGTGAAGATCTGAGATGTTCCGTCTGTGATAAGATGTAGATTCATGCCCTGAAGGCAGATGCAGTTGAGACTCTGGATAATAATTTTATGTCTGATGAAAACAATTACTGCAGAGGATGAAAGTAAAGAAGAAGAATTGTCACACGTACTCTATGTAAAATAATTAACAGAGAGAGAGAGAGAGCGAGAGAGCGAGAGAGAGAGAGAGAGAGAGAGAGAGAGAAAGTAGAGGAGGGGGAGAGAGAAAATGAGAGAGGCAGAGAGATTTAATTTAATTGTTAAAGCTCAGATAAGCCCTCCTACCACACACACACATATACACACACACACACACACACACACACACACCAACCTGTTGTCTTTAAGAAGCTCTAGAGGCTCCATATTGATTGTCATGGTTACCTTCTGTGCAAAAGCAGACGGATCAAATGAGCCTCAGTGGCAACAAAAAATGTCGAAAGGAAAAAAGAGAAAGAAAGAAGCGTAAATATATATTTTTTTACATTTTAGCAAGCAAAATAAAAAAACACATTCAGCTGCCTGTAGGGGCCAAAAAACCATAAAACCACACTGTGTGCATGCTGTTGCATTTCTTATTTGAAAAAAAAAAAAAAAAAGAACGCATGAATAGGTGCCCTCATCAGTGACTGTGTGGCCATCCGAGAGGAGGAGGGCACACTGGGTGGTGCTGAGGCTTGGGGAAAAGAGGGATGGAGTTATCGGAGGAGGAATGTTGTGCTGATAAATGAGACACGCGTCCACATCCATTCTCCGCATCCTTGTGTCTCCGCATCCCCCCACCATCAGCAAACTCCAGGCAGAGACCATGAGCTACTTTTTATAACCACATGTTGCTGTGGCATCGGTAGGGTTGCAGCTGCTGCTTACACACATACACACACACACACACACACACTCTCTCTCTCTCTCTCGCTGCCTCCCTGTCTCAGTTGTTTTGTGTGAGTGATTTAATTCAGAGTTTCAACCACCTGTGACAGATGCTGTTTTCCTCTTACGCCATTCACACAGACATCACTGAGGTACAGCAGGGAAGGCAGAACGTCTCTCTTTTACGCTGCATCCTCAAAATAATATAATACAAGAGGATGTCCTTCATCTCAACCCCAATGTGAGGTAAGCCTGCTTTGCTTTGCATTTCTTATGGGATTTTGTTTTATTAGAAAGTCTAGTTTTTCAGTCCCAAAGGGATGAAATCCAGGAAGCTCAGTCTGAATCCAATTTGTCGGCTGAATCCTGTTTTTTTTTAGTTTTTAGAAGTGCAGGAGAATGAATCGTAGGTGATGGTGTGGTGTGTTTATGCAGCACGGATCAACAGGTGACTTGTGTCTCTCAGAACGTATGCTCTCGTGGTGTTTAAAGGGGGCTTTATGTTTAGGAGATCTCTCATTAGCTCACGCACCCATTCAGTCAGCTGAGACCAGAGGAACTGAGTCACGCTCAGGGTTTTCCTGGACTCCCCACTCTCACTCTGTCGCCTTGTCTCATTGTCTTGGGTGTACATGAATCATGCAAGATCGGTCTCGTCACACGGATGCTGTAATGGAATTCCTTGAACCTGGATAAATATAGGTTTTATTGACTGTTTGCAAAATCTCGATCAAAGTCCAATCCGATTACAAAGCACCTGCTTTGTTTTAGACGCACTGCAAACCAGACACATGATGGCAGTCTTGGCATGGACTCGCAAAACCTGAGTGGCTCATATATATATAGAGTGTCAAGCCTAATGTAATCCAATGCTTCCTCTGCGCATGAGTTATTGCTGGCTGGAAGTTGGATTGGATGGATGATGGGAGATGCTGGTGCTGGACGCTGATGCTGCTCTGCGATAACGCTCATGCGAGATGTTTAATCTTCGGCTGCCATCAGAAAGATTAGGTTATGAGAAATGCATTCCTGCCACATGCAATTAAGTCAGCTTGGCCAAAAAGGCTGTCCGCACAGGAAGAGGGCACAGGTGGTGTTTTTCTCTCAAACAAACATCAATTTGATTCCTGTGGAGAAACTGCATAAATGGTCAACAGTAAAACAGCAATTAAACCTTTTTTAAGTGTACACCAATCAGGTTGCTCCTCCTTTTGCTGCCAAAACAGTTCTGACCTGTTTAACTTCTTCAGCAGTTTGAGCTACAGGAGCTTCAGGGAGCCTCGGCCACCCACAACCCTGTCACCGCTTCACCACTGTTCCTTCTTTGGAGCATTTTTGATAGATACTGACCACTGCAGACCAGGAACATCCCACAAGAGCTACAGTTTTGGAGATGCTCTGACCCAGTCTTCTAGACTCAATTCGTTAAACTCCCTCAAATCCTTACGCGTGCCCATTTTCTCTGCACGTCAACACGTCAACTTTGAGGACAAAATGTTCACTTGCTGCAAAATAATATCTCACCCACCAACATGTGCCATTATGAAGAGATAATCAGTGTTAATCACCTCACCGCTCATAATGTCATATTATCATAATGTTCACATGACTGGTCGGTGTATAATAACAGTAACCACCCTTAAATCCCAGTCCCTGAGGCAATTTCTGGGCCCCTGGGCAAGACCCTTAAACCCATAGTTGCTCAATTATATGAATGAGATAAGTGCAAGTTGCTCTGAATAAGGGCATCTGACAAACACCATAAATGTATTTTTCATATGTCAGGGAGCTGAGCTTCTGTGGGTTTCCTTTGGGTTCACTGGTTTCCTTCCTCCTCCCAGAACCATATCATTAAGTGAACTGGCTATAAGTTGTCTCTTAGTGCGAATGAATGTATCAAAGTGTGTGTGTGTGTGTGTGTGTGTGTGTGTGTGTCCACTGATGACCTTTAAAACAAGGTATATTCCTGCTTCATTTAATCAATTTCATTATAAAACAATACGTAATGAATAAAAGAGTAAAGCGATTAAAGTGCATTTAATTATAATGACGGTCTTTAGGATGTCAAATGAAACCTATAATAAAATAAAGAAAGTCCATTACATTAATGGGATTTCGTAATGCTACTGTGTTTGTGATCTGTGCTTTCAGAAACATCACCCAGTGCAGCTGTGTGTGTGTGTGTGTGTGTGTGTGTGTGTGTGCGTGCGTGAGAAAACACCTGCAAGTTTTCAACCATGCCAGGTCTGATCAACAAGGCCAAGCGCAGTGCGCTGCCACTCAGTGTCTCTGACATCACTTCCTGTGTTCGGGGTTACACCCTGGCCATGACAGCCTCCATGACGTATGAAAACATTGAGGATCATCCCATCGAAGGTGAGAAAGACCCCTATCTCTCACTGCATTTATTACAATGATGAGTTCCTGCTTAGTGATATTACTGATGACAAGGTCCTCGTTGATGAGATCTTCATCAAGATGCATAAAAATATAGCATGTGCATTTCCTATTCCCTCTACGACAAATACGCTGTTTTATCATTTACTATAAATCATTTCATCTAGCAAGTAATGCACTTGAATGTAAACCCTGTGCTTTATTTACACTCCCTCTGTGGAGCCAGAAAGTCGTTTGAGCCAGACGGTAGACATTCCATCCTTCGTCTGTCTTGGGAAAGCTTGTTGCTGTCAGCCCTAGTAGCTTGATTGATGCAGTCTTAGTCATTGTTCAGGCATGATATACACAGCTATTTTCTAAAAAAGACAACACAAAGGAAGTGTTCCCCCATGCATTTTTTTCCTGAAAATTTTTTTTTTTTCCTTTAAATGCCAGAGATATAAATAGAAGGCGCATTTTTTTTTTTTTCTAGAAAGATTGCCAGAAAGGTTCACAGGGGAAGTCTGTATAATGGCTAGGATTCTACAGGATGCAACAAAAAGTTGTTTGAGTCAGATACTAAGCTCATACAACAAAAAATTCATTTAGAAAAAATATATCCTTCTTACGGTTAAAATCTTATTGCAGATATCTAAAGTGTTAAATAGACTAAATAGAATAGTATTAGGTATTATTTCCCAAATCATTATATTGAATAAAAGGGCTTTTCAAAAGCCCAGGCCCAGGAAGTGAAAGGAAATCAATAAGCCCATTGTTAAAGAGTAAAATAACAGCTATTTTTTCTTTTTTTTTTAAAAGTTGTTATTGCTTAATGAAAAATCCTTAAAAGCTTTACTTTAAAATGTAGATAAGTCAATAGTAATGCTTATGATTTCAAGTAAGTATCTTTTTTTACATTTTTTTGGAGGTATCTTCATATATCCACTTGAGGAGGGTTCAGTGGTGGTGGGCTTTGAGGCGATGATATCCAGCCAGATAATAACAGTGCAGATCAAAGACAAGACAAAAATCGACGACTGCTACCTCGACTGCTGCACGTCGGCCAATGAAAATCTACAGAGCAACAATGGTGGGATTAATTTTTTTTTGCTTTTAAAAGATGTTGGCTTGTTTGGACCTCATCAAGGAGCATTTCTCCCGTTTGAGTGCTCGATTAATTAGAAAATTCTGCTCAGAATATCTAAGTGTCCTATCTGCAGCCAATAACCTTCTCAGAATCCAAGCCTATTGTATCCTAATGAATACTGTAGGACAAGGAGCACTCTTACATTTAGACTGTGAATCCATTTCACTTGGTCACTGAAGGTAATGGAAGGCGCTGATGATGTGGCCTCGATCGAAGCCTGAATAATACTTCGTGAATATCTCGCAGGTCATGTGGTACTTGATGAGGATCTGGAGAGGATGGTGTTGGTGGTAAACCTGGGGGTCATTCCACCTCTGGAGACGGTAAATGTGTTGGTCAGCACCTCCTATGAGCTTTCCACCCTTTCAAACGGGGGCATTCGTGTCACCTCACCGCCCGTCTGCACCCCGAGGGTCCAGCGCTCCATTAAAGAGGAGCAGGCCTTCTCTCCCAACACAAGCAGGAAGTAGGATATTAAGAATAGTTAATGTTTATGTTTGGTTTTGAAAAGTTACTGATAAAATATGTTAAAGATGTTAAAAATCTGCTTACACAAAGCTTCTGAATTCTCGTGTATCTTTCCTAAAAAATTTGTAACAAGTGAAAACTGTCTTTGATTCATAAACAGTGATCTGAGATTTCTTTATTATTTCTGACTCAGGAGAGACAAACACCAATGCTCTCTTGGGTCTCATGAGCAAATGGGCTCAAGCAACCAGCTGTGTCTGTCCTGGCTACTTGAGGAGGAATCGATCAATTCCATCGACTATGAATTCAACTTCCAGCTAGAGATCAGAGGACCATATCTGCTGGCAGGTTAGAATATTACACATCCTGGTGTAAAAGAGTGGATATAGATTGATGGATGGAAGACAAATAGATGGTCGTTTGATGGGCTGGATGTTGGATAGATGTTTGGATCATTGGGTGGTTGCCAGTGGTGGATAGTAACAAAGAAAATGTAAATTGTTACCGTACTTAAGGAGCTTTTGTACTTCAAATTTGTACTTCAAAGAACATTTAAAGGGGAATAAATGATGGAAGAAACTTGTGACTTCAACTTGCCAAAATACCCGTGGACTAATTTACGCATTTTTTTTTAAGAAATGGAAAAGAAAGTTTTTAGCTACTGATTTTTTAATGAATTTTAATAGATACACTTGAGTACATTTTAAGGCAAAGACTTTTGTTCTTTTAATCAAATAAAATATTAAAGAGACACTTTTACTTTTACTGGAGTAACATTTTACCTACTGTATCTCTATTTTTACTCAATTACATGATGGATGGATGGATGGATGTAAGAATTTTTGCATGAATGGTAGGTTGTTTCTTTGATTTCTTAGGTTGATTGTATGAATGGATAGATGGATAGATAAATGGATTGATAAATGGATGGTTGTTTGGGTGGATCAGTGAATGAATAGAAAATTATAAGATTGATGTCCGGTAGGTTGAATGTAATTGCATCACATTTTTGTCTGCTTTGCTTAAAAGATTTTGATGAATTTATATCTTTGACTTTTTTCTCTACAGGAGTGGAGAGCCCTTCTCATGCCATCCGAGCAGATGCTGACCCCTCCGCCCATTCTGCCACCAACATTGTGGTCACACTAGCAGACAAATACACTTATGACTGTCCTGTGGAAATCCTCATCTACCCCAGTGGTAGGTACTATACAAGCAACCACAACTGTAGACATACCTGTATGCAATTATAGTTTCCCAAGGTAGTAAGAATCAGAATATCATCCCACACATTCTAATTAGGAAATGTTTAAAGCTTTTGTGAAAGCTAATTTTAAGAAGAATTGTACACAAAAAAAAGCTTGTCAGTAATATACAAAGATTTCTCAGCTGAAGACTGGCAAAATAGTTTTTTTGTAACACAGGGAGGTCATGAATTTCTCAGTTTGTTATTGCACACACAATCAAGGCATTCTTTCATACGATGGTGTTTGGAAAGGACACTGTTGAATAGATGGATAAGTGGTTACTTGGTTGTATAGTGGCATGAAAATCTTTTGTTGCTCATGCGTCCTTGGTGCACATTGCATTTCCTCCACCCTAAATAAACTACCTGAGGTAAACAGTTCAGTGAACATGACAGTTCGAATTAATCAATTCTGCAAATCTTGAATGTCATTAACAAAGGCGGGTGTATGGCATCAAGATCAACCAATGATCAACCAGTTCTCTAAAATAAGTCAAAGGTGAATCTCATGAACCTTCGTTTGGCGATTGAGCAAAACACAATTACAATTTCTGAAAATGTAGGAACAACCAGGAAATTAACAAACTCTATTACAGTACAGTAAAAGTCTTAATCCTGTCCTGTCTCTTGCAACCACTATCCAATTCATCCTTGTGTATATTCAATCATTGTAGTTTACATCAGGAAACACCGAAACTGTGCGCCGTCATACTGACAACATGACGGAACATTTTGACGAACTCGTTTGTGAACGATGACTTATGACTTCTGATGGCAATAAGATGTTCATTGACAAAAATACTTACTTTCGAGAGATGAACAAAGGATAAATGGTTTGCAAATATTAAGTATGATTCAAGAAATGCTCCAAAGCAATGGAGAAAAACTGTTTTGCTAAAAAAAGCCCCACACCTGACAAAGAAATAAGCCATGAAGTCAAGAAAAATTTTTTGAGGTCAATATTTGGGGAAAAGAATCGATGCATGTGTCAAGGATTAATGAATATACTGGCTTACATTCTACATAAGCAGTTTAGAAACAATCGGCCATTCATAGAGTTTCCTGTCTAGCCAACCTGAGGTAGGATTTTATCTGCGGAGGAAAGCAAGAACCATTGAAACAATAAACGAACTCTAGATGAGAACCTGAAAGGAACTTTCACGATCTTCTTTTATTCCTGGTCATTACTGGGGTCTCCAGATGTGCAGGTATTTGAAGAATGGAGCTCCTTTAACAGTCCTAGTTTGCTGCAAGCTGTTAAAACTTATGTGTGGATCTTTTTGTGGACCATTAACCTCAAAGTGCAATGCAGCTGTGTGCATAGATTTTATTTGAATGTCTTTGTAATCCGCTGGCTGTGTAGCCACGCTGCTGGTTGCCTAACAAATGTTAACAAACACCACAAATTACTATATGGATCTCCTGAGTACCTGTAGATACATTTTCCTACTTTTTCCAATATATTTCCTGTATTTCCCTGCAGCTACCCAAACTAGACCATCAGAGTCTTTCAACGAAAAATCAGCCTTAAGGGTTCCCCATATACCTCTTAATCCTCCCGCACACCCACACCAAGCGTGGGCTGTTATTAAATCAAAAATATTGAAACATCATCCTCACCATCCTTCTTGTTGGATTCTTCTCAGTGTGGGCTGTGGGTTGAATGTTTTTGAGCAGCCTCAAGCAAGACGCTTGATTTTTCTACTTTTCAGTTCTCCCCTCATTATGGTTTCTTCCCCCGGCACTTGCTCCTCTCGACCTCTATCTCTTGGGAAAAATCGATCTGGTGCACACTCATCTAACTAGCTGAGGCACAGCTAAATTTGGTGGGCAGCTTTTATTTGTTCCAGTGGTTTCTTGAAGACTTCTGTTGAGGAGATGTGCTCGGGGGCAAGTAGATGCTCATATCAAGGTCTCATTTTTTTATTTTTTTACATTTCAGAATAATGAGTTCTGCAGTGTTCCAACTGAATTATAATGTTTTAATATGGCTTCTTGGGTAAGCAATTATGTCTATGCTAGCTTCTAAGGTAAACAATCCTATTCTAGACATAAACATAGAAAGTAAAAAAGTGATTTCTATCCATTGTTGCACTGGAAATCTCAATTGCGCATGGGCTACGGAGGGCCAGCAACAAAGCAATCTGTTCACTGATCCCATTGCAACCTTAACATATGTTAGCAGTGCTAATAATGGTGCTAATATATCATGACATGCTGACTCACATGCTGTAGTTGCCCAGGGAATTGTATCAGTGTCACAAAATATATTACTCCACTGAACTGAAAAGATTTTCAATGGTGAGGTCATGCAGGCCTTGACATCACGGGTACTGTGTTGTGCTGGCACTCAATACAGAATTCGACCTTGACTGTGGATCTGCACTGGTTGTTGGTATTTAAAATATTTATTTAGACAGAATAGAGAAGACATTTTTTAGGGTGAGTGAACAGTTTGAATAACGGATTGGAGTAGTTTTCCGTATCATATAGTCACTTATTGAATAGACCATAGTTCTCCAATTCCACTACTCGAGCGCCTTAATTTGGTCATTATTCTGATCTAATAAAACGAATAAACCCATAATTAACTTGGAGACACGTGATATCCTTTTACAAGTCACTCAACAGTCCTAGACATTAACCCTTCAAAGACAAGAATAGAACGGTGCTTTATACTTTACATTACAGTGAAATTCTTTCTTCGCATATCTCAGTGATGTTAGGAGCTGGGTTCAGCGCAGAGTCAGTGACCCTGGAGCACTAAGGGTTAAGGGCCTTGCTCAGGGGCCCCAGGAGTGGCAGCTTGACCATACCGAGGCTTGAACCCCAACCATCCGTAACCCAGAGCCTTAAACACTGAGCTTCCACTTTCCCCTAAAACTGTATGGGATGGAAAAACCCAGTATAGACAGCGCTGAACTACAGTATGTAATAAAGAGGCTCCTGAGAATTACGTTCTCACTTCTTGTACCTTTAGCATCTATTTAACTCATTATTTTATTTAAAGCTTTAAGCAGGTGGATTAATGCAGCTCTGAAGTCCACTTTCCTTTCCTCTTCCGTCTCCAGAGCCACACTTACCTCATGTGCTTATCGAGGACGGAGACATGACGCTGGAAGAATACGACGAACATCTGAAAGGGAGGAGCGACTACATCAAGGCCATCAAGAAGGACTCAAGCAACGAAAAGAAAGTGAGAAAGAAACAACAAGGCTAATACCACAAAATGATTTAAGGAAGGAACAAGCACTTTTAGTTATTTAGTACCAATTGCCTGTGTTAACACTGAAGCAAGTATGCAGCAAAGACTTGCATGGAGGCAGGTTCAATTAGATCCTTAAGTGACCGCTGCTCCTCAACAGGAGGCTGAGAACATTCAGCCGTAAAAATGATCGGCAGTGAAAAGGGGGTTTCTATGGAAACTATTAGGGTCTTCGATGGAGTGTACATGGTGTTTCGAACTACACGGCAGCAAAACAAGTATACTACAAGCATCGTCCTCTCATTTTGTTTACACCAACAATAACAAACCTTGAAACTGCCATTGAATAATATGAAAGAAAAAAAAATTATATATACATATATATATTTATTTTATTTTATATATATGTAATGTATCAACACAAATGTAAATTTCAGGTCTTCGGTGTAAAACTGCGGAAATTCGCAGCGTTTTGAGATTCATTAACGCATTTAGTGCATCGAACCTCGCACACACTGACTTAATAGAATTTCATTGCGAGCTTCAGCCGAATACGGTACTAAGGGTGTAGGCTGCTGAAGGGATAATTACTACATGTTTGCTCAGAGCAGTCTGAATTATTAACTCGACCCGTCCTTATTTTGAGAATCTTTTTACCATCTGTTGCACACACAATTACAAATATTAGGATCATGTCATCAAAAATTGTTTAATTAAACAAGCCCCAACAGATCTATGCTTTACTGCTCCTGATCTTCTGCTCGTTCCATGCTCTACGTAGGTGGATATCATCCATAAAAGGCTACATAAAGACATTCTTCATAACCCCGTTGTTATGCTTAACTTCTGCCCTGACCTGCGGTCCGTGACCTCTGACCTGCGCAGGGTGCAAGGCGAGTTTATCTTCCTTATTGACCGCAGCGGGAGTATGAGTGGCATCAACATCAGCCGGGTTAAGGTAAAGTAAATGTGTCTGATTTCTTTATACAGTATATAATACACTAATATGGACAGTATGGGGACACCTGACACAATAGTGCAGGACACCTGGTAGCAAGTTTCTGTTAATCTTTATGCAGGAAAGCTGAACTTATCCAAGTATTGGTTGGAGGGGAAGATCTTGAGCCTGCTAGAGAGCCCTGCCCTCATCCCTATTGTACACCTTTAGGATTAATTGGAACACTGACTGCATCCCAGGTCTTCTCACTTAAGCTACATCAGCATCTGACTTTACTAACAAATAAATGGAACATCTAGTGGATCTTACAGTGCATCTTCCTAGGAGAGTAGAGGCTATTATAACAGGAAATGGGGACTAAATGTGAAATAGGATGTTCAAAAAGCAAAAACCAATACTATGGTCAAGTGTCCCAAAACGTTTGTCCATAGAGTGTATGATGGAATACAAAATATTAAATGCCTAAAAGTAATTTTCAAGGTTAGATAACAGCTATACATGGGCATAATGATGAGTTCATATAAGTTCTTGCTGGTAATGACATGGTCAACCACTTACAAAGGGAAAGGGAATAACACTGATTATAAGGTAATAAAGCTTGGTAAAGTTGGGAGGTGGGAGCTTAGGGGTCAAGCCTCTGGTATCGCCAAGCTGCCATTCATGGGGATCTTAAGTGAGACCCTTAATGCTCCAGGGACGCTGTAACATGGCTGACCCTGTACTCTGACCTCGAGAAAGAATTTCACTGATCTGTAAAGTATATTGTGACATATATAAAGCACTTTTCTTTTCTTTATTACAATGGAACCTGTCAAAAGGGTGGGATATATTGGTGCACAGTTAGTTCTCAAAGTTGGTTAACATTTACAGCATTTGACAGACATCCTGATCCAAGGTGACTTACACTTATCACATTTAAACAATTGATTCTGTTGAGATTTTAACTCACAACCGTCCAATGCCTTATTCTGCTTCATGTTGGAAGCAGGAAAAAATGTGCAAGTGGAAGGATGCGAGTAACAAATTGTAATGGCTAGATAACTGGTACAGGGAATGTCCAAAACAACAGGACCTGCGGAGTGTTCCCAATACATTTGTAACAATTCCGCAAATTTTGTCCATAATACTATCTGTGTTTACTGAAGTATTCCTTTCATCATATCTTCAGTGTCTCTTGAGTCATATCATCATGGGCCTGAAAAGATAACACATGCACATGACTATTTCACTTAGCATTCTGCCTGGCTGTTTAGAAGCCGTAAAAAAGTAGTGCGGCGTAAAAAGGGCAGTAGGTGATATACGAGATGGCGTTGGTCGTCTCATGGCGCGAGCAGCATGAGTGATTATGACTGAGGCTTTGGTGAAGGGAGCAAATGTTAACCGTGTGCCAGAGCGTGTGAGGTTGGGGCGTGTGTGACGCACGATGCAGAGATGACTCATTCTGCGTTTGAATGAGGATGGTCCTTTTCTTCCATCGCACAAGCTGCCTAGGGATCGGGTCACTCTGCCGAGACCGGATCCGGAGAATTAAATGCAAAAAAAAAAAAAATGCACAAAAGCTGTCACATGATGACAAGGTGACACTTTCAGGCAAAAAGAAGGAAATTGCTAGAAAGGTGGACAGCATGGAAGGAGAAATCTAGCTTATAATTAACACATTTACACACAGGTCATCTATCAGTACTTGGTTTTTATCTGATACTATTGGCTGAAAAATATGGAAGAAAAATCATCCAGTATCCAGGTCTCCATAAATACTATGGTTTGGGAGCCAAGATGATTTAATGTGAATCTTAGGAGTGATGCAGATGGTGATCTCATTACTACAAACTTATATTTACCACTATACTTACCAAATATATGGAGGATACACAATAGATTGCATATAAAGATGCTATTTATGCAAAAAACAGGACTAATCAATCTGGATAAACCCATTCATTATATTGGTTAAATATTCAGAAAGCTTCATTTGCACAACATTGAAAACCCTTTTCAAATAAAATATTTCAATAAATAGATAAGAATAAAAATGTGTGTGTGACTGATAAACAAGGACCTGACTTGAAGCAGCCATTGGTGAAAAGGATTTTGGGTCAAAAAATGTGATTATTTCTGTGTGAAATGTTTTTGTGTACAAAAACTAGTGTAAAAAACGAGTTCTGTGTAAAAAAGCTTTTTCACTTTTTAAAGAAGCTAAATCTAATGTCGGTCAAACATCTAAATTGATTGATTGATTGATTGATTGATTTTTCTAGGATGTTGAGCATAAACACTTGTACAGCTAAGTGCAGAGTTCCTGAATTCTGATTGGCTGAGAGTGTATTATGTGAGAGGGTGTTATCACTATGTTTGTGTGAACTAGTTAAAAAAAAAGTGCCTCAATCTATCTATCTATCTATCTATCTATCTATCTATCTATCTATCTATCTATCTATCTATCTGTCTGTCTGTCTGTCTGTCTGTCTGTCTGTCTGTCTGTCTGTCCGTCCGTCCGTCCGTCCGTCCGTCCGTCCGTCCGTCCGTCCGTCCGTCCAATTATTCATATAATTTTTAATATACAGTCTACATGCATGTACATAAATCTGCTTTAAATTGCATTTACTGTGAGGTAAATATTATATACTGGTCACACATTGTCCTTTACTTGCATTATAAACTCACCAGAAAATGTTGAATGGATTTTTTTTTTTCATGTATTCATGCATAGAAAAACCTTTAACATACTAAAATATAAAGTTCCCATTTCTATGTAATTCTGTATTGAGATATAAAGAATAGCTCTTGACTGACAGCTTTGACCTTTCCTCGTTTGGTCCTCTGTCCTTTTCATTTCCTACCAGTCTCTTTTGAGCGTCCATACCGTCCTCTTTCCCTTTCTCTCTCAGCGATCGCTCATTCATGGTGTTTGTGTTACCAGGACGCCATGGTGGTGATTCTGAAAAGCCTTTTCCCCGCCTGCCTGTTCAATATTATCGGCTTTGGCTCCACGTTCAAACCGCTGTTTGGCACCAGTCAGAGTTATGATGAGGTACGGCACTGATCACGATCATTAAATATAATTATTTTGTGTAAACAGTTGGATTTTTGAATTACTAACATGTCTCGTTTTTCATTGTTAACAATGTTGGTATTTTTGCTCCTAAAGTACACTTTATTCAACAACATTTTTAGACACCTGGCCATAAGATTTGTATGTGTTCTTTGAACATCCCATTTCACATTTAGTCCTCATTTGCGCCTATAATATCCTTGACTCTTCATGGAAGATGTAAATTTTGGAGAGTGTTTGTGGAGATTTGTGGAGATTCATTCATCCCAAAGGAGTTTAGTAGGGTTTAATTGAGAACTAAACAGCAGAATATTTTCGACTCCAACCCATGTAAAGCATATCTCCTAGTTAAAAAAAAGTTGTGCTTATATTTTCGGAAGAATCACACACACCTGGGAAAGTCAGATGTCCAATACTTTTTGTTTTTACACGAGCCATACATGCTACTTGTTTAAATTCTCATAGTGTGGCCAAACTCCATTTTCTAAAATACTTACTATTATAAAATAATTCATGCATTCATTAAAATATGCATTAGGCATGCATAAGCATTAACACTCAATGCTGCTATCTGTACTCATATTTGTATCTGTTTAGGGCTCTGAATATTCTTTTCTACATCTGTATTTTGAACATTAAGTAACCACGAGCTAATCAGAAAGCTGCAGAAACGCCCCGTCCAGAAATGCTGGCGACACTGAGGAAAAACATCAAGGTGTAGGAAATCTGGCTTAAAAAAATTCCTCAACCTCAGTTACATCCCTCGATTCGAAATTCTAGCTCAACCAAGAGATGTGCGCAGTTATACATACCTGTCCTCTATTCATTTACGAATTTAATTCTCCACAAAAAATAAAAACTGCAGACTAACCACAAACCTGATCAGACAGTTGCTATGGATGAATAAATTACTGCTGTTAAAGAGCATTGGCTTTTCTTGACCTTTAAACTTTAAGCATCTTAACCCTTTATCCCCACCCTGATGACCTTCTCACGGTGGAAAACCTCCTGATTGGCTGCAAATTTCTAATATTAAGAGCTCCGTGTGCCGAAAAATTAACTGTCTTACACAATCATTCTTCTGATAATAGATGTTTGTGTAAATCTATTGCTTTGTAGGGTTCAGTTTTGCGTATTCAATCTGTTGATTCTGTGGAGTTTATCGTAGTCGAATTTGACTCTGACAAAACACTTTACCCCGTCGCAGGAAAGCTTAAGTACGGCGTGTGAATATCTGAAGAAGACCCAGGCTGACATGGGTGGCACCAACATCCTGGCCCCGCTGACCTGGATCTTGAGGCAACCAGTGCGACGTGGCCATCCTCGCCTGCTCTTTCTCCTCACTGACGGAGCCGTCAGTAACACGGGCAAGGTCATCGAGCTGATCCGCAGTCACGCGCGATTCCTCAGGTAAGAGAGAACAACAAGACTGTAGCTACACTATAAACTATAGAACGCTGATATCCAGTAAAATGTCAGAATGATCACTCTGGAAAGTCTCGAAAGTCATTGATGCTACACCAGTACACTTTCATTGAGTAAACGTTGCTTTTTAGCCTGTGGAATAGCTGTGAAACAGGTTTACTTCCTATCTTTTCCATCAAAGGCCATTTTTTTTTTTTTACTTATCATTTGCACTTTATGTCACTCATAAACTCACAAAGTTCTCTGTTGTGACTATCACAAAGCTGACACTGGAGACTCCTTCCTTAAATGCTCCCCAAATAAGCACTTATATATTTAGCTGTTACTATAGCAATGGTACTGTATTAGAAGGACCATATTCTGTCTTTCGGCTTCCCTAGTTAGGGGTCGAAGACCATATTCATACTGACAATTCACCAGCATCTTCCAAACAGTCAGAATTGAAAATCCAACAATGCCATGAGTTACAGAAGTCCTAATAACCCATGCTTTATAACATATATTTTTTTCCTGTTTTCTCACAATCACGATTTAATTTTCCTGTGATCTCGACATAACAAGGGTTATTACAGTTTGATCGAGTCCCTGATGAAAGAAAATGTGAATGCGATCATCCATGATGCTGCGATGATGCTGCCCCCAGAACATTCTTTTATGCTGAATACAAAGAAAAATTAAGTACTGTTAATGAGAAAGCAATGTTCGGTATGTCAGGATCATGAAAGAATTAAGTCGTGATCATGAGAAAATAAGGGA
Organism: Silurus asotus; assembly: GCA_024362625.1. Classification (NCBI taxonomy): domain Eukaryota; kingdom Metazoa; phylum Chordata; class Actinopteri; order Siluriformes; family Siluridae; genus Silurus; species Silurus asotus. Next base: position 5,280,993 of record MU579904.1, read on the forward strand.
AAATATATAATGTATGGCACCTTAATGTATAAGACTTCCGTAATGGTTTAATATTGATCAAGCAAACGTAAGAAATTCTTCTGAATGCAAACAATGTTTGGTTGTGAAAATGCTCGTTGTTCTATTTTGATGGCAAAATGGCAAATAGACATAAAAAACAAGCGAACATAACGCAGGTGGTGAGATTTGTTGCTGTGCATGTGTAATGGCATACAACTTCAATGGACTTTAGACTGAACTAAACAGGATGTTGTTTTTTTTTTTAAATCATGTGGTTCATTTACTGAGAGCATAAAGGTCACAGTAAGTCAATGATACACAACACCCAGTCTACTGTTGAATGCAATTTTCCATTCACATTTTGTTCACCTCAGAAGATCAGAAGGCTTCCAATCGTAATCACAATTCTGAAATAAATAAAGGGGAAAAAAAACAGCACCTGCACAAAGAGCGACGCTTTGCCTTCTAAAGAACGAACCCCATGCCGTGATTTCATTAGACACACAGTCTGCACAGACCTCCGAGGCATATGGAATTGTCCTTGCTTTGCATCAGCCACCAAGTAAACCCTGCATAATGAGCAAAGAGTCATGAATCTCCGACTGCAACTATGATAAATCTTGGCGGGAGTCTCTGACAAAACTAAAGGTCGAGCTGGAGTTCTTAATCACTTTATATGGTTTCCCTTCATCTCATATGCATGAGCAACCTGGAATACATCAAAGCCTTGACATTAATCGTGAAAGCAAATGAGAAGCCTGATATGTAGATCAGTAATAAAACTGTTTGTTTTTCTGTAAATATGTATTTCACCAGAATTTTTTTTCACTTTAGATAGTCCATACAGGCTATATGTCAAAACAGGATCAATTACACTGTATAGACAAAAGTTTGTGGACATCTAACTATAAGATTTTATGTGCTTTCTGAACTTTTTGCTCTTATAATAACGTCCACTGTTCAAGGAAGATGTTCCACAGAATCTTTTATTACTTTTTCCACCTCTGCTTACCAATATCAGAATGTATTCATTGATAGAAATTTCAAAGTGCTTTTGGAAAAGGGTGTCACATAGCAGATTTGACACTTTTGCAGATGCTACACGTTCGGCATCGGTCGAGGGGCTTGCAGGAGGCTCATCCAGGGCGTGGCAACCGTTTCCAGAGGTGCTGCTGAGTTCCTGGCAGAAGGAGAACGACTTCAGCCGAAGGTTTTCATATACGCTGACATGTATTTCCTGCTCTAAAATGTCACGGCCTTCCAATTAAAGCACAGAAATCAATTTTTGCGGAGTGCTTTACAAGCACAGGCAATTAACAATTGGTTCTGCTCGGTGGAAACATCAGAATAAGAAGAAGGATCCGTGGTTTAAGTAAAAATAAATAAAACCGTTTCATTCACTTCATTTGTCAGAGATTTTTTTTAGAGCACAATAATCACAGTCTTACTTTTTTCATTCTTAATAATTGCGCGTCATGTAACATTTTGCAGATGATTAAATGCCTGAAGAAATCCATGGCTCCTGTTCTGAGTGACATATCCATCGAATGGCTCTATCCTGAGACTAAGGAGGTGCTTCTGTCTCCAGTGGGAACCACATGCCTGTTTCCTGGTGACCGGTTAATTGGATACAGTGTCGTCTGCGACACCACACGCTACCACTCCAACCCCAAATCCGTGAGTCAACTTTGCAATATTTCTATTTATGATACACCACATCCATGTTGAATATTTAAACGAATGAGAAGGTATTGATTTATTTTCCATTAAAAAAGCTCTGATTGTAGTTTAGTCTATATATATTAAATCACAGGTTTCTGACACCGCATTTATCGGAGTAATGTTGCTATAGTAACAGTTCATTCTCAGGGACCTTCAGTATAGGAAGTGTACATGATGTAAAGCTAATGATAAAAATCGCTAAACAGAGTATAATGGTCTGAGTATCAGACTAATGGAAGAGTCTTCAGGTGAGAGCAACATGACAAGCTTAATTCCACGCAAGAAAAAAGAGGCTAGTGAGGAAGCTACGGTTTATATTTGTTGTAGCATTAACATTCACAGGAATAAATTTATTTCCTGTAATGTAATATATATATATCCTGAATTTAGAATAGATTAGATTCAACTTTATTGTCAGGATAAATAGTCGATGATTGGGGTGAGAGGAATCATTGATAATGCCCCTCGCCCTTTGCAGACTGCGTTTCTTGTGAATGTCCTCCAAGGTGGTAAGCTGAGTGCCGATGATTCGTTGGCGCTCTAAAGCATTACAGGCATTACAGTCCGAAGCAGTGCTGCTGCTGTACCACACTGAGATGCAGTTAGTGAGGATGCTCTCAATGCCACAGCAGTAAAAGCTCTCCAGTGTCCTGTAGCACAGACAGAACTTTTTAAGTTAGTTAGTTTTAGATCTCCTCGGAAGTTTTAAGTCACCTACTGTTTGTAAGGAAATCCAGGGTCCAGTTAGAGAGATGGGTGCTGATGCCAAGCTTTTCAGGTTCAAGATTAGCTTGTGAGGGCTAACTGTGTTAAAAGCATAGCTGGAATCACAAACAACATCCTGGCAAAAGTACCGGGGTTGTTCAGGTGGGACAGAATGAAGTACCGTGAAAATACTCGGTTGTCCTCGGTCCTCGGTTGGCCTCAGTCCTCGGTTTTTCATGACAGCGGTGAGTGTGATAGGATGAAAGTCACTAAGTTTTGCAGCGGAATGCTTCGGCACTGGCACGATGGTAGCAGACTTAAAGCGGTTGGGACAGTTGCTGGGGCCAAGGACAGATTGAAGATGTCTGTGAAGACCTCAGCCAGCTGCTCTGCACATGCTCAGAGAACACGGCCATGGATGCCATCAGAGCCGGCTGCTTTCTGTGCATTTATTCTGCCCAGGGTAGCACACACTTCAGAGGTGGAGTGTGTCAGTGGCTGTTTACCTGGTAATAGAGTTTACCTTTTAAAAACCAACACAGAGGAGGTTGAGCTCGATGGGGAGTGAAGCAGAACTGGTTGGAGGTTGGTTAACTAATTTAACAAAATCTCTGTACCACTTCAATGCTACTATGGCTCCAATTGTTTATAAGGCAATGCATTCCTTTAGAACAATGAGTCTCGAATATATGCAAATATATTACATATATATTTTATAAATATATAAAATTACATTGCACTTTATTGTTCTTGATTAAAACAGCATACATGTGATTTATTCCTATTTTGTGTCCCATTATGTGAAAATCACTGGGGACACTGTGTAAAATGTAAATAAAAACAGAATGCAATGATTTGCAAATCTCAAAAACCCATATTTTATTCACAATAGAAGATAGAAACATCTGTTGCTCTGAAATCTACATATACTGTTCAGCATTGATGGAGCCTTTCCAAATGTGCAAGCTGTTCCACAGGCACTTATGCACTCCCATAGCATCAGAGATTCAGATTAGTGATAACATGCCAGATTGTCCCTCTCCACTTCTGTCTGGGTGATGTGGTGTACATGGATTCCAAAATAAAATTACAATTTGATTCATATGGCATTTTAAATGAGCTTTGGTCAGGAGACGTTGGCAGGGTTTCTGGATCATGTTTACGTATGCCTTCTTCTTTGCAAGATAAAGATTTAACCTGCATTTATCGACGACACAGCAAACTGTGTTCATAGACAATGATATCTGGATGTGTTAATGAGCCCATGCAGTGATTTCCATTACAGAATCATGACTGTTTTAAAAGCAGTGCCGCCTGAGGGCCCGAACATCACAGACATTCAATGTTGATTTTTACTACTGTCCCTTTTGAATGGATTTTTTTCAGATTCTTTGAAACTTTTGATGAAATGACGTGCTAAAAATGATGAGATACTCAACTGTTTTCCAATTTCATTTTGAGGTACATTATTCTGAAATTGTTCCACAATTTGTAGACACGGTCTTTCACAGATTGGTGAAACTCTGCCCATCTTTACTTCCGAGAGACTCTGTCTCTCTAAGGTGCACTACTTATACCCAATCATCTCACTAACAGGTTGTCAATTAAGCTGACTGTTTCTCCAACTGTTTAACTTCAATAGCATTTAAATTTTGCGTGTCGCAGCCATCGAATTCAAAATTACCTTATTTTTCCTTAAATTGTACATTAACTGTTTAAACATTTGAAATGCTTTCTATGTTCTATTGTAAATAAAATATGGCTTTATGAGATATAAAGCATTCTGTTTTTACATTTTACACAGCGTCCCATCTTTTTTGGATTTGGGGTTGTAAAAAACCCACTCAAGGCAGAATGAGAGTGTGACGTAAGAGATAATTTTTTGCTGTGGGTTTAAGTGAATCTGTAACCTGCTAAATATCAGCTGGTGCTTTTTTTAATTTGAATTTTTTGAGAATTGCAAACCAACCAGGTAGCTTTAGGTTGCTAATTGGCACATGTTATCGTTTGGTGTATCATACATTGCACTGTATGTGTTAAGCATATCGCAAGCTGAAATGCTGACACGCTTAGGGTTATTGAAAAGAAAACACAATCCTATGATCAGTCATGAGCCAACTCAAGGTAAGCAGAACAATGGGACTCCAGAGATTAGTACCTTTGAGAGACTTACCATGAATCGCATTATCAGCTCATTAGTTGAAATCTCATCTCTGGGGTGCCACAGTACTGCCTAAGTATTTTTTTTTTACTGTCTTCCGAAGCAGAGTTTTGATATTTTTCTTCTATTAATCACTTTACACATTTGATTGAAATGGCCTGTTTTTCTCCCCAAGATGCCTCATTAGTTTTCCAAACAACAAAATAACAGAATTAACTGTTTCAAACTTCTTTTCCTTTCCCCTTCTTAATGTGTCAGGACAAGCGACGGCGATACAGCATGATGCGTTCCAACGAGTCTGCAAGCTCTGTGTTCTACCACAGTCAGGAGGAGGACCTGGGAAAGAGTTGCTCAGATAGCCACGGTGCTGCCAGGGATATATCAGGCACAGGAATGTTTGATGCCCACCAGAACACCATGTCTGAAAGCAGTACTAGCATGATGGAACAAGACGGCATTGGTAATAACCTGGAACTTTAAATCGTTTAAAGTTGTCTATATAGTAAGATGTATAAGTCTAGGAACCTAAAAGGTACTAGTGAGTATTAGGTATTAAGCCTATTATTGGATGTTTTGTGTGCTGGATGTAAATGTATTGCTGACTGACACACAACCATTCAAGCTTCATTCAATCAAGAAAATTCAAAGGACCGCTTCAAAATTTATAAAACCTCTAAAGGCAATTTCTTTACCCTATTAAAAAAAATGTATTTGCTTTCTTTTTTTCTCAATGTAATGATGCAAACTAGCTGTAGTCCCTGAAGCCTAGAAACTCTTAGAATCACCGGTCTTTATTAAAAACATGTTTAATAACCCCATCCCGTCCTCTTTTGTTTGCCTTCCTCTATAGCCTCGTGATTTGTTTAATTATGGAAATTTTCATCGCAGGGACTAATATTAGCTCGTCTCCGAGAAGGCGTGCATACAGCACCAATCAGATTGAAGATTATAATCCTCTGAAGAAGGCCTACACATCCAGTGACCCAAGCTCAGTGGTGGGGAAGAACCCTCTTAGGAGAGCCAAGGTCCAGGAGCTCATCGGACATATGAGTCCTGAGAACGGCGCCCAGTGGAAAATGAACTACCCGGTTAGTAAGGATTTAAAATGATATTTCTGTGATATGAGTTATTCTTTTTAGAGCATTTTATAACCTAGAAGTGAACTTATTGCCTTTAATATCAGGAATATAGTCTAATTTGTGTCCAATTTAAGCATCTCAAAATAAATAACCCTGTTCCTGAAAGGTCTCAGAATACACAAACACACAGCACCATGAAGCCCACCATGATACCAAAACAAGCCCAAGACAAGTTTACAAAAGTATGTTTTGTAAATTAACCAAAAAACTGCAAGTTGTTTCCTGCATATAAACTATGTTTGCGACATAAAAAATCTCGAATCTTGAATCCATATCGCTAGCGTGAGCTACTAGGCTCTTCCTGGTTAGCGGCTATTGCTATTGATTATTTAGCATTTTCATGCATATGCAAAATTATTTTATTTCCAGTACGAAGTGACTGGACACAGTGAAAATACACTAACTGTCGTTTCTTTTTTATACCCCTGGCATTGTTGTGTAAGTTTTGAAGTTTAAGAATAATAGTCCAACAAAAGTCCAAGGCGGAGACTAAACAAATTTGCTGTCTGCCACGTTATACATTCCCGAGTAGACTCAGATTTTAACTATGTTCCGCACGGAAAAAGGATTGCATTCATATATATATATATATATATATATATATATATATTAGTCTGAGTCTCATTGTCTCATAACTACATAGTTATATCATGGGAATACAGAGACTGTAAGAAGGACATAGGTCAGAGAATCAGTCAAGAAGCTAAAAAAAACTTTCACCACCATGCTTCAATATTGGGATGTGATCTCAGATTCGTTGGTTTTCAAAAAAGCCATAAAATCTACCATTTTGCATTAAGGCCAAAAAGGTTATCAAATCAGAGTTTCAGAGTAATCCAGAAGGGGTTCCGCACCAAAATAGGGCCCTGGTTGTTTAATTTGTTATAAATATATATATAATATATATATATATTTTTTTACAAATGATTTAATGGTGACTGCTTTGTATTAGATACCAGACCTCATTAAATAGAGAATGAATCATAAAAAAAGTGGTGAAAGGCTTTTGCTAGTGTGTATAATTCCTGTTGTTTTATACACATAAACGTATCTTAAAATTCAGTCTCAAGGTTATATTTTTTTTATCAATGCCTTGGCTAATCTCTCTAGTGCCATCTGTTGCAGCTAAGCATCCGGCATGACGATCAGTGTCTAAAGGAACAAAACCCTGAGGATTTCAGTGTTTATACACAGAAGTTATTAGATCACATTCGCAAACTCGAGTCCAGACTCTGAAACAATTCCATTTTCTTCCTGTCACATCTGTACACAAATATAGTTTTGCCTATTTTCGTAGCACAGCCCATTCCCTGGACAATTATATCAAGGCAGAAATGTACATTGCATGAAAGTAATCCAAGTCTCAGACACACCGTCTTACAGGTAGACACTGGTAATGACTTCCTGCGGTGCATGGCCACATTCCCTGTAATGCGAAAACTCCATTGGTTCAGTTGGCAGGGGGGAAAAAAGAAAAAAGAAAGGTTTATTCACTGTCATGGAAAGATGTGTCAGTGCCGCAATTGCCATGGCACTGGAAAGATAATGAGGTGACAAAAATATGCCCGAGCCAAAAAAGGAACATGAATGCAATCAAGAATACAAAGCAAGGATGCGATTCTCCTCCTTTCCCCTCGCTCTTAACAAGGACTATCTCATGCACCAACCTCATAGATTTCTTAAAAAAGAATGAGTGTAGGAACATCATTCACAAGCATATGTTTGTTAAACCAGACTGTGTTTTAGTCAAAATTTCCTAGTGACCACATTTCAGAAAGGAGTAGCTGAGAATAGCATTTGTAGAATTTTCTCCATTTCCAGTGCAGTCAAAGTATAAGCGACACTATTTTTTCACAAAGCATGTCATGATATTACTTAAAACAATGAGCCACAGGTTGTTAATACTTCACTAATACATTAATATATCGGTCAGGGGTCTTTCATTGATACGCTTCATTATTCATTATCAAAGGAGCATCAATATGCAGATTGAGAGGAGCATGACAGGACATTGTTCAGTGAGACGAAATGAACAAGGCTTTTATAAAAGTTAAATGAATAACAGTATTATAAGAACCTGTGATTTAACCCTGGCTGTGAATTACAATACATTCGAAAAAGAGCACTTTTAAAATGAGGGGTAAAAAAAAGAAAGAAATTGTAATTGTGCAGCATGTGGTGTAACATGGAGCTCTTTCCTTTTCATCATCTCTGTTGGAAATAAATAAAGCGAACGCACATTGTGGAAAAAAGTCGTAAACATATTTCCCACAAAGATTCTTTTTAACAATGTGCAAAAAAAAACCATGTAATGTTTTTGGATATGAATACTACTCCTAACTGTAATACAGTATAATCAGTTTCAGACATCTATTGCACACTTTTCTGGTGATGAGCTTCAGAATATTGAAATCTGATTGGCTTGTCACACTTCTCTACAATAGTTTTTTTCAGTAAGACATATTTGAACACAACAGGAAAAACACTCCAAATCAGGATTTAAAAAAAAAAAGGGTCAGGGAGTCTGTACTTTTCCAGAAAGCAAACTAAATCATTTGACAACAAAAGGTCTCTTCTACTGAAATCAGGCAGTTCTTGGACAAAATGTAATTGATGAAAGAACTAAGTAGGTTATAGGTTATAAATTCAAAGGTATTTTTATGGAGTTTAGTTGCATTTTAACTTTAAATAATTCAAATTTTACACCAGACCCTAAATGTCATTTAGAAAGTGAGAGAATCTTTGTAACATGACAAGCAAGTGCAAACTATTTCTAATCTTGCATCACATGCTGGTAGTCCACTATAAATTTCCTCTGAGAGCACATTTTTACAGCTGCCACATAATGAGGTGAACTTTAAACTCGCTATCCTCTCAGCTTTAGGGCACATTTATACCATACTCGCCATACAACAAGAATGCTAAAACAGTTTTGGACGTTCTTCTCGTGCAGCCCCAGCTGGCCAGCCTGTGTGCAACTTCATCCAAAGGGCATGAATGCCCAGCTCCTGATGAACCCCACGGAGGCTCAGAACCAGAGGAATCCCAGGTGAACCCCAGTGTACAGCTCGCCACCCGTGGCCTGAACAAGGAAAACGGCTCCAAATCCTCCAGTGACAGCCCTTCCCTAGGCAGCACTGGAGAAGCTGGTATGTTTTCATTTCACAATGAAACCCTGTGTAGATCAATAATGTCAGAATAAATGCGCTGAATGCTGCCATTGAGTGGTTGAGTAGTCTGAGGGACACAGCATGTTGTTAAAATAATGTCTGATTGGTATGAATGCTAGTTATAACATGAAGTGGAAGTGAAAGCCAATTGAGACACCAGTGGGGGCATGGGAATGTGAATGCATGCTCAATAATCAACCACAAAGACCAATGTAGTATTCAAAGACAGCAGCTCATGGGATAAAATGGGTTTATTTTTTTTATTGATCAGTGTTATGTAACTATAATGTATTCACTTATACTATGGACACTTACTATAGGTGTAAAACCTTTTGGAATTCATATGGATGTCCAGGGGTCCCCAAAATCTTTTCTGTGAAGGGCCACATCTTTTTTCCTTTTTATCGGATTTTTTCCGAAAGCTAACAGCTCCAGTAATCAACTTTCGGTGCCACGACCTGTTAATTAATAATTAAGGGGAATTTTGTTTGGAAGCCAACCTTTATTATTGAATACAGATATAATGTGAGAAAAACCTATTCAAATAAAAAAATCTAAATACGTCTCTGGGATTGTTCTGATTGCTGTTCAGAAAGTGAGAGTGAGCCTTATTCAGCCAGCGGGCTATAGTTTGGGGACCCCTGATTTAAACCATTTGTTAACAAAAAATGAGAGAATAAAATGAAAATATTGTTTATTGAGAGAGATTCCTGATTTAGCCCAAGTAGCCCATGTATTGCTCTGCTCAGCGCAATGCATAAGCCATTCAAGATAAATGTTCCACCCACTCTTGCCGCCGTAATTATGAGCTCCCAGATGGAATCGTGTGTCAGACAGGCAGATGTTTACTCCGCTGTGTTCTAACTTGCAGATGGCTACGGTCATCAACTCTGCGAAGCGGAAACGCCCCAAGACCCGCACAGTCCAGAGTACAAGCCTGTGAGCACAGGTAAAGGTGACTGCAAGGCCATGATCTCAGGACTGCTGTGTGGGAAAACTGTGAAATGGGAGGTGTGCTTCGACATCGAACCTTTCCTGAAAGGTCGCGAGCGGGAGGAAAAGGTTCACGAGGATCTGTGGAATGAAACGTTCCACCACCTGGCTGCACGGTCAATTATCCAAGACTTTGAGCAGATGGCTGACAAAGAGTGTGAGATTGAGCATGGTAAGTCATGAGTCGAGACGTTTTCTACAAATACGTGTAGCGGTTAAAGTAATCTAGAATCTAGTAATCTATGTGAGGAATCACATGACTGTCTGATTTCTTTCAGGTTCTGGTAGGCGCTATCAGATGTATGCCATGCAGACTAGCAAAGCCTGCAACATCTTGAGCAAATACACAGCCTTTGTGCCCATTGACCTAGACAGCAATGAATATCTACCCATTTCTATTGAGTACCTCTATTCCGGTGAGTCACATCTTGGTTTACTTAATAAACTTTGGACTTTCTGTCGTTATGTCAGTGTCTGTGTCTTGAGAATTTATTTAAACTATGTCCCATTGGAGAAACATACTGACATACAGTTCCCTCATTTGTTCGAAGTACAAAAGTCAACTTCGCATTTATTCTATCTGGATAAATTAATGACGTTTTGGCAGCTATCATATACAGATGTAATCTTGACTATGCCAGAGTTGACTTGATCCCTTATTGGATTCTTTTAGCTATACTACTTGGCAGTCTTGATAACTTAAGACAAATATGATTTGTTGTATAATGTATACATTCATAAGTTTCCTGATTTGATTTGATGCCCCCATGTATCTACATTTTAATATAGGACTTCCTACATACTGAATTTTACCCTTTAATTGGCAAAAACGACATTCTATGGCAGTGTTATAAAAAAAACATTCAACGTGCCAGAGAACCATCTCCTAATTTGTCAGCACTCGAGATTGGCACATACTGCTAATTAGCAGACACTTGCAGCGGTCCTTGTTTATTCAACCCCCCAAAAAACTGAAGATAAGATGGCAAGGCTTTCCGACTTTTACAGCGAAGCTGAAAAAGCATGAAGAATGCAAGAATTAGCTGCAAATTGTGAACGCTCGCGCCTAATCTAATTAGTCTAATGCCAGTCTGTGTTTGCTCTCAGGGGAAAACAGGAAGGGTAGCTCACATTCGAGTCAGCGTTCAGGAAGCAGGAAGAGCCGCGGTTATTCGGGGGACTTGGGCCATACGCAGTCCGGCTTCCTAGCTGAAGGAGAAGACCAAACAATGGCAACTTGTAAGATATGTTACAATATTATTCACTATTTCTTATCTTTTGTATTATATTAAAAACCAAAAGTATACTATTCAACATCTATTGCACTCACGAGCACACGCCTATGTCGAATAAAAGAAATGAAAAGCTAATTTGTGATTTTTATTCTAAGTTGAAGACAAAGCCTCTCCTTGTAGCACTCCATTATCAGCTGGATTGGAACGGTTCAGCTTCACAGAAGGTAAGGTTTCCTGGCACTAGAGCAGTAATAGTCTTGTTAAATGCACACACACTCCACAGGGAGTAGAGTAGTGCTGCTGCTTAAATGAACATCCTTAAGAACGAGTTATCCCTGAGGCAACCTGTTGCCTCTGCTATCTCTCTCTCTCTCTCTCTCTCTCTCTCTCTCTCTCTCTCTATTTATCTATCTGTTTCAGCCTCTCAGAGGAGTCCAACAGTGATCTTGGACCATTCACCAAGATCAGTGGAAAGTCTCTTCTCAGCCAGGTGGGTATGAGATCAAGAAAGACCACATTTGTGAGTCATTATTTGATGCAAAGATGGAGAAGGACAATGCAGGAGAGAGAGAGAGAGAGAGAGAGAGAGAGAGAGAGATATTGGAAGTAGATACAAGTCACCTATTTTTTATTGCACTTCTCTCTGCTAATAAATGTCACTCAGTTTTGGTAGGAGGCAAATTAGTGACAAAGCCCTCAGCCCAATTCTACTCAACTCTACACACTGTGGCAAAGAAACTACAAATAACCTGCGTTTTCCCCACTTTTTACTCTTTTCTCACTAACGCATGCAGTAGATGTAAATTCCCTTCAACATTGCTAATAGACAACCTACACTTCGATTATTGTGTACTTGTTTTTTCTTTTCCCCCTAAACAGGGCGTTTTGATCGCTTTTTGAGTGCTCACGATCAGCCGCTTGGTCAAAAGCGTTTATTCGACTGCCAAAGAACCGCAAGATAATGGATGCAGATGTAAATTCCATTGCGGACATTTCCACCAAACAGGCTAATCTACAATCTGATTATTCCATACTCACTTCCTCCCCTCACACTGATGCATATTGATTGCTTTTTGAGTGCTGTTGTCAGTCAAATAAAAAAAGGCCCAACATGTGGAAAAAGCGCTGATTTGACGGATTGTTCAAATCCTGCCATTGTTACAGCAATCCATGGCCAGAAGCCCGAAATATATTATTGCATATGATTTATAGTATACAGTATAGATACCACCCCATATTGTAAATTTGTATATACTACATTCTCTATACACAACAGAACAATTTAACTGAGCAGGTGAGGGTTAAGGGCCCTGTTTAAGGGCCTTGGCTACCAGTGGTATTTTGGAAGTGCACCTTTTTTCACTCAAGGCGTCATGTTTTCAGAAAACCTCTCAGCTCGTTATTGTAGCACTCATATGGTTACTTACATAATCATTACTTATGCAATTTCTCTTTTTTATCCACTAACTAGCCTACAATCCCACTTGAAGTATCTTGAGAACAGTGTGTGATTATACTGACAAAAGCCTATATTTATATGTAAATATTTGATGCTTGGGTTTTTCCAGTGATTGATGAAGAAATTTTATTCTGCCTGGTGTTTATAACTGCCAGGGGTGACTGGAAGTACATAATCATGTATCTGGAAATTAAGCCATCATTGCTCCAACTCATATACCATATAATGATTCCTGGCCAGGACTAGGACCTGGCAACAGTTAGGTTTTTTGTGTGTGATCGCCACTTGTGGTTGTTTCTCATGTTTTGTCTGAGATTCCGCTCATCATACTTTCCGTCATGTTTATTATTCATTGATATTTGAAGTCTCCTGTACTGCATTAAAGTTCATAGACTACAGTTTTTGAAAGACTTATCCACTTGTATGTGATGTGTGTTCCATATTGATCTCTCAAAAGTCTGTAAGCTCACATCGAAGCTGATCTGGAAGTGTTCTGTTTAGTGAATGAGGCCCGGTTTGAAGATAAATTATTCTGTGTCGTGAGGAACGAGGTTTGCCTTCAGGGAGCATTTCATGAGATGTTTTTCTGACTTTTCTCTCAGGTTGAGCCTCAGCAGAACACGACTCCTGACTAAAGCAGCCCGGGGCTTTATGTGCCGTGCACAAAACAAAGCTGATTCGGTGGGAGAGAGTGATAATGACAACAAAGACTACATCCCTTTGGTTTGTATTGTTTCATTCGGCAAAACACGATTTCCTCCAAAATTGCAGTCGGGAAATGGAATAATATCCAAAATAGCGGGGAGTTGTGAAAAATACTTATAACTAGGATTTATAGGTTACAGTCCATTTCCTTTTTTTTAGAAACATTTTCATGCTTGTTGGAAAGCCATACATTTTTTTTTTTTGCCACTGAACCTTAGACTTGAATATAAATATTTTCATGAATTTGGCAAAAAATGGCCTGCTGGCTCACACTGAGTTCTTCAGGACATCGCAGTTTATTGTGACTGTTGAATCCAGAGTTAAATGTCAATTGGTCTCCAGGCCTCTCAGGCTGAAATGGAGTTGTTGATGTCCAGACAGCGCTTATCTTTAATGATGTACGGAAAAAGGACACAGAACAATAGTCAGTAGAGATCCTTCATCTGTTTCTTATTTTCCTTCTTTATTTTTAGAAGGAGTTGGAGATTTTCTCTAAGTCACAGCCTAGTTTCTACTTAACGACCATGGTGCCTACAGCATTTAAATATGAATATGAGCTTCAGCTACACAACAGCAAATCCAATCCACTACAGATAGACTAAAAGTACAAACGCACCTGAAGTCATAATAATAGTACAAACAATAGCACAACACAAAAAAAATAAAACAGAACAGCAAAAAGACCAACGTCGACACAGTCTACCCAGGCTTCTCTTCCTGACTGTCCTCTTGACTGTTGCAGGTGTCTCTGCAGCTGTCCTGTGGCGGGTTTGTTTTGGATGCTGCCTTGTGTGAGGCAATAAACGTCCCTATGGACAAGCTGAAGTGGACGTCGCCATTCACCAGCCACAGACTCAGCCTCCCACACCTTTCCCACTTCAGCAGCAGGAGAACTGACAGTCTGGAGGTCCAGCACAGCTCTTCACCTCCTCCCAAAGAATCCGATCTGTCTGAGTTTGAGGACACTGCGCCTCGCAGTCCCCGAACTGAGAGCAGCTCGTCCGGTTTGGGTGACGCCTCAGTCTCTCCAAGCTATTCACATTCTGACAGTGGACAGGGGTCCGATTTGGGGTATGTGGAGACACCAGTGTCACCCGGAGGCACACAGAGGATGGGGCAGGAACCAGAGGGTATGGTGTGGGCTACAGCCGTGGCCTTGGCGTGGCTCGAAAACAACTCTGCAAGTCACTTCATTGAATGGGAGATGATTGCTGCTAAAGCGAGCCTGTGGCTGGACGAGCAGGTGGTGCCCGAGGGACGAGAGCTGGCGGCGGTGAAGGCGGCGGCCAATCAGCTGTTCATCATCCTCAGACACTGGGATGAGAACCTGCAGCTTAACATGCTGTGCTATAACCCGAACAGCATGTAGATCTCTAACATTTGTAAGGTACACCATTGGCTGGATGGGATTTTATCCTGTACATTGATTTGCACGCTATGCAAGTCAGTCTCTCAGTTCAGTAAAAACTTCAGCGGGATTTAAGATGATATTAGGGATTTGAGAATTTGCCACAATCCTGAGCTTTTGCAATTTTAAATTCTTTATCATGTTTTTAAAATTCTGCAAACATGCAATGGCTTCTCAGCCAATCAAATTAATATTAATATTAATATTAATATCTGAGTACACAAGCTTTAAAGCTTCATAGAGGTTGTACAGTATGCAAAAACAAGTCGATGGCTGTGGCAGCTGACGTGGATCTTTTTAGGGATGTCAATGCTAACGTCGAAGCATGCTAGCGTTTGTTAACGTTCTGTTCTTGGAAGCAGGATGCATCTTGAAGGTGTTTGTGTTCGTCTTGGAACAGTTGTGTATTGTTAATGTATTTGTTTATTTGCCAGACTGCATGACTGCTGCCTTGTGTACAGACTTAAGCAGATCTTGTGCACTACAGGTATCCATAGACGAAACAGTTTCTTTGACGGTCACCGACTTACGACATTCCTGCGGTGTTTATTGGAGGCACTGAACAACCAAGCAACCTGAATGTCACAACGCTTGCGCTGTTGTCAAAGGCAGCAGTAAATATATTGTATTAACCCTGCAGTGTTATTTGATTGTACTTGGAGACTTAACAAGATGTCAAACTATCGCTGAGACAGCACTTCCTGTCGAGTGCTCTCCAGTCTTAAGTGCCTGACCCAGCTGAACTTCTCCAGTGAACTATTGCTCTTTTTTGTTTGTTTGTTTGTTTGTTTGTTTTCCCCAAGTGAAGTTAATCTATTGTGTGCTGTTTACTAGTGTATCTATTAAAACTGGTGAATCTGTTGTCGCTAAACTTGCGCCATTGTGCGATTGCCTTAAAATGTCGCAAGAACCGTACAGTACATGAATCGACGTAACTGCTGTTTTTTAACGTTTGTCTACTTCTTCCCCCATACAAGATTGTAACTGTCACTCAGGTATCGCTGCCATGTAGCTTGAATCCCTGTAAGCGAGTGAGCATGAGCCTGTCGATGCATGAGTTCGTCCGAGCGCCGCCGCCGATCTGTAACTTGTGAATGTGTAAAAAAAAAAACTGAACTCTGTGTTTCACCTGTTTTATTTTTTTGGGTTTTTTATAGTTATTAAGTGCTTGTCGGGCTCGCTGTAGTGCCTCTCGTGCAATGACGGAGTGTGTAACTGCATGTAATAAAGTCTTGCTGCTGAGTAAATGATAAAAAAATTCGTCTGGTTATTACAACACCACTGTCTGGCTGTCAGTCCTAAGGGGAGACAATAATAGCATGTCTTGAAGCTTTGATTCTTAACTTTAAAAAAAACAAAAAAAACAAACAAAAAAAAAGCCAGAAAAATAATGCAATTAATGAAATAATGACGAAAATAATGAAATAATTAATCTTTTTTTATTTTTTTTCCAATTATAGTTACATTAATTGAAGATTGTGGCCCCCTATGTAGTTCCTGTTTTCTTAATTTACTCTCTTTTCCGTTTTGGAGTAAATAGGACAAAAGACATGCAACAAGTAACCACAAAGCAAAGCACCTCGTAAGACTTTCTTGTGATGCAAAACCTCCTGCAACAAAAAGCTTTGACACTGGAGACTCCTTGCATTCCTTATGTTCAATAAAGTCCTCCTCATTTAAATGCTGCCCAATCAGAACGAAAAATTCATCTCTGTATATACAGCTTGTAAATCAGCTAGTCAAACAGAATAATCGAAATTCCTGAATTTATCTTTTTATTATTAATAAACCAGTTTAGCTTGACATTATACCTTCGAATGAGCTGTATTTCTGTCCCACGTTATTGTTCAGTCCTATGGCTAAAGAGATTTAAAGAGATTCCAGCAGCAACACCACCAACAACAACACTAAACATTCAACCACAACATATATTCCACTCAGACACAACAAATATTCAACGCAGACACAACAAATATTCCATTCAGACATAAAAAAATTTTTTTCCCACCACTTTGCTCAAGCTTAGGCTCAGTGGAAAAGCAGTACATTTAGTAACCAGCAGATGCTGCACCACACTGTGACAAGCAGAATAGAGATGGAGGACTTGATAAGAATGTCCTACATTGAGGATTCAGTTTTAGCTCATTCCCTTTTCATGCTGAATACGGCCTGCGTTTTACAGCAAAATCGATGCATACTGTACTTGTTTGAAGCGATAAATATTTTTTTCCTCTTTATTTCCGTCTTCTTTTAAAGGTAGCGTCTTGGTAGCGTTAATGCACGAGAAAGGTGCAATTTGTCTTTTTATTTCTCTATAAACTCACAGTGGCAAATCTAGACCTTTATTAAGTTATGATAGGAATTATGTTCACTTTGTGTTTTGGGATTTAGGGAAAAAAAGAGGTGGAGACCATTTCAGGGCCAGAAAACAGCAAACAAAAGTTTGAAGCAAGATATATTGATATATTTTTCCTCAAACATATTGTTGTATAATTATTTTACAATTTATTGCCTCCTTATTTCCTTTTAATGTTAAATCCCCCAAAAAGAATCGAATGAACGTGTGTAACAAAATGTACACGACCGAAACACCAATGATGAGTTTTGGGTGTAACGACGTGTACGAATGTAGTTGCATCGCTTTAGAGAAAGTTTTTCGGATTTTGTCGGATTGTCTAAAATAATGAAAAAAGACAGAAAATGGTTGCGGTACATAAACGCACGGTAGCAATGCTTTAAAACAGTGTGAGCAAACTGCTGTAGTATAAAACCAATAAACCACTTTATTAGCGCTGTACTGGGAAATATCGCTAATTATTTTGTAGAACGATACACATAGACACAGACAAAAAAAGGATTATAAATTTTGAAGACATATATACAATTGAATTTGACCAAGACCTTTATCTCATAAGGGTTTTTTTTTTTAATAAAAAGTGGTCAGTTCTGATTTCAGCTCTCTCCAAAAGCAAGACCTAATATCATTTTACGCCTTTTAGCAGAGCTGTGTGGGTGTGTCAAAGGGCAATAGGATAGTCAGTGGTGTCTCCATGGTAACAGTGAAGTCCAGCTTTTTTTTTATAGCAACAGTATTTCAAGAAAAAAAAAAAGTGTTTCTTACATCCAAAAGCAGACACCAGAAATCTAGGGGCGGGGCACATATATACATATATATATATATATATATATATGTGTGTGTGTGTGTGTGTGTGTGTGTGTGTGTGTGAAAGATAAATAAAAAGAAATCCTACACTGATTAAGAGAGGATCATATTTCGAGCCGTATGGCTGTATGAGTTGCTGATGTCAATAGAGGCAGCTACATGAGCCGTAACTAAGCCTTTATGGCGTGTTAGCGTCCTGCCAGGCATGCCGATGACCTGATTTACCCATCCAAGAAAGTGCTACTGTATCAGCTCCACGCCTGAGGAGAAATTCCAAAACTTCAGGGCATGGAAGCAACATTCGAGCACCTTGTTTACCAAACAGAGAGCTTGGGATTTTAAAACGAATTACCGCTAATTAAGGGAGAGACAGCGAGCTGAGATCAGACAAGGCTTTGATGATGATGATGCAATCAGTAGTAAAGCATGATGGAACAGAGATGTACGTGTGTGTGGTTGGGCGGGAGACTGTTGAGGTGGGTGAGGCTGATCTAATCAATCCTCATTCACACAGCAGTGATCTTCACGACGTCCTCAGTGACCTCACTGGGGCAGAAATCAAAGACAGCTGCTTTTGTGAGAGCTGCTTTGAAAGTGTGTGTCCTCTGGGAGCCTGTTCACATGACACACACACACACACTAGCATGCACTTCTCAACTGCGAACTCTCATCAGCACCAGAAGCTTCTTCAGCCTTCATCTTGCTCGGAGGAAGCGTCCTGAGTGCCAGAGTAATGAGTATTGTACTCTCGTGTTAACCTTCAACATAAGGTTTATGGCAAACTAATACAAGAGATTTTGAAGGGAAATATGCAAATCTGATGCTCATATATATAATGCTGAAATTTCTATATTCATGCCAGGAATGTTTGATCTCCTAAATCTAATCGAACCGTTCAAATATTAGGCACTTTAAAAACAAATATGGACCATCATACACTATATCTACAACTGTCTCAAAATCTCATTTCTGATTGGTCAGAAGGTGTTGATTCATTTTCTGAACATACACCATATTGCCATAAGTTTGCGGACACCTAGTCATAAGTATGGTGCTGTTTGAGCAGTTTTGGAGTGATTTTGAAGTGTGCTTCTACACATGTTTATAATATTAACATATGTAAATGATAACTGAAAGCTTCTTCAGTGCTTTCTTGGAAGTGGGAATTCAGAATTCATTTCAAGCTACAATGTAGAAAAAATTAAATAAATGTCATGTTAACATCCATGGTGTAGTGATGATTGGTTTCTGATATATTGTATGTTTCGAGGTTATCACTTTAACCATGCTGATTGATCTAAAATAAATACTACTACACCACAGTATACGGACACCTGAATTACCAGCCATATGCAGTTCTTCCACCCAAACTGTTACCACAAAGTTGGAGGGACACAATTGTATACGATGTATTTGGATGCTGAGGCATTACATTTTCCCTTTACTTGTACTAGGAGACGCAAACTTGTTCCAGCATGACAATGTCCCTGTGCACAAACATATGCATCGTAAACATATGCATATATGAAAGATCTTGGGTGGCCTGCTATAGAGTTCTGACCTCAACCCTATTAAACACCTTTGGGCTGAATGTGAATGCTGACTGCACCTCAGCCCTCCTTATCTCAACTACATCAATACCCGACTTTACTATTGTAGCTGAATGAGCACAAATCTCCCCTCAAAAATCTTGTGGAACATCTTTCTAGAAGAGTGGAGGTCACTATAACAGTATATATCATATACTGTAATATATATAATAATTTAATGCCCAGGTGTCCACAAACATTTGTCCATATAGTGTACAATAAGGCAGTAAAGGATGAACAGCCATGTTGGCATCATTAAGCAACACAACTCATGTTCTATACAACATCGCTAACCAGGGTGATTTGCTGGGAACTGATTCTTATTGTAGTCCACTGTGCCTGATAACGATCCAGTGCCAAGTGTGACTATTTTAACACTGCAGTTTACCATGGTGATCAGGACAACATGTGCGTGCTAACTTTCAAAAGTGCAACATGCCTTGCTTAGAGAACTTTTGTTACTATGGAAACTGGCAGCATTTTGAAGAACCGAGATTCGCTCTGGAGCCCTCGATTGTCTTTGATCATCAGCTTATAAACGGTTTATTATTTATGACGGACCGTGTGAATGATTTTCATTCTTGCTTCGGGAGGGTCAGATGAGTCTCCTTCAAAGTTAACAGTGTGCTGTGATGCATTGCCGATAATAACTCATGATGAGGTGCACAGGGGAGGGGTGAGCTGGGGTGGATGTGGGGGGGCTACACAAACACTTCATCCACATAAACAAACACCTGCACCTGATGCACACACACACAAACAAATTAAACAAATTAATACAAAAGACTACAAATATACACTATATACATATTACACACACACACACACACACACACACACACACACACACACACACACGGATCCTTGATTGTTAGACTATAAAAAGACTACAAATATACACTATATCACACACACACACACACACACACACACACACACACACACAAACACACACTAAATAGACAAATGTTTGTTGATACCTTATTAGGTATTAAGGTAAGAAGTATATACTGTTATAAGGACAGTGGTAGGTGGTTATTAAGGTTCTGGGTGACTGATCTAAAGGTCAGAGGTTAAAACCCCAGCACTGCCAAACTGTCACACTTGGTGGGCCCTTAACCCTCTTTCTTTCAGAAGTGCTGTAAAAGCACCTTTATAATAACCTCCACTCTTCTGGAAAAAAGTAGATTTCAGAATGTGCTTGTGGAGATTTGTGCTCATTCAACCGCAAGGGTGTTAGTTTGGTGAGGAGGTCCGGGGTGAAGTAAGTGTTCCAATTCATCTCAAAGTTTCTCTAAAGGATTGAGTTTAGAGCTCAATAGAAGGCCACTCAAGAGCTTCCAATCCAACCCATGTAAACCATATCTTCATGGAGCTGGCTTTGGGTCTCCGTGTTTAAGTAAATGGAAAACTTGATGCTACCACATCCAAAGATCCTATACAACTGTATTCCTCCAACTTTGTGATAACAGTTTAGGGAAGAAACACATATGGCTAAAAATTGTCTGACAGAAAAACTTTGTAAGACCATTTTTTTTCTTTCTTTTATATTCTATTAGCTAAAATGACTGCCTGTAAACTGCCTCACTTCCTTCAAGATATCATTTTTCAAATTGCTACATGACCCTGAACATCTCACCAACAATCAAGCTACACCTCAGAGCATATTCATTTGCATTTTAATTCGCCTCAGGGCGTAACTTTTACGAGCATGCGTCATCACGACGCTGGTGTCTGGCCGGAGATGGAGACGCTTTCAATTAAACGGTGCTTACTAAAACCGTCTTTCAGACCAACGCTGGATAAAAATGCAGGTAGCATATTAATGATGGAAATTAATCGGTAAGATTAAAAAGAGAAACTATATCAGGATCAGATATCACGATGCGTAAAGTCATTAACCGACGCTAAACATCTAATAAATATTAATTGCTGTAGTGGTTGTAGTTTATTTAAATCACATGAGGAAAGAGTGTAAGCTTTTTTTACTCAATGCTCATAATCTCAAATAGCAACTCTCATAATCTTGTATGATAAACCTCCTTATTTTAAATAATTGTAATTTCTTAAATTGCAGTTCTGATTATCTCAATTGGCAAATTCTGATTATCTGAAATCAGAATGAAAAAAAATCTCAAATCACAATTCATTACATTGCAATACTCATAATTTTACACTGCAATGCGCATGATCCAACATAGTAATTATCATAGAGTCACAGCAATACTCATAATCCCACAATGCAATTCTCAAAGTCACAGCAATACTTAAATTCCAACATTGCAATATTCATAATCTCACATTGCAATACTTATAATGCATTTCAATATTCATAATCTCACACTGCAGTACTCTTACAGTCACATCCATACTCATGATCCAACATTAAAATATTTATAATCTCACATTGCAATACTCAGTGTTACAGCAATACTCATAATATCATATTGAATTTATCATAAACTTAAATCACAATTAATATAATTTCACACTGCAAATTTCACTCTTTTGAACAATTCACACAATCTAAAATATAAAGTGGAAATGGTAGCTACCTAATTAAGGTGTTGGAATCCTGACTGTTGTGAGGTCAAATCCTGGCACCATTAAACTGCCACAGTTGGGGCCTTAAGCAAAGCCCTTAACTCTCAACTCGTACACAATTAACGTTAAGTCTCTCCAGATAAGGGCGTCTGCCGAATGCTCTAAAGGTATTTATCCAGTAAAACATCCCAAAAAATCGGAATGGCTTATCTTATTCACACAAATATCTAATCATGTAGCTGTTCATGTTTCCATATGTTGAAAAAAAAAAGATCTCCAAATTCTAACAATTGGCAGATCATTACACATCACGTTGTTTTTCAAACTGAAATAGCTGATCAATTGGATTGGACCGCAAACTCTCACCTGTCTCCTCTGTCTCAGACATTACTGCTTAGTATTCAACACATGAAGTGTAGACCTTTGGCAGGCTTGATTTCTTTGGTTCTTGAATTTTAATGTGCAGGTACTCTCATGTAAATGGGATACAGTCTTCTGGGGTTGATTGCATCATTTGTTTTCCTTAGACATTCATTATAACCATATATAATTGTAGCTTTATAGCATATACTACTTTCTCAAACCTGTCTGTCTGTCTGTCTGTCTGCCTGTCTGTCTGTCTGTCTGTCTGTCTGTCTGTCTGTCTATCTATCTATCTATCTATCTATCTATCTATCTATCTATCTAGATGTAGCCATCTATATTATATAAATGTTGTATTAAACACTGATTCAATACACACAAAAGGTTTTCTAAACAGCTAAGACCCACAATCTCCTCATAAGCTCTAATTAAATATAACAGAAAGTGGCACCTTTTAGCAGTCACTGGTTATTACTCTAGTCCGTCTCAGGTGAAGTCATCATCTAATGATGGTTCTTCTCAGTGCTGAGAGACTGAGGATATTCCCAAGGTAGTAATAACGCCTGCTTCGTTCTTCATCACATAGTGACTCAGTCATCCGTTTCATGTTATGACTCTGGAACAGACCACTAATTGATGTAGCATCATGGTGTGGTTGGAGCACTGTTATTTGATATATATCCTTCAATTCTATAAGTTAAGCTTCAGAGTCAAAGTAGGTCAAGCAGCGAGTAGAGGAAAAAGCCACATCATTGACACCATTCGTTTTTTCAAGGTAAGTTTGATGTCTTGATGTCTTAGGTACACTGATTAGCATTAGGGTATGTAATATTGTGTAATTATTTCTAAGTCCAGAACAACTATGCATTTGACTACATAATTTATAGCCAGCTATGTGCACGTGTGTTAAGATGTGTCTCTATTGATTTTTACAGATGAGATAATCGTCCTGTACGAAAGTATTGGAACAGCAAGGTTCTTGCCATACACTAAAAACATTTCAAATGGAAATCGAAAACTTACTGAGGTAATAAATCTGAATTTCCAGATAACTGCATCTAATTATTTGCAACACAGCACCATTTTTTCGATTTCACCCAATTTTTCAAATGATCAAAAATATTTTAACATGCTACTGTTTCTGAGCTAATAGTTCAGAATTTTTACTCTTGGGTTGAGCCATGGCTTTTTCCAAAGATAAGCCAACATGATGAGCAGAGAACTGTCTATGGGAGAAAAACAAGTAAATTTATTTTTGAACAAAAGAGGGAAAATCTGAACCATGACAAAGGCACCTAGCACTAGACATCGATCAGGTTGTTTAAGAAAAACTTAATTTCATGACAGAAACATATTTTATTATCTTACATTAAAATGGATTAAAATATTACAATCTTACATTAAAATCTACAAACTTTTTGATTCAATTTTTGAAAAATTGTGTAAAGAGTCAAAGTAGGAAATGATCACAAATGAAGCATTTTCATACAAGAACTTTATAAAAACTTCATTCGTTTAATTAGCCAATCAGCCAATCGTGGCTGATTTCAGTATTTTTCCACTTTCCAGAAACAAACATTTCTTTGGCTTCAACATAAAATACACTGATTCAAAAGAAAATGCTGTTCCTTCACCCGATAAGTCCATTATAGGATGTGAAATAAATAGCAGCTACTGTAAATGAAAGCTCTTGGAAATGTGTGTTTCCAGGCAACTGTTGAAGGCATTAGTGATTTAAAGAAATTTTCTTCATCTGTGAAGAAACTTTACCTTTAAGTTTTGACTTGTTGAGTCAATTTTGCCCTCTACCTTCAGCAGAACATCTTGGAATTGTCGCACTTTTCACTCGAAAATGCTTTGCATATTAGATAGATAGATAGATAGATAGATAGATAGATAGATAGATAGATAGATAGATAGATAGATAGATAGATAGATACTTTATTCATCAGAATGGGAAATGTTCAATTTATGACTGATTGATGATCAGTCTCTTAGCTAAGATGATGAAGGTGTGTCTAAACTCATGCCTGAGGAGAAAGGTGCTGCGGTATTCACTTGAGGTTGGCAGGAGGTAGGTGGTAGCTTTAAATTAATCATGAGCGACACCGCTGATTCCTCTAGGTCTCCGCTGTTTAAGAGGCGAAGGATTGAGTGTCGTCGCTGCCTGATGACAGCCGGGTGGTTCAGGGCCCTGGCAGGATGTTGCAGTGTGATTGAGCAAAGCAAAAGCGCCATGTCATTTGATAGACCATTACTAATTCATCATCGTGACTGCATTATTGCAGGGAGCGCAATGATGATGGCAAAAGTTGCAGAACATGTGATTCAGTTTGGGGATAATACATAAAACCTGATACGGAATTGATGCCAAGGCACATATTAACAAAATGTTTTTAAAAAGACCACCTACATTTTGCATGGATCTGGAGCTTGTCATTATAAATGGCCTTACTGGCTGTAATTATTTAATGAGGCTTCGCTACTCGGTAATGCCATAATCACATCACAGTGGCAGAACAGGAGGCCTGTAAAAGATCCAGACCTGATAACCTTAGAGAGGAATAATGCACAGCAACAGTAGATTAATTAAAATTTTATTTAACACACACACAACCATATACCGAACGACATGCAGTGAAATGCTTTATTCTGACTGTGTGGAGCATAAAAATAAAATGAATATAAACCAGAACATATACCCTCACTTTAAAAATCCAAAGACATGGTTTTAAGCTAAGCTAAGACTTCCTGTACATGTGTGTTAAATGCAGTGTAGGGGGTGTGGGAATTGTGCAAATAAATCCAAGGTCTAGACCAAGGCTGGGGGCTTAAATGGCCTGTGGAAAGAAGCTTCTTCTCATTCTCTATGTGTTGGCCTTCAATACAAAACAACAATACATAACAACAAGAGTCAGAAACCTAAGGTCCTTCACTATCTTCCTGAGCCGCTTGCTTTAGATAGAGTGCAAGTCAGGGATCTTAGCTGATCTTAGCTGATAGCACCACCCATTGGAGAACCGAATGGGGAACCGGTCGGTCCTCTCTGATGCTATTCAAAATCCAGAATATAATGCTTTTTGTCAGGTGTACAAGTTCCTTAGCACATTTTAGAGGTCTAAAGAGTAACTGAAACTCATACTTAAGAAAAAGTGCAGATACCTTAATGCAGAACTGACTTTACAATTACAATTAAAATATGACCAATTAAATCAAATTAAACATCGCCTGTTCTGCAGAAAATGTTAGTGGTAACGGTCTTTGACATTCAAATTGGTTAATCTGATGCTGATCTTAAACCTGACACTTTACGATATTAATATATAGCCAATATGAAGAAAATTGGGACATCTGGCTTTTCTATTCATATCCACTTCTTTCCCAATGGCACACAGTTGTACAGAAAGTCTGAAATTTTCCTACATGAACTAGGAGACCATATTAAATACCATTTGGATGAATGTGAACTTTGACTGCACCCAGGCCTCCTCACCTCACTTACATCAGTACGTGACTTTACTAAAAGTTGAATGAGCACAAATCTCCACAAGCACAGTCCAAAATCTAGTGGAACATCTTTGCAGAAGAGTGGAGAATATTATAACAATGTATGTGGTCTAAATGTGGAATGGGATATTTAGGTGCCCAAACAATTTTGTCTGTATAGTGTGTTTATATTATTCTAACATCATGCTTATATATAAAATCTCATTTATATTTATGTACTGCATGTTTATGTAATTGCTGTGTAATTTCTTTCTGAATAAATCACATTCTTTTTCCATTTCTGCAGTTGGCATCACAATCACTAATTTTACCAAAGCCTTATTAAATAGGATCAACATCGCGACGTTGTCCATATGTTTTAGTGGAAAATCACACAATTCGTTTTTTTTTTCCTTGAAAACTTCAACTGGAAGTGGTAAATCAGAGTTATGCAGTTCGATCGAGAAAAGCACGTGGTCTTGGGTCGTGCGTAGGATGCTCAGACCTGCCGTCGTCCTCCTCCACGAAATTAAACTCATCCTCAACTTTGTTGCCAGTTCTTCATTCTCCATGTGTGTGTGTGTGTGTGTGTGTATGTGTGTGTTATAGAAATATACAAGGAGGAGGATGAGGAGGAGGAGAATGTTACCATGGCAACAACTTTGGCAGCACTCACCTCACCGTACAGTATTCTATGCCAGGAGTGTGTTACCATGTGCTATGCCAGCTTCCTGAGGGACAATCGTTTCACACAACAAACACACGCACACGCTCAAGTCTGTCAGCTTCTGCTAATGATGAACAGGGATCACAAGAAGGGAGCAGTGGGGCTTCAAATGAGATCGAATTGATCTGAAAACAACATCAACAACAACAACAAACATCCTTTTCCTAAATGTGTGTAATTTTTTTTTTTTCATTAAATTCACTCATTCTCCCACTCTGATAAATATTACACCATGTTCTACAGGAAAGGAACATCTGAAAAGACATTAGCTCTCCTGTGAAGGAACAAAAAAAGATTTTCTCAAAAATGGCATGAATCCCACGCTTCAATCACAGAAGAAGAAAAAACTCTTCCTAGTCGTATTCGAATTCTCTGACAGAATTCGTTAGCTATATTTGCCACAAAGGATTTTTAATCCATCGATGAATAATGAAAATCAGTTCAGTCTCTGAAAATGTCAAAGACAAATGTTTAAAAAATCCTTGTTGGAATTGCTTTTAAAAAATAGACTGTATGAACAAAAAATAGGGACACCTGCCTTTTCCAGTAATATGTAGTATATGTGTATAGTTTCATGGATTCCATTGAAATTTGGCATCACCCAGATCAGGGGAGTGGGGGGGGGTCACCCTTTTAAGTCTGGTTCCTCTCAAGGTTTCTGCCTAATAGCATCTCAGGAAAGTTTCCCCTGCCACTGTTGCCTCTAGCTTGTTTATTAGGGTAAACACAAAATGACTAATTTATGCTGCTGAAATGTATGTATATGTGATCTATTTATTTCCGGGATAATGTTTATTGTTAAAAGTGCTGAAAACTGAATTGAATTGAATGACCACAGTGTGTTGAGGTAACTTTGCACACAATTGTATAGTATGGGAGGTGGTAGACAAGTAGTGAAAGCATTGGACTCGAAAGGTTCAAATCTAGGCCCAAACCTGTTCTAGCATGGCAATGCCCCTGTGCCAATGGTTTAAAGTATTTGAGTAAATATGCTTCATTGTAATGTTTTGGCTACTTTCTAGATTTACTATCAACTATATAAGCAACTTTTATTCTCTACTCGACTACATTCATGATTCAATATATTTTACTTCACTACAATGGTGCATCAAATCACAGGCAGTTCTGAATATTTGGTTTAACTTTATCTAAAATTATGTACATTATTTTTATTTGTCTTTGCATATTAATGGTTCTCTCTTCTTAGTGACGTGTACTGTAATTTTATTTGTTAATTTTAAATCCCTTTTTGAAAGATTGCTTTACTTCTTTGCCCCTTTTTTTAACTAACTTGTTTGATCTTTGTTTTATTCTGGCATGCTGTAATGGCTGTTGTGTTGTTGGTTGTGTGCAATTTGATTTGTATTTTAGGAAATAAAACATTACAAACTGTATTTGGCTTTTTACTAACATGTGTATCTGTGTTGAGGAGTAGTGCATATTTGAGCCTACGTTCAACACGCGTCAAATACTTAAGTACTGTTCAATTCAGATATTTTAAAACTTCAACTCATCATATAGGACTCAGTGGCTTTTAGGTTTTGCAGTAAGGTATCTATACTTTTATTTATCAACATACCTGTCCCCTGTGTAAATCTAACTCTATGAAGATATGCTTTACATGGAGTGGAGTTGGAGTGGAAGATCTCCTGCTATTGAGCTCTGACCTTAACTCTATTGAATACCACCGATGGCAAAAGTACACACAGCTTTCACTCAAATGATTTAAAAGACTCTGGTAAAAGTTGATGTTCTGACTACACTTTTTCATTCAAGTTAAAGTAAAGAAGTTTGGGCTCTGACTAGTAAAAAGTAGTCGTTACTACTACCTGTTTTAGTGTCACGCTGGTAACTGGACTCACATCATATTGATATATTAATACAAAAAAGCTCTAATTTTGTTATCTAATGAATGTATCCAGGCTGAACATCCACCATATAGAACACAAGCAGAGAAAAGATGATGATGATGATCAGGTGATCAGGAATGACTTTGTTCTCAGGCATGTTTACATCGCTGGTTCCCTCTGTCTCATCCATCTCTAATGAGTGAAAGCAAAAAGTTGCCTGAAAAATAAATATTGAAGTAAATACTCATACCAAAAAAATCATTACTTCCCACCTCTTTTGAATACCTTTGAGATTAATGTGAACGCTGACTGCACAACAGGCTTCCTAACCTACATCAATACCAGACTTTAATTACACCCTTGTTGCTGAATGAGCACAAATCTCCACAACATCTAGTGGAACATTTTCCCAGCTAATGAGGACTAAATGTGGAATGGGATGTTAAAAAAGCACATGAAAATCTGATGGTCAGGACCATTAACAAGAAGAAAAAATGTGTGTAGTCTATTGTATCAGTGTTCCTGAAAACTTTTCAATAATGAAATCTGAATCATCTCCCAGCCTCATTATCATCCTTTAATAATTCAATGACTGATCCAATTATGCGAAACAAAGCCCCATATCCTGCAGGCAGGATTATTTTGCACGAATAAAATGGAGCTCGAGGAATGTCAATCTCACCGAAATATTATCAGATTTTTTATTTTTTTTGTCTCATCAAAGCCAAATGACTTTGTGTAGTAAGTTGGACTGATGATGTCTGGAAAAAATGTTTGAAGAAACGACATGCTCTGTGTGAGTGATGTACAATGAATAATTGAGTCACAGTTACGTCATGTATAAAGTCGGAGTTAATTGATACCTCGATTATGTTTTACCGTGCCTTATTTGTTCCTCGGAGTCATGAACAGGACAAGGTCTCTTTAAAGCGTTCAAGTCGGACTGAAACCCAATATAAGCTGTAGGGGAGAGTGTGTTGGTATAAAACGATGAATTGAACAGTGTGTACTCTTTATAAAGTGCTCCATAGAAACCTTTCCAAGTGTTCGCCATGATTCAAGATGAATGAATGTGCACTGATGAATAGCTGCACTTAACAGGACAAAACGGGTTTTTGCAAATATTATACCTGCAGTTTGGTAGTAAAAAATTGCACAGACATTTGCTTTTTGCTTTAATGCTGTGCAATAAGTGACACTGCAGGAGCGTTGTATTTTTTTTGTTGCATGATTTAAGAATTACTTCTTAGCTTGGACTTCGCTCTGTGAAGGTTTAAAAGGGTCATCGAATAAATCAGTTTCTTGCTCTTTAAACATTCATGATGAAATGTTCACATCAGGTAAAAGATGTTCCAGTGGATTTTGAACTGTGATTGTGAAGATTTGTGCTCAATCTGCCACGACAGTGGTGGACAGTAGACGCGTTTACATGGACAATTGAAATCGGTTTAAAAGTCCAATCAGCATGAATATGCTCCATACTATAAACACCTTATTCAGGTGTAGAAAAACATTCTATATACCGAACAAAATAAATGCCATGTACGATCCAAACCGATTACTTGCAGAAGATATACACTAACTTCTTTACTGTGCTCTTGTGAACACCAAATTGATTCGCCACTACACGGTATTCCACACAGCTTCCGAGTTTATATTAAACAACTGCGGCATGCATAATTAGGGAGGATCATTTCGGAGGAGGGAAGGGTAGTATCGAGATGCTCCTTAGAGATGCCCAAGCACCAAAACGCTCAGCTTCCTGCACTCATCTTTTCCTCAAACCTTCCAGCAGTAGTATGTGTACAAATTCACACTGTTGCTTGATCAAGAGCAACACTTTACATCGCATAAGAAATAATAGAACGCCATGTTGACTGGAATAAAAGGCGGCAAACAGGACATAGGCTAATGTGCGCATGTCAATCCGATCAAAGTCAATCCGATTCAAAGCGCCGGCACGTGTAAACGCCATATCGGATTGGATAACATCTCATGTAAACAGTCCCCCTGAATCTTTCATTCGTAATGACTTTATTTGGAATGACAAAAAGGTGCACATGGCTACTAACGAAGTAAACGTATTTCGTTACAGTACCTAAATGCCTTTTTTGCGTATCTCTACTTTACTAAAGTATTTCTATTTGGAGAGATTTTGACATCACTACATTTGAAAGTCAAATATTTTACTTTTTAATCCATTTTGCAAAATCAGACGTTTCTTTTTATTTATGAGGATAGAAACGTAACTGGTCAATCACACAGCGAGCCACCAATCAGGGTCGAGCGCGAGCTCTGTTTTGAACTTGTTTTGATTGGCGCTTGGTGGCATCTACTTAGCATGAGCGTCCAGTTTAGCATCAGTTCAAACATCAAGCAGAACATTTAGAGAGGAATAAATGATGAAGAAACTTCTGGCTTGAACTTATTTGATGATTGTGAAGGCAGCCAACTAGGGAGGTTGTGGCTCAGTCTTTAAGGCTCTGGGGTACTGATTGGAAGGTCAGGGGTTTAAACCCTGGTATCTCCAAGCAGCAACTCTTGGGCCCTTAAGCAAAGCTGTTAAGCCGAAGTGCTCCAGGAGGCTGTATCATGTCTGACCCTGCGCTCTGGCCCCAACTTACCTAACATTGCTGGGATAGGGAAAGAATGGTATAAAGAACTTTTCTTCTTTTGTACCTTTTTAAATTGCTGCTCCTGCTGCATCACATGGAAGTGTAACACCTTAAATAGAAACCCCTTTCCGCCTTTAACGCTCATCCCTGAGCTCACAAGCGCTACGTGTCAAACACTTTGACTGTGTGTTCAGCTTGTTTCAGCAAATAAAGAAGAAATTAAAGCTGACAAGCAATATCAAGAGTCATCAGTCCACCGGGGTATGAAAACATAATCTTGTCCTGGAAGCTCGAGGTGGCGATTGTCCACTCCTGCTTTGTGTGTAGCAGTAATGGTGCTGACACAAAGAGATCTTATGGTGAAACGGATTCAACAGCACCGGTGCCGTAGCCCAGTTAAAAAAAAATGATTATATAAACACCTTTTCACCTATTGTACCCCCGAGACAACGGCGTCGTTTTAAATGCACCATAATGAACGAATTGTGGGAAATGAGCACGGCTGAAGTGAAGTGTCTCTCCCTAGGAGAAAAAAAAAGTTTCCATGGCAACCACCATGCATGGGACATTGGCTTTGAGGCTAGACGAATAAGTGTTACATATTGGCTTTGCACACAACATGTCGTGTAGGCTTACAGTACAGCGCAAATACATATCCTTCCGTCGCCGGTGGTAATATTGCTCATCGTATGGTACATACTGTAGTGTACATATAAGGTAAATCTATACTGATTAACTTTTGCGGTTATGTGGAAACACTTTCAAAATGTTGCTGCTGGATGCTGGAGCCTGAGGGACATTTGGACATAAGATGCTTAACAGCATTTCTCTCGAGTCTTGAAAGGATCTTGAGAGCTTTCGGTGCTTTACATCGAACAGAGGGCTGCTGATTAGCTGCGAACGAGTGCTGAATAATTGAACGCATTTGATGACAAAGTCCGGGTCCCACTTTACGGGTTTAAGCGAAAGCTAACAAGCTAATGGGGGGTGTGTGTGTGTGTGGGGGGGGTCTCGCTGTTGCCATGGCAACTAACTCCAGCTCACACTGGATTAAAAAAAAAAAGGCGGGAAGTGGATTCACATCACACCCCGACATGGTGTACCAGATTCAATACAATATGGCCTTTAATGCTTTATTTACAAAACACTGAGTAACATATGGTGCGGTTTGCATAAACACATGCTGTTTTTGAATTTTTGGTGCTTTTTGAACATCCCAGTCCACATTTGCTCTCATAATGGTACCCTTCAGTCTTCTGGTAAGATGTTCCACTAGATTTTTCTCAAGATGTGTGTTCATTCAAATACAAGGGTGTCAGCGAAGTCAGAGACTGATGTAGGATGAGGATTCCTGAAGTGCAGTCAGCATTTGAATTCATCCCAATTGTGTATAATATTAGAATCGGAGTTGACACACACACAAAGAATTTGGTTCCAGCTGTAAGTGACTCTCAAAAGTACAGACATAAACAACACTATGCATTCAGCGTGGACTATAGAAGACAATACAGACAAGACAACACAGACAATGTGAGACAATATGTGAGACAGGATGAGTATTAAATAGGGTTTGAGTGTTGGAGCTCTATAGCAGGAGATCTTCCATTCCAACCCATGGAAAGCATATCTTCATGGCGCTGGCTTTGTGTACAGGGGCATTGTCATCCTGGAACAGGTTTGAACTCCTAGTTCAAATGAAGGAAAGTTTTCATGCTCACACATCCACAATTGTGTGCCAACTTTGTGGTAACATTTTGGGGCAGAATCAGTAATTGGCTGAAAAAGTCAGGTTCCCAATACTGTCTATATAATGGATTTCTGTAGATGTTGGATGAAGATCCAAGACATGTTTTTTTCCCCCCGAATTCAAGAAATTTGTTGCAATTTTTGTAGGTCACAAGAACAAAGAAATCCGAGCCACGTTCGAATATTGATTATGACCCAATGATTAATGCATGGATGATAAATAATTAGTTATGGAGAGCTGAGAGTGTGTCGCATGAAATCATCGTGGGAGTGAGAAAGAAGTAATCGTGACCTCATGACAGAAATCAGTCTCACGTTTGACCGTTTGTAAAGATTTTATTGAATATACTGTATATATATATTCACATTTGGATAGTCATACTTTTTCGACGTTAGCCCTGTTAAACTGTAAAAAGTGCAACGTTTACCATACGTAATATTCAGGAGATTTCGAGGTGGGTCATTCCAAAAAATTACTGCAAGTACACCAGCTTCACTGCCACACAGCGAGGCACTTTAGACTGTCGCATGCAAAATAGAATAAAAAAAATAATTTTTTAAAAATAAACGAAAGCGGGCGTAATATTCAGGAGATTTCGAGGTGGGTCATTCCAAAAAATTACTGCAAGTACACCAGCTTCACTGCCACACAGCGAGGCACTTTAGACTGTCGCATGCAAAATAGAATCAAAAAAATAATTTTTTAAAAATAAACGAAAGCGGGATTTCACAGTACGCAGAACACAGCGGTACGGCTCGACTGGCAGGCTTCGTTTTTTTTTTTTTTCGTAAAATTTGGCACAAATTCGTGATCGTGAACATCCTGTACAGCAAAGAGCGTAGCGACCACGGCGAAAACTGCTGGAATTACAGCTACAAATAAGCCGCTTTGTACAAACTGCATCTCCGTACAAAAAGGTTTTTTTTTTTCTTTTCTCTGTTCAACGAAATTACGATTAGCAACATCGAAAAACTTTTAATTACAAAAAAAAAAAAAAAAAAAAAAGGAAAAAAAAAAAGCTGATGCTGCAAAAGGAAAATAAATTA
>MU579904.1:5314873-5512738 GCA_024362625.1 Silurus asotus
AAAAAAAAAAAAAAAAAAAAACATTGAAGAATTTCACAGTTCCATTGTGCACAAACGTGTTGGGTGCAGAACTAAGAAAAAAAAAAGTCAGTGAGTGCGAGAGTGAAAGAGAGATAGAGAGAGAGAGAGAGGAAGAAGGAGGAGAGGAAAACATCATTGTAAAACAGAACAGTAAGCATTGGTCTGTGATTTGTGCTCATCATTAACATCGATGCGAAAGCTTTACCACTGAGGATCGACAAAACAAATAGTGAGATCAGACCAAAAAAATAAAAAATACAAAATGGGAAAAGTGATCAAAAACATGCCCTCGAGAGGAATCAGTAGGTCAGACATGAGTGCTGTGAGGGTGCGAGGCTGCGGCCTGTGCTCCTCTCCTCGTGCGCATGCTGCGAAATTCAACCCTTATCTTAGAAGCGCGGCAGAAGTGCTGCTTCGCGCGGAGCTGAGCGTTTCCCCAAACATCACGGGAAAAAAAAAACGTCCGTCTGTCCGTTTTTTTTGGGTTTAGACTTCCGACTGCGACTTTTCCGTCGTGTTCTGGAGCACTTCGTCAATTTGGTCGTCTTCTAGGACGACTAGTTGGGGGAAAGAAAACAAACAGACAAAACATGTCAGATGGTGCAGGGTTTTATTTCAGCAAATCACCAAATCTAACGATGTTTTCTTAATTATTATTAGTATCATTTATATAGTTTTACATTTTTATTGTTTTGTGATTATATACATAAAAAGTCAGACAGCAGTTACAGTTCGGTACATACAGTCTGTCTAAATCCCATAATCACAATCTCACTCTCAGCTCACTCTTTTCTCCAGTGTGTGTGTGTGTGTGTGTGTGTGTGTGTGTGCATTATGTAATCTACCTAAATCCATCCCTCGCCCTGACATTATCTTTCCAGACATTACAGCAACCACAGATGAGCAAATATGAGTAGATAATAACATGCAGGCAGCACAAACACCGAGCAAACCGACTCGTATCACGTTTCCTCACGGCACATGTGTGTGTGGAGGAAACCAGAAAAAGGCCTGCGTGAAGAAAGACGATGAAACATTGCTTTGGGGACAATTTTTTATAAACAACTGATGCAAACTTAATTCAAGGCCGAATCGAGTGCAACAACAACAACAAAAATGCTACAAAAAGACGACATTTCTGCTTACCTACATTACCCACAACGCTCTCTGGGATTGTAGAGATAGAAGTAAAAGTGGGGGAAGTGCATCCTGCATTAGCCTAACGAGATGCAGCAGGGCTTTAGTCTTTTTTTCTTTCAAACAGCATCCGAAGCGTTAACACAAAGCTTATCGTCGACCGCCAACATATTTCATTTGAGAAAATAAAATCCTTTTTTTTTAATTATTTAGCTGTGGTCAGCAATATTACAGCACCTCTAGAGCACAGATCATCAAGGGCCTTGCTCAAGGGCCCCAATAGTGTCAGTGTGGCGATACCAGGGTTTAAACCCTCAACCTTTCCATTATTAACCATCCGTGTTTCAGGTTTCCTCATCGTTCCGCAGGTTTTCTCTTCTAATCTATGTCCAACCTGCGTCTGTTAAAACTCCAGGACTCTAGTAATAACTTGAGGAGTTGTGACGTCAGAGTGGGCCACATTTTTCTGTTCAAACGTATGCTAAGTGCATCAGGATAGTCAGAACTTCTGCCTTTAGAAAGGAGATGCAGTGAAACTCCTAAAAGTCTTCTCACCTCGTTTGCTGCGTCCGATCTGTCCAAGCTTTGGAGGTCTTTTATTCTTCGTGGAGCTGAAGAAGTTGTTGGTGTTGTGCAGGCGGCAGGTGAGGGACATCTGCTCCTGGTCCCCATCGTTTCCGTACCGACTTATGTTCTCCTCATAGGGCAACACCTGCGACATGGTTCTCTCTCTCCGTCTAAACACCAAGCCAACATTCAAAATACACCTTCAACTTCATCTTTAAGCCAAATGAATGAAAGAAAAACAAGCTGAAATACCGAAAAGAGCCTTAAAATGATATTATTTGTTTGTAATTACCCGCAAACCTCCTCAGGTGTTTCAGCGTTTCGGCCACAGAGCAGCTCCTACAGCCAGAGAAAGCACGTGGTGCACCGAGACTGCATCAAAATAAAATCTGCCCTCCCACGCGCGGATTCGCCGGACCACCCGACCGCTCAGCCAATCAGATTCGCTTCGTGACGACGGCGACCCAATAGCAATGCAGGTAGGCGGGATTTCACGGATCCAGCCAATCAACGCGCGGCGTATCCCATTCTTCCTGGAGTACGGATTCAACACAACACGTCTCCGTAATGCCCCCTATTCCCTACTAATCTAGTGCACTGTGGGGCATCTGTACTCATTACAGCACGTTTACTGCGCTCTGTCCACCTTTATCTTCTACCCATGAAGCTTCCAAGTGTTTAAACACAAAACAAAACAAAGAAATCAGTAAATAATAATTGTAACAATAATAAATGCATGCACTTCTAAAATTATTATGAGTTCCAATCAAAGCCACACCAAGCTGCCACTCCTGGGCCCCTGAGCAAGGCCCCTAACCCCATAGCTGCTCAGTTGTATAAAGAGATAAATGTAAGTCGCTCTGGATAAGGGCTTCTTCATAAAAAAATGCGTAAATGTCAAATAAAATTTTCACATAGACAGGTTTTTCTCTCTTAATTAATCAAATCACAATTTAAAAACTACATTTTGTATTTATTCGTGTTTTCTTTGTGCAATATTCACATTTGCTTGATGATCTGAATCATTTAAATGTAAAAAATATGGCGCCAAAAAAAATATGACGAATACATTTTCACAGCACTGTATGTACACACACATTTATTTTTAATTTTTGCTTTCTTTATTCTAATATAAAGACAAAAAGAACATAAATGTCAGACTTGTTACATCTTTAATGTGATATTTTAGCAAACAACAATCCACAGAAAAAAAAAGAATTGTATAATTTTAAATAAAAAAACTACAACACCCTGATTGAGTCTGAAGTCTGAACACCACTCCTGAGTAATACTACGTGGAAGCACGTTTTGCCTTCATTAAAGCATCAACTCTTTGTGAAAAAAGTTTCTATAAATGTCACATATCTAGAACTTGAGATTTGATCCCACTCTTTGTGAAAAGGTTACGAGGGGATCTCTTAAGTACGGCTCTTTGTTGATTAATCCATAGGTTTTCAATGGGATTGAGGTCTTGTTATTTCTATCTTTATATTTTAAAAACCTGCAGATTTTTATATCCACTGTTTGTATGTGTACATCATTAAAAAAACATTTAAAAAATCACCATCAAACTTACATGCATAGTGATCCTCGCAAAAGCATTCACCCCTTTTACACCCTGTAAGTGAAATGCACTCTCTGTTGTCATAAATATTCCTGATATAAATTCTCACAAATACATTTTCCAGTTTGCTTGTATATAAGGTAAATTATGTATCTAATTTCCAAGCAGATGCATGTGTTGCTTTTAACTATTTTAGAGTATAGTTTAATGGTACATCAAGTATCCTTAAAGCTCAATTCTTTATTTATTTTTATATATTATATGTATATATAATATAGCTTTACCAGAGGTTTGCTACCTTTATTTATTGAGACTGTGGATTAAAATATTTAAGTGAAGCAGGTCTATATCTGGATTCCTCGAGAACCTTACAAAATCAAGAAACAAGAATTTCAGGGTGTCCAGTCTTCTGTCTGCTTCTGTTAGAACACTACACATAACCTGGGTCCCAGAAAATACAAATCCAGCTCATCACCATTTCAGGTTAATACAGTATAAAATGTAGTGAAGTTTAAAAGGGAGGGGCTTATACTTATGCAATGCCCTGTATATACTAGTTAGACAGCGCCCTCTTCTGGTCACTGTGAGTTTTATTTAAAAGCCCTTCATCACATACGTGCTTTAGATTCAGAAAACAAATCATAATTTAAATGAAAACACATTGATCAGCCACTCTTTCTATTTTTCTGAACTGGCGTGTTCACTTATACTGCTCTCCTCTTTAAAAAAAAGAGGGCGGAGCTACGATGATACAGAAATCAAATCATATTTACCTTTTATTTTCTGGCTCAACCGACACGCCCTTTTATTTTTGAAGAGGGAGTGGGCGGGGCGAAGCAAATGTGTTAAAGCTTAAAGCATTACAAAACTGCACCTTCAAACAGTCTTTAACACAAATAGGGTGATGATTATTTAAAAAAGAAAACATAAAACAGGTGAAAATGAACAAGTGATGTCACCAAGCGGAGTCAATTAATGGGTGGTGTCAAGTTTCCAGACTAATTTTGTAACACGCCGACAGATGGCAGCACTAGGCTGCACGCACAGTCACAAGGAGCACCGACCGGTGCCAAAGTCGGTGTGCCAAAAGTCCTGCGACATTGTAAACTGCAACTGGTGCTATTTTGACCACCAGCGTTACCACTTCTGCTACTCTGACTACATGCGGACTCGGTCACGGAGCCTTTCTAAAACACGAGTATCTCACCGGAAACGACACGATCCAGGATTTCGCTCTCTTTCTGAATTACCGTTTTGACACGGGGATCCAGCATGAATCCCAGACGGTGCTTGACACGCTTCAAAAAGAAGACTTCCAGAATTTTGAACGTGGATAAAGAACTTTCTATTTAATACCACCTCATATTTATATCATTCACCAAAGTGTTTTTTCCCCCGTAAACATGAACTATGATCTACTTTTCACTGTTAATATGTACATTCCATGCTGATGAACCTCTGTAATGTACTGTACATGTTGTAATAGTAGTAGTAGTAGGTAGTTCTGACACTGGAGACTCCTTCCATAAGCCTCCGCTTATAGAACAATAGAATTATTATTCTATAAGCCTCCACTTATAGAATCATCCATATCAACCATTAGAGGGTTTTTGTTAAATCACGAAAATACTATTTATTGTATATATGTAGTTACTATGTAAATGACTTAGGTTGAAGCTTAGTGTTTAAGGCATTGAAATCTGAAGGCAGTGAGTTCTAATCCATGTCACACCAAGCGGCCACTCCTGGGCCCCTGAGCAAGGCCCTCAACCCTACAGCTGTTTTGTTGTACGAATGAGGTAAATATAAGTGGCTCTGGATACGGGCGTTTACCGAATGCCTTAAATGCAAACTTGCGATTTTCCATGAAGTTGACGCTACAATCAGCGCTGTTGATTTAGTAAACAGGTCACCGTTTAACCAATCAGATACGAGAAGACTCCGAAAGCTCCACCTCTGTCTCTAGGGGTACCTGATGTAGACACAGAGCTTGCACGAGCTGATTGGCTCATTATATTTCAGCGTATAAACATTTATTTTGAAAATCATAATCACTAAACTTGAAAAAGCAAACTGAATCATTAAAAAGGGAGTTTTTTGTGTTTTAGATGAACGTGTAATGTTTTCACTATCATTTTTTAAGAATTCGGCAGAGATGTTTTCGTGGTCAACAAAGCTTTATTGAATTTCTTGTCTTTTATTTTTTAAACAAAACTCAACTCAAGCATCATTTTAAAGCCTTTGAACGGAAAAAAATCAGTTGAACACGTATAGATTTGTTGTGTCGAAGTTTATGCAGATCATAAAAGTTCCATCACAACGTTGACACACAGTCACAGAAGAAAACGCTTTCAGCAGCCCAGGAAACCAGTCCATGGCTTTTTGTCTCTCTGTAATGGAAGTGCTGCTTGTAGGATAAGTGCTTTCATTCCCATCTACCCTGAGCCCTGAGCCCTGAGTCTGCTACTACTGACTCGGTCATTTAAACGTTTTATCACGTTAGTTCATGTGCAAAAAAGCCAAGTGAATAAAGAATTTCCTGATTTCCACCACAAACAGTATTGAGCTATTTAACTATATATATTTCAATATTTTTATGTAGTAATCATCAGCTGTATATTTATTCGTAGACTAAATGAACAAAGGTATTCGGACCCCTCACTTTTCCACTCAAGTCTTTTTGGATGTCTGATTTTTCTGCCTGAATGAGCACTGATCTCCACAAAATCTTGTGGAACATCTTCTGGGAAGAACGGAGGAGCAAATGAAGAATCGGTGTGAAATCGAATAGTGAGGTGTGCACAAACTGCCCATAGAGTGAATATGATAAAGTGATCGATTACAGATTTGGTGAAAATGAAAGTAGCACCTACCACCATGTTAGAAAATATACATATTTAAACTCGAAATTTGAGCAGCACAATAAAATCGTTTAGCTGAGGTACAGAGGCACCACACGGTTTATAGCGGCCCTGCAAATGAGGCACTTTTTGGGCAGGGGCAGCGCGTCGTAACACTGCCAGCATGCGCACACATGGCCGCATTCGAGAAAAACGCATGATCGCTGCTGGCTCAGGCACACAACGCACGCTCCGACGTGCAAGACCTCGTCATCGCCGCCAATCATCCTCCTCCTCTCTTCGAACTCCTCCATTATCTCGCGCTCCTTCTTCTTTTCCTTTTCCCGGCTGCACCGCCGCCACAGCATGTACACCAGCGTAGCACATGCTGCCAGACCCATGAGTGCCGTCAGAATGCCATAAAACCTCGCTCTGCTCTTGCAGGTCTCGAGCAGGGTCTCGTAATCCAGGCTGCTCAAGATGTAGCGCAATCCCTGTTTTGGAGGCTGCAGGCGCAACTCGCCGCCGTCCATCACAAGTTCTCCGACGCCGGTGATGCCCGTTTCGAGCCGCAGCATCTCCTCCATCTCGGTCACGCCCTGGGGCCACTCGCCGCTCAGGAAGTGGCCTAGGATGCTGGTGAAGGAGCTCGTGGCTGGGTGGAATTTCTCATACGTTTTTTCCAGGTCGAGATCGGCGTCCATGGGGCGGAACACGCGCACGGCGGTTGTGATGCCGTCGCGATGCGACGCGAGGTCAAAGGGTACGGTTTTGGTGTGCTGGTGGATGAGCTTCTCGTTGTTAAACCTGATAAAAGTCAATTTTAGTGCGTTTTGTTTATCTTTCACGAAAATTGAAGTAAATCTTTTAAAATTTGTTCTACAATAAGTGTTTACCAGAGATGACTGGTCTGATTCCTCATCATCGTCTTCTCCTTCAGCGTCAGTCTGGTGATCACGCCTCGGCAGCCGCCTACAAACTGACTGCTCAAGGTCTCCTTAACGGAACGAACAACTCCTAAAGAGACGCGACAGAAGACGATTATATGAGGAAACATTCATGACAGAATAAAATATGAGGAATAGAGGTCGACCGATACGGGTTTTTTCTCTGGCCCATGCCGATATATGATCGCGATTTATTTATTTATTTTTTGCCGATAACCATACAGCTCCAAAAAGTTCTCATTCTCTCTCTAAAAGTGCCATCAGATTAAAAAAAAAAAAACTCAATAAACGTCTAGATTAAAAACAGAGGATGAAAAAGCCCAGGAAACACACCAAGCCTCTAGTAGGATGCTGTCAGCTGTTTTTTCAAACGATTCCACGTGTCAAATCAGAGGTGAAGCTCGACGGTGAGAAAGAGAACTAGGATTAAATACAGTGGAACCTCGGTTTACCAACGGCCTGATGTACGTATGCTTTGTTATGGAAAAATCTCGCTGTTACGTTGGCTCTTTGACGAGTAAAGATGGAACACACCGATCGATCGGTCGACCTCTAATTAGGAATATGTCGAAATACAGGGTCGATTATTGGCCCTGACTCAATCCCTCAAGTCCTTCAATCCCTCTTTTCCTCCTCTGATGACTTGTTTACAGCACAACTGTTGTCACACACTTCATCTAATATTCATTGGTACCTTGGATAACAGCGTAGGGGATACATTTCCCTGGAGCTTCAGCGAGGATGTTCAGCAAATCTTGATCTAATGAGATTTGCTTGGCTTCCTGTTGATTAAAATACAATCAGATGCTTTTTCTCTTCGGTCAAAACAAACCTTTTGCGAAGTTCTTACTTACTCTTAATCTGGCAACACTGCTGTTCTTCTTCCTGTACAGCCAGTAGAAGAAAGCGGTGAGAGCTGAACTGGTGGCCAGCAGCAAAACCTGGTTTGTAGAAGGTACGCCATTCGAGTCCATTTCTTTTTAAATCAAAAACACGGAAAGGCGTATCA
The DNA here is from genome assembly GCA_024362625.1 of Silurus asotus. Lineage (NCBI taxonomy): Eukaryota > Metazoa > Chordata > Actinopteri > Siluriformes > Siluridae > Silurus > Silurus asotus. The sequence goes on from MU579904.1 coordinate 5,322,959, forward strand.
ATCGTATTTATCTGGTAATAATCGTAAATATAAAAAAAACAACACGTGAGTCCCAACATGGTTTACATTTAGAGAGTTAAAGAGAACATTTTTATTACAAATTGAGCTCCTTCCTGAATTGATTTTAGTGACAGCTGGAGCGTGTTCTGCACCTGATACAGATCTCCTGCTCCTCTTATTACCAGTCCCTAATGTTACTGAAAAAACAGGCACTGATCATCGTTATCAAACACACAGATTGAAACTTTTCCCACCATTTAATCTAAAGTTTTAGCAAAAACTAATCACGACCGTTCCTGTTGACCAATCGCTAATGTCCTTTATTCCAGATGACCAAACACTGATCACCACCGGTCCCAAGAACCAATCACGTCTTTCTCACTCTTTTCCCTCTTGGTTTTGTTTTAAACTCTCTGTAAACATTTCCTCTGAAATGTTCGACTAAAACTCAAAGTGTCAAACACCTTTCCGCTTCACGCAACACGACTTGAATCGCTGTTCTCATTTGCATTGCAAATGCTATGCAAATTAAATTTGTGATGTCACCAGGTGACTCAAGATCACATTAGATACTTGCCCCTGAAATGACACTGATTTCTCCATGGCAAAGTTGAACAGCTGTACAGTTTCAGTTTGAGCTGAAAATGGTTATTTCTTTAATATTAAAATTAGATAATGTTTTAATATCATATACACCAGCTGCACTTTATAAATATATCATTCGTGCTATTTGCATTATTTCAGTTTCGGGCTGAAGTAGCGACAAATATGTCTTTTTTTATTCACGTTATGATAAAATTATTGAACATATTATTTATAAAAACAAATAAATAAAAGAAAAGCTGAATCCCATTCACTATGATGTAATGTGATACTCGCCTATTAGCTTTAGCTTGTTAGCTTGTCGTTCCCAACTATCTGAATGCTAGGCTAACATTTCATTCGCACTGTTTTTATTTAAAGAATAAACAAACAAACAAATTTATGTTGTGATTCTATTGACATTTCTTTCTGTTTTTTACCCAAAACGCCTACAAATGCCCCTTCAACATCAACATCTCTCTGAATCCAGTAACTTCCCCAAATATCTCCACCGGGTCTGTCCCAATTCAAACATGTAGCACACTTAGGTGTAGAATGCACCTATTTAGGGAACGAGCTGTTTTTATAATGCGGCCCTTGATTCTTCTTCTGTGGAAACGAAGGTGTGATGTCAGTGCCACCTTGTGGTATGGAAAGTGAAGTACATGCATATTGTTACTATTGATCCTAGATGAAGTGATCGAAGTGGCGAAAGTTCGTAAATTTAAATCCCAGTAACAACAATCTACCACTGATGGGCCCCTTAGCAAGGCCCCTATCCCTCATCTGCTCAGTTTTACAAATGACATATTTTATAAGTCACTCTGGTTGAAGAGCGTCTGCTAAAATGTTGTATATTTAGAAACAACTGTCTGAATTCGACAGATGTTTCCAACAGGATCTGCGGAAATGTCCTTTAAAATAACGTCATTTATTTCATTTGTATTTTTGAAGTAAATGTACATGCATGCAGAACTACTTACACACTAAATGTTCATAAATACAACCCCAAACTACCGCTCATGGTAAAGAGGTGATGGTGAATATACAGTGATTCTCTTGTATTATTGTAAGAATAGTTTCTTTTAATGCTTTATGGTTGTTTTATGACCTGCCAAAACACCTTTGCTTCATATGTAAATTGAAATCTGTCTATTTTTAATTGTATTGTATAAAAAACAAAAACTAAGATTGAAGTCGTAGCGATACGAGAATAAAGTCGATATTTTGAGAAATAAAATATGACCACTTTAATCTCATATTGCTACAACGTTATTCTATAAACTTCTATATAATTCTATAAATTCTATAGTGTCTATGACGTGTCGCTAAAACCCATCGTAGTTTATGTCTATTTGACTGTCTGTTTATTTATTTCTTTTTAAAAATTTCTTTTTGGTGAGCTGTACTGTACAGACGCTTGAGCATTCTCCAAATGTTTTCCAGACGGAGTGTGTTGACCTGTTGCTCAGTAAACAGGACGTAACGATGAGTCTGGATGCTTTTTTAAATAGCTCTGGTCTTTCATACATCTTCTACCTTCTGTCACTCGATGACACAAAAATGCTTAAAAAAGCCTAAAACACATTTTCAGCAGGACAATCATCCAAAACATACAGACACAAAAAGAACTTACTGACCACAAAGTCAAGGTCCTGCTATATTCATCCCAGTCCCCTGACTGATAGAAATCCTTTTGGTTAAACTGAAGAAGAAAATCCACCAGTGTGGAATTTGAAGGCTCTGTAGAAGTAGGAAGGAGTGCTCTCCGATCTCTTGGCATGTATTCTCCAATCTCATCAGCCTTTATAGGAGAAGACTCAGAGCTGATATCCTGACCAAGAGAGATCACATAGGATATTGACTGAAAGGGTGGGAATAATTGTGCCAGACAATTAGAAAGAAACATTTTTTATCTAAATGTTAAAGGACATATTTTCACAGCTTTCTTTGTTTGCCAATATTAATGGAGGGCACTTTGAATTGTTATTGGAAGATTTAGCTTTGACTTGAACTGACTTTGGTGACAGCTGGAGTCTGTCCTGCACATGATACATATCTTCTGCTCCTCTAGACAAATGCATAGATAGAAAGTTTAGATGGTTGATGAATGTAAGAATGTTTATGAAAGGTTGGCTGTTTCTTTGATTTCTTAAGTTAATTGTATGGATGGATAGATGATAAAGGAGTGGATGGTTTGTTGTGTGAATCAGTGAATAAATAGAAAATAATAGGATGGATATCTGTCTGGTTGGTTGGTTGGTTGGTTGGTTGATTGAATGTACGCTTGGATAATTGGAGCAATCTTAAATTCTAAGGATTTGTTGAGTGCCCTCTAGTGGAATTCTATGACAAAAGCAGGCAGAATCCCTACTGACTCAGTGACTTGAGGGACTTGTGAGATTCGGATCTGTTCACAGACTGATTCAGAAGGATTCCTTTTCTCTAGTATTCAGTAACTCCAATAAAAATAAACATCCAAATGAGATGAAAATACCATATTTATCTACCTACCAAGTTAACCATCTAACAAAATCAGCCAATCAATCAATATATCAATCAATAAATGAACAAATCAACCATTAATTCACCAATCAATCGAACATATAATTAATATCTGGGTAATTGTTGATTTTAATTGATTGATTGATTGATTGATTGATTGATTGATTGAATGAATGAGTAGTTGGTTGGTTGATTAATTACAAATAAATAAAGTTATTTGATTAAAGTAAAAAAAATAGAATAAGAAATAAATACTTGAAATCTTGGATTTAAAACCTTACCACAATAAGGATTTTTTATAAATATAATTTATACATATCTTTCTCTGATAATTTCACAACCAGCGATCCATGATCTTCATTCAGTCACAACCCATATTTGTTTTTTTTCATAATGCCGCCCACATCAGTTGAGGAAAGGACGACTAAAGAGGGCTGTAGTGAGGCAGTAGCGCACACAAGCACAGACTCTGATGTAGATGGTGGTCTTGATGTCATGTTAGTGTAAATAATAACACACTCGAGGTGCTTTTACAGGAAATGCAAAAGCATCACAAGACTAATAATGCAGGTTGTCAAATTCAAAAGTGAACACTTCTACATCCTAAATAATGGGGAATAAATGACTGTTACGAAGCGGCCGGCACTTGAGACCCCTTTCATGAATGTTGAATGAAAACTGATTTGTTGTGCAGCAGGAAATCCTATTAAAACTATGTGTAATTAGTGTGCAGGACATGTGCCTGGATAAAACCCACACAGCGTCGCTGTATGAAGAACCACTTTAGAATATTCGCTCTGCAGGAACACATCATCAGATGAACAGGTGATGAGGTCATGAGCTAATGAATCTTCTCTGAGCAGAGAAGCCCGTAGTAGCAGCAGCAGCAGCAGATGTCCCAGTCCCAGTGACTCTGGTTTGCATGCTAAACAGTTTCCTAGGAGCAGCACAAAGCTGCACAGAGGCTTGCAGAGAAAAAAGCTGAAAGTGTGCAGAGAAACCTGAACTCTCCTGCACTAGTTTCAGGCTCATTAACATTCATATCTCTCTGTCTATCTCTCTATCTATTTCTCAGGATACACTCTACTCTCTATAAATAAAAATGCATAGAATTATATTCCACTGTTGTAAAGAGAAAGGGGTTAATCAAATATTCAAATCCACACTAATATGCACATCTTTCCCAACTGACACACACACACACACATGAGATGTGCATATTTAACCAGTTCACACGCTCACAAGGCACAGGTGTACACACTTGTGATGTGCATTTCCATAACTGAGGCATGGAAATGATGCATCGCCAATGATTCAATTAATATAAAAAAAAATAATGTTATTTATATATTTATAAATGTATAAATGTACAAATATATATATACAATATACATTTATATAAAACAATTTAATATGATAGGAATACATTTTAATGAAAAATAGAATTAACATGATGGTCAGTAACGGTATTCAAGCCAGATTTAATTTCATCATTATTGATCGGGGCTAAACATTTCTATTTAGTTAAAAAATCATTCCTGTGATGCTGAAAAAAGTTCCATGACCCTCAAAAGGTTGGAATATGCAGCATGATGCCTTACGACTAACAACGAGCGGTACTTGTTTATTTATTTATTTAATATTTTTTAATATTTTTTTTTTTAGAAAAACCTTCTCTGATCTTTAAAAAAAGACAGGAGTGAGTACATTTGTGCCAACTCATCTCAGCTAGTTAGGGATATTAAAATGGTGCCATCTATTGAGAGGCGTAATGCATCCGGAGTGCTGCCTTGGAGCATTTTTTTTATAACCAGACAAAAGCGGCCAGTGAATAATGAAGCCGATTGGCACTGGCTTGCATCACGCTGATTTTTCATTTCCGTTCTTTAGAAAGTTCAGCAGCAAGGCGGATTTGCATTTGGGGGCCGACTCGAATGTGTATGCAAATAAGGGTGAGTCAGATTAAAAACCTGGGCGTTAAAAAAGTTACACGCTCAGCTGAGGCTAAAAAGATAAGATAACCCAAGTGTGTGTGCATGTGTGTGTATGATAATTATCAAGTGGTGTAGGTTACGTTTAATTGGCTAATACATCATTTGGCAACCAGTGAACATGAACGAATGATGACCAAGGGCAAATTAATGTCAAGTACATTGTTTGGGCTACAAAAATGGATGGATATTGTGTTTTCTTTTTTTTCTACTAAACCAGATTAGATTGAGGACAAACCGTCCCTGCTTGGTAGTCAGTGCATGTTTGTTTAGCTGCAGGTCACAGGTAGTGTTGCACAGCAGGCCAAAATGTTCGCTGTCATCACGCCAGGCATTTCCTCTGAGCAAGAGCACAACAGTGACCATAAATCACCCGTCTAGGAGCCGGCCCTCTTTCACATCTTTCATTACAGTGGACAGTGGAGTTGAGCATAGAAGCCTGATTTAATTATACTCTGACCGTAAAGTAAAGTAAACACAGGAGCGGGCCATGAACCTTTGTTTTTTTTTTCTGCAGATAAATGGTTTGGGGACACTTTAGGTTTTTTCGGGATCGGCATTAAATTACATGCCGTTAATGAATGTCTAGAAGGTTTTAGAAGGTACCTCCAGCACATTTACCATATCACTAGTGTGATATAAAGCAAAACATCGTGGCACAACGTGTAGACAAAGTGGATTATAGCAAAAACCAATCTTATGGTCAGGTGTCTACAAACGTTTGTACATATCATGTGCAAATATGCTGCATATATAATAGTGCTTTAAACCAATAAAATCGATCTAACACACACAACATGAAGACAGTAAAATGCTAAGATAAAATGCGTGTGTGTGTGTGTGTGTGTGTGTGTGTGTGTGTGTGTGTGTGTGTGTGTGTCTGTGTGTGTGTGGTTAATACCACTGACTCTTGATATAAAGCACTGCACAAGATTACCAGCATCTTCATCAAGCCATCGATAAGCATCTAATATCACGTGCAGTCATCAAGCGATTCGAATCCCACAGCGCTGTAGAAATCTGATCCTTCAGAAGGTGCTGATTGATGTTCAACACCAGGAGCCCTTTTACACAATCAAAGTCACAGCGTGTGTGCAGGAACGGCGATAGCAAAGTGCCCTGAAATGCGAGAGAAGGGGCGTTTAGATAAGAATAATTGGTTTGATTCGACACTGTTCCGCACTGTGGGCTGCTCATGCAAGAGACGGCCTGATAACAAATAGGACGGGGTAGAGAGAAGGGTGAAAAAAACAAATGCGATATTCTGGCACCCTTGCAGGCTTTAAATGAGAGGGAAAAAACCAAGATCAGCAAAGCTGACACTGTTCCGTTCAGCTCCTACAGCAATAACGTGCTTTTTTTTTTTGCTCCCCAATCCCCCCTCCTTTAGCTGATGTTCGGACTGCTAATCTAATGAGCTGCAGAAACAAATATTTCACTAGATAGCATAGTATAATGGTTGTTTGTATGGAGTCAGAAAGGTGCTCTTAATTATGCCCAAAAAGGACCCAAAGAGTTCTAATTCTCAGAAGAAATGACCTGCAATAAAACGCTGATACTGCGATTAATCTTAATGCTTTAGCAAGCTGCACACTGAGATTACATTTCTCTGAATTCAAAAATGTACAAAGAAATTTACAAGAGATTTTCCGTCTTGCTTGATTTTCCACAAAAGGTTCATTATTTAAACCCGGGAGCTCGTCAATTTTCTAAGGAATAATTTTCTTCACATGAAAGGCCAGAGCAACTTTTATTCTAATGTTCTTCTGAGATCGTTAGTTAAAAAGTCACAAACATAATGAATTCCCTCACACTTTCTGGTTGGAAGAAACCGTTCTGCAATACGGCCTTCTTTAATAATGTATACGTTTCAATCAGAAAGCGGCCACCACAGTTTTTCCGGGTAGCGTCTAACTGTGACTTCATTATATCTGTATACAAATGAGGCACTTCTCTGAGGTAAAATAAATAACCCATTGGGTTTAGTGACAAAAATCATAAATTGTTTGTGCAAGGAAAAAAATACTTGAGCTGTTTACTTTTTCTACATTTATTGTTTGAATTTTTTGTTTACAATCTTACAATTATGAGTAACCGTAGAGCATACAACAGAAGTCCTAGTTACAATATACGTCAAACATTAAATAGAAAAAAATAATATAAAATGGATTTATAAATGTATATAATGCAAAAGATTTTTAAGAAGAAGAAGAAGGGTGTATTTATGGGAAAAGGAAAAAATTAGATGAATATGTATTATGAATATAATATATGCTTGTGTATATATAAATATATATGCATGTATGTATATTTAAGTTTATTAATATACTCTGTTGAATATTTATATACATAATGCAAGTCATTACAGGTTATTTTGGATGGAATTGAATGTAACATGTTGGACCTTGTATGTATATTTATGTATATTTATGACCCCCAGACTCCCCCTGCCCCCTTTTTGTTATACTTTGCAACAAATTTTAAGTATAATTTACATTTTAAACACACTAGGTAATTGTTTATTACATGCCGTTTGAAATACGCTTTATGACTGCATGCAGATTCATGTTTAAAATAAAACATAAAGTATAAAAAAAAAGAGAAAAAATTGATTTATGAGCTGTGCATCATTACATACTCAATTAATATAGATTCCATTCTTTAGGAATTGTTCCATGTACCACCTTTTCACATGTGCTTGAGATATGACCGATGTACATGGTGCTCAATATATAAGTAAACATCCTGTTCCTGGTTCCCTCATTCTGATAATAATAAGTCGTTGATCTTCAAATCAATTCTGAACTTTTTATTTTAAAAGGTTTTAAAACTCAATCAACATCGAAAGATTTAAAAACAGCAAAGCACCAAAATGGGCGTCATACATAGATGGTGCCTCGAGGTCCATTTTTTCCTCGGGCATTTCCTTATTTCATTCCTCGTCTCCGTTCCCTGCCTTGCTGCGTTGACTTCGGTGGCAGCTAAGTCAATACGCGCCACGTTCATCAATCTCGGGAAAGGCCGGCGAGTCATGGCTGAGTTCTGCCCTGCACGTTAATCTTCCACAACTCTTTTTTTTTTTTAGGTTGTCACACACTCGGCTCATGTCCAAGAAAAGTGCTGCACGTGTACTCACTTAAACAAATAACTTCTGCTTCAAGCTTCTGCTCGAAAAAGGCAGGCGCACTGAATGGAATATTTGGAGTCTGTTTCGCTTCAGGACGTTTCCCATAATGCTGTACGGATGGTACTAGAGTGCATATTTCAAAGAGGGTTAAAAAAGGCAGCAATGTCGCAAATTGCTTTGGGCAGTGACATGTTTGTTGTTTGTAGAAAAGGCTTTCCACTCTATGGACCAAATCTCAGGTGAACAGGACACAAATTCTCACATTCAAAGCCTGCATAGCTTGAGAGCAGTGTTTTGATTGTATATGTTCATCCAAAAAATGTACTTTACCAGTCATATGTGGTTCCTTTCCAAGCTGTTACCACAAAATTGGAGGCAAACAATTGTATAGGATGTTTTTGGATGCTGTAGCATGAAATTGTTCCCTCACTTGAACTAGGAGACCAAAACCTGTTCCAGCAAAGCTCCATGAAGATATGGTTTATATGGATAGGAGTGGAAGATCTTGAGTGGCCTGTTACAGAGCTCTAAACACTATTAAACATGTTTGGGATGAATTGACACAACGACTGTACCCCAAACCTCACCTACATCAAATTTTACTAACGCTCTTGTGGTTGAATGAGCACAAATTTCCACAAACACACTTTCTAGTGGAACATCTTTCCAGAAGAATGGTGTCCTCTTTGAAAATAATGAGAATAGCTAAATGAAGAGACTAGCAAAAGGCTGAATGAAGACATCCAGGTGGGGTTGAAATAGCATTCTCCGTTTAAGGTCACAGTATTAAAAAGCTACAAGTTGGTAAAAATGCACCCTAAAGAAAAGAAAATCCTACCTTCCCTAAAAATAGTATACTTTAATAATTTTATTCTTAACAAGCAAAATGGGAGTGGGGGGACACTATAGCAAAGAAAAAACCTGTAGCAAAAACATTTAGAAAGAAAAACAAGTCTTGCAAAACAAGCTGTTACTGTAGAGCAAGACCCCTCTCGACTTGCTGGAGTTCATTTAATTTGCATTTAATATTACAAGGCTTGTGTTGGATAAACTAAAAAAAAGTGCAAAGTACTCTTTTTTTAATTTTAAGAGTGCACACAGTTTTGCTGCAGCAATAAGGCAACTAAAAAACTTTTCAGAATCCCTTAAGGCAATCAGTCCAGTTAAATCTTAATAGAATGAATAGTTCGACTCGTGGTAAACAGCATATGGGTATTAACAAATTGTTTGTCATTTTACCTGCATTAAACTGAGATTTCGGTTCCACATGTGCCATTATGTATAGGTTTTGACATGGTACTGGTCCACATTTTAACAGTCCCTGATAGAAATATTCATCCACAAGAGCTCCAACTGCCCTATTTCTAGCAAGTAATCACTAGCTAGGAACTCATTTGGGACTCAATCCATCACATTGCAATCTCATCTCGGATGGACATGTGCAACCACCCCCACCCCCAGCACCACCAGTCTACAATCCCCTTTCTAACACTCTGCAGATGATAGAAAGGCTGTGCATGATTCATCACCACTGACCTGTCTGGCTGAACAGCTTCCCTTGACATCCTCCTCTGTTATAATATACTTCAGACTTCAGGGAAAAAAAGACAAGAGAATAGCTCGGGATTATGTAAATGAAGTGATGGCTGGCAGAGATGTCTAGCAAATAAACACTTGCAGAATACCATGGAAGCAACGTATCGTGGACTTACAATTACAAAATTACAATGTGACACTGTATATGACAAACAGCTGCAGTTTCATTCCTTCAATCTCTATGCTAATAGAAATTAATGAAGTGTAAAAAGATCAGTGAGTCATTTGAGTAAGTGAGTAAGATTGAAGTGAACCAAATTTTCCCTGTGTTGTTCTGCATGAAATGGACAGATGCACTGCCAAAACAGATCAAGACAACTAATAGCAGTGCTGTTTCCACTCTGACAAACGGTTCTTCCGAGTATTAAGCCTATTACTTATCCTCTCTCTTTAACTTTTTAACACATTTTGTTCATTTCTGGAAGTCTACTTAGCTGAGTATACAAATCGACAGCAAAATAAACCTGTAATAACCAAGCAGCCGAATTCTTAGTCAAGTTGAGAATCTCTGGAAAAACCTGTTCAAATAACATTTAGCCTCCATCCAATCTGACAAGAGCTGGAGAAATATTGCAAATAATAATGGGCAAAGAATATCAGGTTGTGTAATACTTGCTTAGACATATCCCAGAAGTCTTGCACATGTTTTTTCCAGCAATACTAATAAAGAAATGACCCAGAAGTGAGTACTTATGCAACCAGCAAATGTTATTCAGTCATCTTCAGCAACCGCTTTATATCGGTCAGGGTCACAGCAGTCTGAAATCCCTGGGGAAACCCTGGGTCTCCAAAGAACTGGTCACAAGGTGGGGGAATTTACCCACCACAAATGGGATGGGAATGCTGGTGACCTTGGATATGAACAGGGAGAACATGTGAAACTGTGTACAGACAGCAAGTTGAGCTCAAGATAGAACTGGGGAACTAGGAGGTATTAGGCGTTAACACCTTCTGCTGTTCCACTGTTTTAACTTTTAACAATGCAAAGTATGCAAAAGTTTAAGGGTGCTGAAAGATATCAATGATTTGTATGAATATTTTTTTTTGTTTGCTTGTTGTTTGTTTGAGATAATGTTTAATGCGTGTCATGTTAACCTAAGTTTCAATTTCATAAAACTGCTGCTCTTTCCACTTGACGTATTTCTAGGAATTGGCAGAATAAAATGTTTTCGAGTTATAAAGATGTTGCTGTCCCAATGGTCAAGAGACCCACCACCACCTGGTTAAAAACTATATATGAAAAGAGCAACTGATTTACTGTGCTTCTAGAGCTTTCACCGTTGTACTTATTGATAGTAGCAGCAGGCGAGGGGCAGGAAGAGTTAAGATAAATGATGCTGAGAAATTGGGCTGGGAGCCCAGTTCTGATCATCGCATTCCCTCTCCTTCTCTCTCTTTCTTTCGCTCTTACTCTCTCTCTCTCTCTCTCTATCTCTCTCTCTTTCTCTCTCTCTCTTTCGCTGATGTAAACAGACCAGAAGGAAAGGAGGAGGAGAGATAGGAGGGGCGAGCGAGTGAGCAAGCTTTGGAGCAGACCAGCTGAGCCTCACTGCTCTCAGTCTCTCTTCAGCGTTGTGACAGAACAGCTTTCCTCACTCTTGCTCTAAGGCACTCGGTACACAAGAGATAAACTCGCTTGTTTGCCGTCGGCGGGGGCAGTGAGCCCCTCAGACAAACTGGGACCATGCTGCCCTGGAAGAGAAGCAAGTTTGTGTTAGTGGAGGATGATGCCAAGAGCAAAGCGAAGAGTCTGAGTGCTGGTCTCACCTACCACTCACTGTTGTCCTCGCTGCTGAGGTCGTGCCCCGACCTAGTGCCTGACTGTCCCTTCCACTGGCTCGCAGGGGTTTTCCACAGCAAGCGTCAGAAAGTGGAACTGAACAAAGAGGAGCCTATTTACAGTGTCCGCTACCTGGGAAGTGTAGTGACAGTAGTGGCCAAAGGTGAGGGCTGCACGCATGATGCCGTCGCCAAGATTTGGGCATCCAGCAACTATGGGGAGCAGAGTGCCAAGATGAAGCTGAGCGTAGGGCCACATGGCATACGCATGGGTTGCCGCAGGAAACCCCCTCATCTCTACACTCTTAACCGTATCACCTATTGCACAACAGACCTCTACCGGCCGAAGATTTTGGCATGGATCTACCGGCACCAGGTCAAGCACAAGGCAGTGGTTCTGCGTTGCCACGCTGTGCTTTTGGCCAAGGCAGACAAAGCTCATGACATTGCTCTCAGCCTATACCAGAACTCAATTTCAGCCTTTAGTGAGTTTAAGAGGCTTAAACGGCAGAGTGATTTCCGGCACTGCAAGCAGGAGCTTCTTGGGGAGGACATCATGCCACTTATGCCCTTACGGAAGCTGATGAATGGACAGTGTCACTATCAGCCACCAGTAGACAAGCCTGGCAATTCGAACCGCCTGTTCGCCATCAGCGAGGAGGATGAGGAGGAGGGTGAAGAAGAGGAAGAAAAGCAGGCAGACAACAACAAGCAAAAAGCATCAAATTCCATTTCAAGAAATCCTCAGCCAGAGGAACCTCCTGAGAGCAAGCTGGGATACATAGTTCACGGACTAGACAGCTTTTCTATCACCATCAGAGACGAGGTGCACATGACGCTCAGCACACTTGTATGACTGCACAGGGATATTGGAGGGTGTACACGCTTCTCTTCAGATATTTCTCTCTGTCTTTCTCCTCAGAGCTCTATGATTCCTGCATAGCGTGATCCCGTCCACCATCAGCAAGTTTTAAATGCTGAGTTGCTGCTGGCTCGCCTCATGAGCACTTTCTGTATGGATGTTTAATAAAGTGGAACTTTGTGAATAAAGACAAAAGCACAATGTGAGAGCGCTCCCCACTCTGCAAAGCAAGCCAGTAAGGACAAAAAAACGGAAGGAGCTCAGTCCTTTCAAACTACAATCAAACAAGGAGAAAACAGAGACCTTCAACAAGCCTTTGTGTTCTTTTCATGTGATTGCATGAAAGTACATACTTTTCTCAGACTTTCTGGATCATTTTGGAAATCGATTATTTGTGTAATATGTCCATTTCTTTTTTCTACGTAACCATTTCCCTCTTCTATGTAACTTTCCTTTCTGGCCAAAACCTCTGTGACAGCAATGAGCGTCAAGAGCAAGGTAGCAGCACTAATGAATTAATCCATGATTTAGGATATCAGCCATTGATTTGACAGGTTTACAGCTGCTGCACATTACAGTGCCAGAATCATTTACCGTACGACCAAAGGAGACATCGGCCATGGCATTTAAGGCAGAATGTTTTAAATGTTTCGCAATTTTACCGTCCCTGGTTTTTGCACTGTGACATGTCTGGGACCAATATGAGGAAAATACAAACATAGTCTATGTTCCTTTCTACACATTTATTATCAGCTTGATCTGATAAACAGGTAAATAAGCTTTACTGCTTTATAAGGTAATTCATTATTCAAAATATTATGTCTATAAAAGAAAAAAAAAAACACTGTCTTATATTCGTAAACACGTTTCTATCTAACAGTACCTTTGTGATAATAATGGTGTATTAGACATTTCGCAAGCTTTGTTCCAATTGCACTAATTAACATGGAATTACAATAAATTGAAAACAAAAACATTTTTGGATATGAACAGGAATGTGTGAACATGTGGTCTTGTTTGCATTCGGGTGTCCAAAGTCTAAGGAAAAACAAAGAAGGGTTTTTTCTGTGAATAATATTTATGGTTTGGCAAAAGATGAACAATCTCTGCGCAAATGGCGATGCAGATTGACACCAGGCTGTGAGTGGGCTCTGGAGAGGGAAGCAGAAATCTTTTCATATACTCGCACATACACAGACAATCTCTCTCTCACACACACACACATACACACACACACACACACACACACATATACACACACTTGGCCCCTTTTAAAGCCAGCGATTCGTCAAATGATCAAAATCTACAGGAAATGACCATAACGCACCTGGCTCAATATACCAGAATGACGCAAACTCCACTGCTCCTGCATCTTTGTGCTATTACATCAACCCGACTCGCACGATCTTTAATTAACGAAACAGAAACCCCTATTATAATGAGTTCCAGTTGAAAAAAAAAACAGCCAAAGGCTTTAGTTTGCTCGAAAAAGATGCTTTTATTTATTTAATTATTATTTTATTTATTTATATATTATTTCATTTTGTATTCAGGGTTTGCGTTCCTCGTGCAGTAGAGCGAGATTTTAATTATTCCGATGAATTAGCCCTCGGGGAGCCCTCGGGTTTCGGTCAATATCCAGCGAATCAACGAATCACCTATCAGAAAACTAAAAAAAACAAACGGTTGGATTAAACAGGTAGAGGCAATACAAAATACAAAGTACAACCAATAATTCTTGTATTCCAGCATTTAAAATATGTATATATATGAATAGCAATTTGGAAACCAAGCCCCATCATGTATTTACTGATTGCTAGCTGGCTAGTGCTAGTCATCTAGCTAGTATGCAGCCAGACAAGTATGCAAATTTTATCCAAATGTGAATTTTATGTACTCATATTTCCTAAATTAATACTTTACTTATATAATTACTTTTATAATTAATCTACACTTATATAGATAACCATACCCTATCAACATTTTTGAGCTAAGTTCCTTTTCTGTGTTAACTAGCTGACTAGTTTAACACTAATACAGTGACTAAGCATTATTTGCCACAAAAAAACATTACTACTCATAATGTAAAATATATGGTATAAAATCCTTTATAAAATCAGTTATTTAGAAATTTAAAAAAAATATTTTTTACACTTCTTTTTAGCATTATTTATCCAAGCTAGTCTCTAAGCAAGTCAGCTAGCTAACGTTTTATTTTATTGAAGAATTTACCATTTTGTTTATTGATCTGATTTTGTATATTGATATTGATTTTGCTTCAGTGAGGATACTGAAAAATCTCTCTCTGGTGTCTATGTGAAAACCTAGAAGGTAACTAGCTGTCTAGCTAGATTCTGCTATTATGGATGAACTTCACCTGGATACTGCAGATTTGTGCATGTGAAGCACGGTCCTTTACATAAGCGTGCCGTCTTAACCGAGGAACACATCAGACAAAACCCCTAAACCTTCCAGAACACATCGCTAAGCAAAAGATGAGGTCCAGATGGAATGTACGTTGGAGGAAGAAAAGATGTCTTTCATCCCCGTTGCCCATGTGTCGAGCAGACGATTGTTTGATGCTGAGCCCTGTGGGGAATCCAGGGACTACATCTGCATCAAATCACACAGTGCATGACCAGTAGGGGCCTCAGGGGGGGGGGGACCGAGTGTGAGCTGTAACATTTCCTGTGTGTGCAGGATGGTGGCTGTGTCGAAACAGCGATTCGGTTTGTTTATTGCTGCTGGAGAGGTTTCTTGGAGACAGATTAAAGAAGTGGTGTGTGCAAGAGTGTACTTGGCGTCAGCACAGAGAACAGAGCTAAGTGCGTGTGTGTGTGTGTGTGTGTGTGTGTGTGTCTGTGTGTCTGTGTGTGTCTATGTGTGTGAACTCCTGTCACCTGCTCACTGAGGAACAACGGGAGGTACAAAGTTGCAGCGGCACTTGAGGAAGGGTTTAGAGAAAGTGCTAATGAGTTCTCCTGAAAGCAGAAAGGAGAACGAAGTGTGCCAGGGACAGAACACACTCGATCAATGAGCCACAGCACACAGGCTGAGGGCTGAATTTAGGCATTTAGCGTGTGTGTGTGTGTGTGTGTGTGTGTGTGTGTGTGTGTGTGTGTGTTTCATTTGTATTCTACAATTGCATTCAACTGTCCTCTTGTGTTGTACTGCTGAATACAAAATTATTATCACTACCTGTACATTTTTCCTGACCCACCCTCCAGCAATACATTATTAATTCTGCCCTCTCAAAGCCCCCGAAATAATATTCCACACTTTTTGTCACGACTCCATCCACTGCATGACCCACAAGTAGAAATGGCACTGATCTGATACTAGAAACAGTAAAAAAAAAAGTCAAATGTAATTGGGTCGCATCCTGTTATAAAAAAAAAAAGACTGAAAAATTGTGGGGGGCCAAGCATCAAATACTGTAGACCTGTTAAATGTTCTTCTTCTTCTTCCTATTATTATTATTATTATTATTATTATTATTATTATTATTATTATTATTATTATTATTAGTTAATAAACTATTATTAGTTTTGTGGTTAATCCATCAGAAGCCCTTTGAATCCTCTGGTAGAAAGTTTGAAATTTGCCAAACCAATTAAAGAATGCATTAGGAACATTCAGGCCAAAGTAGGGTCAAATGTTGCTACCACTCTAGCTTTACAATTGGGTCTAATTCAAAGGTAAGTTTATGGTTGTAATTTTTAAACCACATGTCCAAAATCCAAACTCTTTTCATCCCTGCCATTCCTAAGTTTTATGACAAATTTTTGACCAAAGAATCAGCAAATAGGATCTCGGGTCAAACTAGCAACAGACAACTTAATTGGTCACAGCAGTAGCCCCTGGAGAAGCAATGCCACCCTGCACCCTTGTTTATCTAGTCCTTTTTATAACCATGGTCAAAACATACACATCATTAAGGAAATGAATGAATCCATGAATGAAACTTGAAACTATCGGCACAATGATAAGGTTCTGCATTCCCATGACAACAAGGATACTGTATCTGCAGTGTACAACTCTGGGTGCTTGCCCCCCTAAGAATGCTTATTGCTGCTTTTTGGAATTGAAAGCGTTTACAGATTGTTTACTGGTTGATATTTGACTAGGTTTTGCCTATACAAATGCACTTTTGATATCGGAACACAGCTGTGTGAAATGTTATTAGGGTTGAATATGTTTACAGGATTTCCAGGATCCACATACAAAATAATTTTTGTCCTTTTGTCCTTAGATTTTTGTCCAATTGTCCTTGAATTTTTATGTATGTAGGATTGAACTAGACTTCTAATCTCATTCCTGGCCATATAGCACCCATGGAATTTTACTGACTATAATGCAGGTATGTATGGAATGATATAATTTTTTTTTCTATTGTTCACTAATATTCAGCTCAACTGATATACACACAGTATGTTTATTTTGCCACGCATCTGGCCAAGCAGATGTCATGCAGTTTCCGCAGTTATGAAATGACTAATGAGCACCGCTGACCTAATTCACCATTCTGCAAATGAGTCTCACCAAACTCAACTCAAAGTTTACCGTGATTATCACTTCAGAGTGAGATCTGGTGCCCACCAGCTGACTTGTAGCCTACATAGTCTTGGCTAATAAATATTGCATGACCTGTCTGAAAGAAAGAAAAAAAACCTTTTATAGAAACAGACATGTTACATTCCTTCAGAGACTGAAGCTGAAAGTAAAGGGACTAGACTTTGATGACTCTAGAGTTCATTTGCAGGTCTCAGCAAATATTTACGAGTACATTTACATTATATTTACTTTATCCAGAGGGATTTACAGTTACATAATATGGGAAAGAATAATGTGGACACCTGACCATAAGATGATTTTTTAAAATCTTGTTGCATATTTAGTTCCCAATTTACAGTTATAGTAACTTTCACTCTTGACAATGTTCCACTCAAATTTGGACTGTGCTTGTAGAGATCCCTTTCAGCCACATGGAGCTCTATAGCAGGAGATCTTCTACTCCAACACATGTCAAGCATATCATCGTGGAGCTGGCTTTGTGCACAGGGGCATTGTCATGCTGAAGCAGGTTTGGGTCTCATAGTTAAGAGAAAATCCAATTCTTCTGCATCGAAATCTAATTACAATTGTGTGCCTCCATATTTGGAGTAACAATTCAAAGGAAACAGTTAGGAAAAGCTGGAAAATTTAGGTGTCACAATATATTGTCCACTAGCATATATAATTTAGAGATTTGAGCAAGTGATGGTTAAGGTCCTTGTTCTCAAAGGTCCAGGAGTGCCAGCTTGTTGGTGCTGAGAATTGAACTCACAACCTTCTAATCAAAAAGTCAAAAACTAATCAGGTTTGTATATTTTTGGGTGTTTTTAAACACACTCGCTAACAATCCACACCGTATCTTGAAAAGGCTTTGTTTAAAAATAATTCAAAATAATTTTTAAAAATGGCTGAGTTGAAGGTTTGAAAGAGCTTTGAAAGCTTCATACAAAGCAAGATGATGATTAAAAAAGGTAATGCAAGGACAGTCTTTTTAATAAGCAGTGAACGTTGCCCTTCCTTCAACCGAGACATCATTATCTTCACTGCAACGTGTCTTCAAGCACACGAGGAGTTCTTTCATTATTTACAATCTGATGGAGTGTCCTGCTCTGAATGCTTGGCATTATATTAACTGTAACTAATATTACAATTTGGATTGCATCATATTGTCCATATTTCAAGGAGATCACATTAAATCGGATTTAATACTGCGAAATAGCAGGTTGTAAAAAAACTTAAACACACACCAGGTAATGCGATGAGGGTGGGAAGATGAATACTAGTCTACTGCAGAAATGACTAAATCATAGCCTGAAATATAAGAATCTGAGAATTGATAATGGAGTTAATTATCCACCATTGCGACACAGGAGCAGAGAAAATCACGTGGCATGGTTAGTGATATGCAGTGAAGTCTTGGTTCAAGTTACATTGTACATATTACTGTATTTATTTTATCTGTAATAATTATTTTTATGTCCTACTCTATTCATCCCATAGATGGGCCAAAACATCTACAGATATTTTGGAATAGGCCAAGGGTTCTCAAACCTTTTGAAGCCAGGAATCTCTCAAACTCCCAAAGCTTATTTTATTCCAGAAATTTTTTTTTTTAATTTTTAAACCTTCAGACTTTTGTAGGCAATTATATTTCTATTAGCACAGTGGTACCTTGACCTACGAGTGCATTAATTTACGAGTTTTTCGAGGTACGAGCGGTCAGTCTTCGATTTTTGTTATGTGAGCAAAAAATTGAGGTACGAGCTCGAGACGCCGCTGCTAGATGGCGAAGCGAAGCCAGAAAGCGAAGATTGTGACGAAAATTTTAATAAGCAAAGAAGTAAAAGTATAAAATTTAAAATTTAGGGATACGTAGTGTACAGGAGTGATAGTAAAAAACAAGTTTTCCCTCCTCCTTATCGCCTCTAAACCCTTAGTCTTAAAGTCTTAAAGAACTTTTTCTGCTTTGGACTTCATGCTCGAATTAGGCTACAGACAAAAATCCCTACTTGCAGATTTGTGCTTCGGTGGATGAACAAGTCTTGCAGAAACTGTTCCATGTGCACAAGATACCATGTCTAATGATGGCACTTTGTAGAGGAGATGATTGAGGATGCTTGAATGTTTAGTGTCTGTTCTACTTAAAACTCCAGCTGGATTTCTCCTGTTTTCTCTCTGCAGCAGTGTTCATTGCCTTTGGACACAGTAATATTCTGTAAAAAAAAATTTTTTTAATAAAAAGCTATACAATAGTCATGCAAAAAAAAAACAAAAAAAACTCATAAAGTATTGGATGTTGTCTGAATCTTTGTTTTGCATCAAATTATTTCACCCGTTAGGACTTCCAGATTGGATTCAGACACCTTCCACACTGCCCAGCTGGCCTGCCATGCTGGTGACATCATTCACCTCATTAGAAGAGCGATTATGAAACCCGACAGTGTGAAACCCGCTTGAAATGAGCGACTTTCGAAAACACATTTTGCCTTTTATTGGACACACTGTCAAACACGCACGTCATTCCTAAATGTCATACCGGCAAATGAGAAGATTTATGATCAAACTCTTGATGTCACCAAAAATGAGGATGGGTTCCCCTTTTGAATCTGGTTCCTCTCAAGGTTTCTTCCTCATAACATCTAAGGGAGAATAGAATTAACAGTAATAAACAGAAATAAATAGAAATAAACTTGACTTGACTTGACTATATGGTCTGAAAATACACTTATGTACTGGGACACCTGACATTACAGATGTATTCAAAAAGGTCTAAAATTGTATAGGACATATAGAATTGGAACTCTGACCACACCCCAGGCATCCTTAACTTACCTACATCAGTACTTGACTTTACTGAAAACCTGTAGCTGATGAACACAAATGTTCATAAACACACTCCAAAATCTGGTGGAACATCTTCCCAGAAGAGTGGAGGAAATTTTAAGAGCAAATTGAGATTAAATGTGGAATGCGATGCTCAAAAAAGCACATACCGTACTTATGACCAGGTGTCTGCAAATCTTTGGCAATAAAGTGTATTTCCATTTACTTTCAGACACAGTACTTCTGAAGGTTTATTCTTTTCAAATAAAAAATGTTAACTATTTTCTGAAAATTTAAGGGAGGATTTTGCTGAAGCCTGTACAAATCCATGGCAGGAGTCGACAGAAGGTGAAGGATCTGCAGAGGTGAATCAGAAAATTCCCAAGAATTAAGCAGCATACACTAGATAGAAACTACAGATAGACAGTTTCCCTTATTTTTGAAACCAGGTCCTTTCTAACAAAATGTAAGGTTCTTCAGTATAGAGAAGTTCTAAATTCCTAAATTTTAGAAATCCTAAATTCCATAAAAGTTTCCAACCTATTTTAAAAGCGAAAACTAAAACATCGTCATACCATGCATGTTCCAGGAAAGGGTTCCTCAAGCCGGAGCCATGCAGCGATCACGATCCGATCTAACAGTAAATCAGTACAGATAATTTCTCCTCTGTGATTTTGACCCGATAGCAAATCGATGAAACCTGCAGCATCGTCGTTTGGTTTCTGTTCTAACGACAGAGGAAAAAAGCGGTTAAATTAGTCCGATAGATTTATGCCCCAGTGCTGCTGAACGCTCGATTCTGATTGATCAGATGGTTTTGATTCATTTTCTTTTACAGGAGCTTCAACTATAGTATCACATACAAGGTGCGCTTAGTTCAAATACATGACAATCACGAAACAACACTGGAGACTAGCTCTGTTTGCACACTTTACTTATCTACATTTACAAACTTTTACCTTTTAAAATAGTCCTCCTGCACAGCAAGACAGCACTTTCAGCGTTCCTGCCACTTCTGGAATGCGTCCTGGAATTTTTGCGCTAGATCTTTACAATGGTATCAAAACGGTGACTTTTGAGCTGGATCTTAATCTTCATTTTCAGGAGATTTATGAAAGTCGGTGCTCCCTGTGGATGTGCGTGCAGCCTTGTGCTGCCATCTGCTGGCGTGTTACAAACTATTTTTAATACTATTTTTGAAACCCTTTGATGCCACTTTATATACAAATTCTAAATAGCATCAAACGTGACACAGGTTTGCAATCAAATGGCATGTTGAGGTGCAGAATCTGAAGGGAACCATGTACTCTTGTGGCGTAATTCTGCCTGTGATCGAGTTCCCGCTGTATGAATCTAAACAAAAAACAGGGGGAACTAATACTAATCAATTAATAAACAACACAGAAGGGTGTGTACTGATAGTTAATAAGTGCTGATTCTCTTTTCTTTTAATCCTCTCGCTTGAGAGACTGGGGGCTGGCATATTATTGTGCTCCTACACACTGATATATTCGATTAAAGCTCATAATATTGGTGTTTCCCTTCGGGCACCGTTCGGCTCTTGGGTCGAGAGAATGTGCAATAACAGAAGTGATTCAATAATTGGTCGGAGTTCTTTTCCAGCTGCTTTCTCTCTTTCCCTCTCTCCCTCATGCTCTCTATCTTTCGAACTGTTAGTTTGGCGATTATCTTATTAACCGATTTTCCACTGTTTTCTGTACGAAGGAGCGAAGAGCCTTCAGGAGCCACTTTAGCATCCCCAGGCCTGCATTCGCTCTGCTGCTGGTTGCTATTACAGTGAGAGATCTTAGAGAGCGATCTCCTGCTGTCTCCCAGACACTCGCACACAGAACACACCCACGCACAGTGTATTTGCCAGAAGCGAATGTTCTCATAAAGCTCAGTAATGTGACAAAATGACTTGCCGAGGTCTTTCTCGCTGCTCCGAGAGTGTACATGTGCTTACTGAGTCGCCGATTTTACCGTGGAAAGCAGACACTCAGGCACCCTTACAAACACACACATAAAAAAAAAACGCATGTCTAAGAAAATACTAGCATTGGTCTGGTATTCAAAGAAAGATATATTGCTTTGACGTCAATGTTTTTTTCAATTGATCCACAATCGCTTCCTTTTTTATTTCCACCAGAACTGCATCTGATTCTTTATTTTTCGGCTTGTTTTTATATATAAAAAAAGGAAATGTTTCACCAGGTTTTTTTTTTTTTTTAAAGATGGCACTGGTAAAGACACTGAACAGAACATGAGCTGTGACCTCTTGATGAATCAGCTGCTCATCTGGTCTGTTCATTTTTAGAAAAGACTCAGAAAGAGGATTTTACTTGCCACATACAGGATACACTATAGCGCAGTGAATTTTTTTTCTTCATATCAGAGCGCAGGATCAGCCATAATACACTGCCCCTACAGCAGAGAGAATTAATGGCCCTGCTCAAGAGTCCAACATAGGCAGCTTGGTGGTGCTGGGGCTTGAAACACTGATTTTATGATCAATAACACTGGAAAGACCACCAGGAGGTCTAAAGGCAATTTAGTGTCAGAATACATTTTTTTTATTTATTTATGATTTTTTTTTTCATCCGGTACAATACTATAAGGATACATAGGAAGCAGCTACCGATCCGATCACTCCTATTACAAAGCAGTGCGATCCGATTTTGATTTGATTTACAAAATGCGATTAAATAATATTCAAAATAGTGATATGCAATTTAATGTCTATATATCTATATAATGTCTTCGGATGCTGTAGCATGAAATTGTCCCTTTACTTGAACTAGGAGACCCAAACCTGTTCCGGGATTACAATACCCCTGTACACAAAGCTCCATCAGCTCCATGAAGATAGGGTTGGAGTGGAAGATCTCCTGCTACAGGGCTTCAAAAGCAAACTCCAAATTCTAGGAGCTTCTTCCTGGAAGAGCAGAGTTTATTGTAAATATTGCAATAATACAATTAATACAATTTATTTTAATGAATACAATAATATAAACAATTAACACTTGATAATTACAAATTCAGCATTACTTTGCGTACCAAACTTATGGTCAGGTGTCCAAAAACATTCTTTATGTTTGGAGGTATAAGCTCATTCACTCTAATACACACACACACACGCACACACACACACACACACACACACACACACACACACACAACCATTTTGTAGGCAGGAACTTAATTCTAATAGAAAGGAACTCCAGTGCGAGGTGTGAAATTACTCTGATCTCTTATGTATGTATTTAATTATTTCTTTATTTTTACAAGGCACCATGGTGCAATTTCATTTTACTGCTGGAATTTCCTGCACACTCCTTTTTTCTTTTTTTTTAAAGCACATTTACTGGATGTTGTGTGAAGAAAGAATAGCTTGGCTGTGTCTTTAGAGATCACTGTAAAAAAAAAAAAAACAACTGTAAAAAAGAAGAAGTAGAGGAAGGTACAAAGCCTCATGTCTGTACATCTGCAGTTTTCCCTCAGACCGGCTTTATTGGATAAGCAGTACTGGACTTTGACACAAATCTAGTTGTGTAACTGTTACATAGCAGCACCTTAATCTAATGCCTGTCTGGGATTCAAATACCCAAAATGGTTTTGAGTGTGTGTGTGTGTGTGTGTGTGTGTGTGTGTGTGTGTGTATACACACTGTTCCTCTGCCCAATAAAGGCAAGCCAGAGTCTTAATACTACCAACAAATAGGCCAATAATGTCTACAGCAAAACGTAAAGCAAACGTGCAGATTTTTCCATGATAAACTGCAGGAATTATTTCTGCACAGACCAGACAGACATACGCTCAGCTATTTAAAGGTGGACTAATTACGATTTTCCCTCAGGCACTGCAGCCAAATGTCTCATGAGCCAATATTTGAGGTTTTACGAGCGTTCCTCTTCTTTTTGTATTAACTCTATGCAGCTGATATCGAGTAAAATGTTGCGGTTTGTAAAGAACGTGTAACGTTAAAGTCTGCTAGTTCCTGTGCAGTGTATATTTTGTTTAAATACACTCTATGGACCTGACCTATTAAGTAGGTTTTTGGGACTGGTTTGCATTAGTTGGGATTGTCATGGGGCATTGGAAAGAACACACAAAGGTTCTTATAGTCTTATAATCGTATAGTCAGGTGTCCACATACTTTTGTCTGTATAGCTGCATCCGCATCCCTGAGCTGGGAAAACACCTGCTTCTGCAGCATCCCCAAAAACTGAGAAATGGGTCTTTCTTGATGTATTCTGTGGTAATCACACATATAGAGATTTGGGTTCTCAAAGCACCGGAATATTTCTTTAATATGCTTTTTATGATGGTAAAATAATTTAGAGTTTATGAAGATGAATAAAACAAGCATAGCCTGAAACTTCACCCGTAGCATAAATACAGAAATAAAATAAAAAAAACAAACATGGCTGAATACTCGTTGCTCGCTGGATAATCAAAGCAATGAAGAAAATCTTGATTGCAGGGATTTTTTCATTACAGGTTTATATGTAATAAGCTTGCGAAATAACATTCTCACCATACCGACTGATCTCCTTTAGCGTTTCAGGGGGATGATGGAAGTGACTCCGATAATGGATGATCGCATGCACTGCGCTAACAAGACGGCGGCATAAGGAAAAAATAATGTTGCTTTCAACGAGAAAGGAAGAATTATGCCTTCATTAAAGCTTTGCACAGCATGAGAGGCAACACACACCTACACACACACACACAAACACACACAAACATGCACACACTATCCGATTTACACGCACACAGGCGAGTAGGCTAGCTTTTCATTTTTTATTTGTTGTCGTCTGGTTTGTGTTTACACTGACATTTCGAGTGAACATGTCTGTGGTAGGAAAAGGTCATGTCCCCTTTACTTCAGAGGTACAGTTTATGAGGTTAGAAATGTCTACCACTGCAGAGAAGCATTAGTTCTCAAATCTATTGAATGTCTATTTGCTGTTATAATAACCTCCACTCTTCAGGGAAAATGTTTTACTAGATTTTGGCGTGTGCTTATGGAGATTTGTGCTCTTTCAACCACAAGGTCATTACTAAAGTCGGGTGTAAGGAGGCCTGGGGTGCAGTCAGATTTCCAGTTCATCCGAAAAGTGTTGAATAGGTTTAGAGCTAGTAGAGATCTTCCACTCCATCCCATGTAAAGCATATCTTCATTGAGCTGGCTTTGTGCTCAGAGGCATTGTCATGCTTTGTCAAGTTTGGGTCTCCTAGATCACATGACAGGACAATTTAATGCTACCGCATCTAAAGATCCTACAGTATACAGTTGTGTGCATCTAAAATTGTGGTTTTAGGAAAGATCCCCATATGGTTGAAAAACTCAGGTGCCCCGAAACTTTTGTCCATAAAGTGTATGTGCTATATACAGTGAATGGAAATTTATAGGAATATAGAAAAACACTAGACAAAGGTATGGTGTGATGCAGTTACTGTTAACACTTGAGGTCAGGACCTGAGGTTCTCCTGATGTTCCCTTTCTAGCTTCTACTTGTTATTTCTCTTTAATTGATAAGATTCATGATTGCAGCTTGTCTTGTTAAGTTGTTTGTGTAGAAGGCTTGGTGAAAAACAGCAGTTGTCAGCAGCTCACTAATGGAGACTCGAGCATTGATTGCAGTCCAAAGTCATCTCCATGGTTTCCAAATGCTCCCATCCGGTAATCTCGAATGATGTGAAGCCATTCTCAGCAGCAGCAAGTGGTGTCCAAATAACAAGACCAAGACCTGAACCAACCGATTTTTTTCAAAACCAAGACTTTTCTAGAAGAGAAGACATTTCTCTTGTCAAACATCTCTCAAGCAAGACTAACACATCTAACACCCAGGGCTGGCACTAGACATTGGCAGATCATGCATTTGCATAGGGCCTCGGGCTTGGAGGGTGGGGCCTTCACAACACTAACCAACCTATACTCCAGATTGCCAATCAAGACGTTCAACACAAGAAAAAAAGCTCTTTGTCCATTGGATAAAAAGCAACTGTAACTCACCTTAAGTGGAACAGATAATATCACCGTATAATTGTGAGTCCCAGCCCTCTGAATGCATGAAGAGACTGTGTGCTGATGCAGCTATGTTAGATGCCACCATCTATTTTTAATAAAATCATTATTAAAATCAACGGATCCTTATTCTGCCAAATCGCTGCCGAGTTTAAAACAGCGCAGGTTCAAATCCGAGCTGATTGACTGTACAGTGACATTGCGTCAGGAGTTGACTTTCAAATACTAAAGAAAAAGTAAAAGTTTGTTAATAAAACAGCAATAGGGCAACACTATATCGGCAAATGTTTAGTCCTAATTTGCTCTTATAATTCCTGCCACTCTGGGAAGATGTTCCAGATGTTGAGCCAAGTACCAATCCAATAACTGTGAGACTGATCCAATTCAGTACGCAAAACCTTTTGCTTCCAAGCACACCTGTCTTATTTTATGCCTCTACATAATAGTCAGACAATTAATACGTCGTTCTAATAGACAGACATTTTCGATTTGAAACCAGTGAAATTGCCGTGGAGACAGAGGCTCCCCTCTGGGTTTAGTAACGTGAAGCCTGTATATTGACTAAACCCTATCTTGCTGTCTCATAGATTAATATCCTCTGCCAGGATAAACAGTCCTGTCAGTCAAAGCCCCAAGTCCACATCAGTATGAACATCACACCAATAAAAGGGTCCTTTATAAAGCTAAGAGTTTTTTTGCTTGAGCGTGGACCTTTATGGATGCTACCTTTTTTTATTTTAAAGAGTGTAGATGCACTGTCCCTACTAATCGCATGACACGCATGGGGAACTTGCCTTTATTACACCCAGATATTTATATGAGAATATTATAGCTTGTATAATAGCTTTCCCTTCAGCATGCATTGTTGTGATTCGGTGTCTTTGTTTTAATCACACTTCATTTTAAATTTGCTCGAGTTTGCCTTTTGGCGAAACGCACTCGTTAATCCTTTTGTGCACACTTACTGAACATGCTCTTTCTTTTCTCTCTCTCTCTCTCTCTCTCTCTCTCTCTCTTTCAATTTTTTTCTGTTGTTTTGCCATCCTTCCCAAAGGTAAGGAGACGAGCTGCTACGCTCAGATTGCATAATGCTGATAACAGAGAGAGAAATAACAAATGGGAACTAGGTGTGGATACCTTTTTCAAACATCTGCTTAATTTTATATATATATATATACACATACATCATCAGCTCCATAAAAAAAGCACACACATCCTCAGCCATCTGTCCCACACTGTCTGTCATTCACTTGCAGAAATATATACAGTACACACAAACAAAGGCAAGATGTTTACAAGGCAGGACAGTCATCACTATTCACAGCAGGAGAGCATCTGTGACTAATTCATATGTGCTTGTGAAGATCAGGGATGGTGTAGGGAAACGTTTATATATTCAAGCATCTGGCCACTTGAAATAATGCCGCAGCACGTAGAGGTTACGATTATAATTCTGGATGCACTGCTGTGATCCCAAGCCCAGCCTGCATTTTTGCGCTAATTGTTTTTTTTTATTCATGGCCGTCCTTCAGCGAGTCAGATCGAAATTGAGATTTAATTGAAGTGGTGAATTCGTTTTTTTTTTTTTCAGAGTGGGAGGGATTCGGATTCGAGGTCCAAGTGACACTTGGATGAATTTGTATTCATGGAGGAAGGAGAATTTCTTGAACACTATAGCTGATGGATAAGAAGTTCAATTGTATTATTATACTGTATGGTATGAAACCTACAGGGCTTCCAGGGCTTTGTTATTTTACATATGCATAATATACAAAGCGTTATAAAGTAAAATGTATTCCATCTCCAACATGGGAACATGGGAAATGTGTGAACACTATTTACTTCCATTTAAAATGCAAAGCATGATATGTAGTAAAAAATAATAAAAAGCATCATAACACAGCATCATATCATCCACAGCAGTCTCTGAGGTGAAACTCACTGGCGGTGACTAACATCGGTGGAGAAATAAACGCTGAGTCATTTAATCAGATCCGTTCTGTTTACAGGCAAACCGTCTGCCTACAAGCAAAAAAACAAACAAAGAGCATGTTTATTATAATGCAATACGTTTACATCTTTACATCTTTATTCATCCTTAGTACATGCTTGGTCAGGATCATTCTAGATCTGCTAGTCTGTTTGTACTCTTGAATATACATCTAATAGAACATTCATTGCCAAAAATAATAGAAAGATTCAAATTGTTGAGGCCAAATGAGTGATGTTGCTAAAGGATGAGGAACTACATTTCCTCCTTAAGACCTCTGCATCTCTGTGGAATAAGAAAGACTTTTATGGTGCCAATTTACTGCATGCTCTTTGTACAAAGTCAGTAATGAGATCATGCTGATTTTTATTGTACTTAGTACTTCAGTGCTGCTTTACTGAACAGCTCCAATATCATTTATTCATATTCATAGTCATTCTAACTCTGAGACAGACGGCTTAATTAATAGTTCCAGATTATAAATCTGCCCATTTAATATACTGAGATTAATATATAGTGGCTCAGTGGAACAACCCCTGAGCTCATAAATAGTCAAAAAATTTAATTCAGAGGAAACCCTACTCTGCAGTCGTGTCTTAAACTTTGAGGTGTATTGTGAGCAAACGTTCTGAATCTGCACCGACTTTACATTCCAACATCCCAGCATTCAGATTCTGCTTTGTGTGGTTTTTGTGCTTTTCTCTCTTCGTCGGGTTGAAATTTATTATAGATTACAGTCGAAGTACTGACTGCGAGGCTTTTCCACAAAAAAACGCTAACCCGTGCTCTTCTTGACACTAAAGGGTTCGTTAACGTGTAACAAAGCCGAGCGTGAGAATGGAATTCATTTATCCGTGTCATAGGTGTGGGAGGGTGCGTTCAGACGCCATGCCACTGTATGCTTTATATGTGCTGACAAACTTGAAAAAAAAATCATTTAGAGAAATTCCTTCGAGAGGCACAGAATAGACAAGGTCTACTCTGAGGTATTTTTTTAATAGATTTTTCCTGCTGGCATGTCAGTACAGCTCAAACCGCATGGCAGATTGCAGCTTATCCCAGAAATATTTTTTTAAGTCATTTTTAATCATATTAATAAACAAATGTTTGTGGACACCTGAGTATAAGAATGTTATGTGTTTTTTGAACATCCAATTTCACATTTGGTTTCCTTTTGCTGTTATAATAACCTCTACTCTTCAGGGAAGATGTTTCACTACATTTTGGAGTGTGCTTATGGTGGAGATATGTGGAAATTTGTGCTCATTCATCCACAGGGATGTTAGTAAAGTCAGGTACTGATGTAGGTGAGGTAACAATTCCTGGGGTTCAGTCAGCATTTTAACTTTGTGGTAAAAGTTTGTAGTTTTGTGGTAAAATATATGAACGAAAAACATTTCCAACAAAATATGGTTGGAAACATTGTGCATAGTGACTCTAGAGGCTTACTGACTCCTGCGAATTATAGACAATAATCCAATTTTCAGTCTGATCTCAGCCCTATATCTTTAGATCAGTTAAAGAAGAAGCAGGCTTAATGAGAAAAATTCACCAATTTATTGTTCCTTCACAAAAATGGCAAAAGAGGAAGCAATTTAAGATTTAAATATGGTTTGTGTGACCGAATACATTTTGCAAAAAACTTTCTTTAAATAATAATGTCTCTACTGTAAATGAAAAACTAATAATGTTTAAATAAATGTAAAAACAAAGAGATCCAGTCCATTGTAGTCTATTTAATATTAATAATAAAGATCGCTTTCAAAAATATTGGTCTTGAAAGAACTTGGTATCAGATACATATGAAAAATAAATGGTATCTTCCATCCCTGTTAGAAAGTGAATGACAAGATATAGCAGGGGAATGACAAAGAAAATTTACTGATTGGTTTCTCTTCTTGCTAACTAGAACACAATTCTCTATGTGGGCTAGCTTTACAGTCTACTCTCTCTCTCTCTCTCTCTCTCTCTCTCTCTTTCTCATCAGTTCATCCATCTATTGAGTTACGACATAGTTCAGTAATGCTTTTGCGTCCTGCAGTACCGTGACCAAGTCTAAGAAAAAGCAAAATACAAACTACACTTCACCCTTGACTACACTAAAATGTACCCTCTCTTAATAAAAGTCAAAAATAAAGAATGTTTTGCCTCTGACTTACTTCAGGCTACCTCCCTAAAATTAGTTTTTGTGGGTTGGGACGTCTGTATTTGTACACAAGCCTTGAAATGACTGGAAAATGCATTATACACTGACTTGAAAGTGCACTTTAAATGTAATAAATATATAAATCTATCTTTCTCTACTGCTGCCCATCACTTGAGGGAGGATAAGAGTGCTTTTCTTGAGCTGACAGAAGCTTTTAAACATGCAGTGTGTATCATTTGTTACACATAATTACAAAGAGCGATATTAAATAATCACTTTAATTGAAACTATCAAGGTTGTGATTTGAACTCGTAACCCAAATGGATTTTGTGCATCGGGATTGAAAACAGTTAATTACGACAATGAATTAATGAATTCATTCATTCATTCTTCATTCATTCATATTATTCAGTCATCTTCCAGAAGCATTGTACTCGGATTAGGATCATAATGAGTTCAAAGTGGGACCCTGATTTAACACTTTTACACACGGTTTACTAGAATCATCAAGTTTTTGGGAGGTAGGAGGAAACCAGAGAACCCAGAGGAAACCTTAAATCAGAAACCCTGGAACTCTGAAGCAGCAATGCTGGATAGCTACCAGATATAACCATAGCACCATTGGACACTATGTAGTATTTGTCAAAAGTAGATATAAATAAATAAATAAATTAATTAATTAATCAATAACAGCAACATATACAGTATGTATGGTAAAATGGGTGTATATGCAATGAACACAGGCAATAAAAGAGAAGTGATGTGTAATATATATAAAAAAAACTGTGTAAGAAACAGTACTCAATTAACGAGCGCACAGAGAGAGCAGTGTGTTAAGAGTATTGATCTGTGTGTGAAGTGAGATGTGACTTGGTTTCAATTCAGCAGGGTGGAACTGCATTGCTGTATTGATACATACTAAATTTATCCATAGCACCTCTTCTGTATACTTCTAATCAAGAAACCGTTTAGAATTTATGGAACCAAATAATACATTTTAACACATTAACATTTTCAGCTTAATTACAATGGATCATTTTCATTTCCTGGCTGTCCTTTAGCTCAGAATGCTAAAATAATTATTGTGTATAATAGTAAATTTTATTCCATTTTTCTATTCCATTGTCCCGTATATAATTCATGGTATGTCCTAGTTATTGTCTAAATACCTGGGTGACAAAATTAAGTACACCCTGTCCAAAGTGTCAATATTTTGTGTGAGCACAATTGTTATGTAGCACTGCTTTAATTCTCCTGGGCATGGAATTCAATAGAGCTGCACAGGTTGTTGCTGGGATCCTCTTCCACTCCATCATAATGACATCACACAGCTGCTGGATGTTACACACATGACGCTTCTCCACCTTCCCCTCGAGGATCCACACAGGTGTTCAATATGGTTCAAGTCTGAACAGCAGCTCTTCAGTACCAGCAGCACTCATGTCCCTGATATACTTAAAGCATCTGCCATCTTTGTGAAGAGCAATATTTCTAATTCTCAAATCCTTAGAGAGTCTTTACCAGAGAATTGCACTCAAAACACCAAATTTCTAACTGCTCTTATACAAGATACACAAATGTGTATGGTCCAAAAACATGAATAGGACATGTGGCTCTGCACGGTTACACAATGTACAGCTGTTATCACTTGGGGTGTATTTAGATTTGTTGCCATTATTTAGACAGTATAGGCTGTGTTATTTTTATGTTGCGTTATTTTTAGAGGACAGTAAATCTAAAAATACAAGCTGCATACTGACGACTCTACAATATATCCAAGTTTCATTGCTATAGTATTGTCCCTCAAAAAGATTCTAAAAAATATTTGCTAAAATAGAAGGGGTGCACTCACTTTTGTGAAATACTGTATATATAATCTGTATATACAGTGTGTATTACTTTTGTACATATATTGTACATATTCCATATTGTACATTTTCATATCTCTTATTCTCTACATATTGTTTCTGACATCCTGCACTAATCACCAGCTCCTGCATATTTTTACTCTGCCGAGAGCCTTAATATTTTGCTGTACATTTATCTACTTAAATATTACATGCTGTAAAAATATTTACAGTATCTGCACTTGTCAGTTTGCATAATTGATTGACTTTTTGCACTCCTGGTAGATGCTGAACTGCATTTCATTGCTGTGCACCTGTACTATGTAATGACAAAGTTCTATCTATCTATCTATCTATCTATCTATCTATCTATCTATCTATCTATCTATCTATCTATCTATCTATCAAATCAGCAGGTGAAGAAAAAGTTTTACAGAATACAAGGTGAGACATTAAAGTTTAATCCTGGAAACTGTATTTTCTATTTAACTTGATCCAAAATGACTCATCTCAAATAATCTGCTTGGGTCTTGATCTCTTTTCCAAAAAAAAAAAAAAAACCTCATGATTATACCTCCAGTAGTCCCCTGGTGGTCTAGTGGTTAAGACACAGCGCTCCCACTGCTGCGACCCGGGTTCGATTCCCGGGTCAGGGGACCATCCCCAGCCACTCTCAGTGCCGGTCCCAAGCCCGGATAAATTGGGGAGGGTTGCGTTAGGAAGGGCATCCAGCGTAAAACATGTGCCAAATCAAACGTGCGGAGGATCCGCTGTGGCGACCCCTAACGGGAGAAGCCGAAAGAAACATATAATTATACCTCCAGTAGGTCATAATCGCTTTATAATGCTCACTTCATTTCTGTACTTACAATCCAGAAGTTACAATTATAACATTTATATTCAAGTCACTAAAAGTAACATTTTACACAGCATGCTGAGATGCTTCAGCAGGAGGTGGGGGCGGGAACGAGGTAATGCAGGGTGAATTGGGTTTGAGGAATGTTCTACCCTTTTTAGTCACCTTTGTCTAAAAAAGATTTTCTGAAAGTGGTGAAACGTACCAATGTGGTGTGATGATAAACTGTGATTATAAAGGAGATCTGGCACAAGACCAGAACAGCGTCGTCATGGCTTTATCATCAGCAAGGCCATTTCATAACTCAAAGCTGAAAGACACTGAAAAAAAATTCTCCTTGCTTCTTCAGAACAACCTTCAGGGTATTTTTTTAAGTCCTACAAGTTTTGAGAATAGGAAAAGCCGATATGTTTTTCAGAGGAAGAAAGGAAGCTGTGTTACCTTGTAAAAGTTTGAACTGTTGAATGGAAAATAAGTCTCACAACACTGTGAGATCCTTCACATGGATAAACGTCTTCAATGAAATAACGTCATATTATGTATGGAAACTACACCAATCAGACATAACATTATGACCAACTTCCTAAAATTTTATTGGTCCACTTTTGCTGTCAAAACAGTCCTGACCCATCAAACATTAACAGCATTAACTTCTTCAGCAGTTTGAGCTACAGGAGCTTGTCTGATGGATCGGACCACACGGACCAGCCTTCGCTCCCAATGTGCATCAATGAGCCTCGCCCAGACCAGAACATCCCACAAGAGCTGCAGTTTTGGAGTTGCTCTGACCCAGTGCTTTGACCCCAGTCGGTTGGAATAAAAGGTCTCCTATAAAACTCTGAACTAAACCCCACAAAATACCTTTGGGATGATTTCATGCATCCTTTTTTTAACATATTTGCATCTGTAAAAATGATTTATTTACATATAGTGTTGTGGTCCTGATGACTTACAAGGCAAGCGCAGAAGTCTGACACGCCATGAATCGTCTCGTTCTTACAATCCAGTTGCGTCACAGCACATGTGCGGCTGTAAAATTAAGTACGCCTTGATTTATTCGTCATCCCTCCAGCTCGCTCATAACACAGCCGTATTTTAGCAAAGCCCGTGGCATGTTGTTTTTCAGCTCAGGAAAATGTTCTCAGACGGCAATGTGAAAGCAAAGAGACAGTGCCTGCTGGGATACACATTTTGCATAAGATACTCCAACTAGTATAGTGCGTTATAGGATTTAAATAGTGCACCGGGTGTGCTTTATCAATTTGAGACAGTAGCACAAAAATAGGGCACTATATCGAAAAAAAGAATCATCATTGTTCACACAGTCATCTGTGTACCTTTTAGTGCATCTAATGATATGTTGGACCACGTCCATTAGGTTGCTACTTCAAGCGCTGTAACGTTTATTGATTTCACGCCAGCTATTTTTCACACATATTTATTACTGTTTAAGTAGCAAGATGTCAGATATAATGCTATTACCAAGTGCTGTGTCTCTTATTAAAAGGCAAGAGGAGATGTTTTTTGGCACATAATAGAGGTAGTGGTCTAGGCAAGGACAAACTTTTATTGGGTAAAGTACAAAACAGCTCAACCTACAGACTATGAACAAATGCAACAAAAAGCATGGAGTAAACAAACAGACAAAATCTAAATAGGATACTAGTCTGACTCTTCTAGTTCAAGAGGTTTTGCTTTTTTGTCACGTGACTCCCATATACACTTATATATACAAGAAGAGCACATTAGTACAATACATCGAAATTTATAACCTACAAACCAAAAGGTTATCGCCAAATAAACACATCTCATATGCACTTGGATGGAGACACCTCCCCGAATCTCTGTTTTCAGCACGGCATGTGTTATTAATACAGCCATCTGCACACTTGCCCACAATTCCCCAGATTAAAAGGAAAAAAATAAGTGAGAGACTGCTAAGCTTTTGTCAGGTTGCCAGGGCTTCAGATAAATCAGCTTGCCAGCATCTGAGTCAGATGATGAATTTTGCTGACCACTTTTTGGTTGGTGTGGATGTTGTATTTTGAGGTGGACAGAGATGCTGAGTGTACATTTCCATTTTTATTTTTTTATTTTTTTTTGACGCCAGGGCACAAGTTCAGAGAAACTTGCAGAATATCTTTAAAGAGAAAATCAAGGCATATTAAGTTTACTGTTTACTGCTCTGAATAACGTTCTCAGATGCTTATTTATGGGGATAAGAACGTTTTGCTTTTAAATATTTTAGACAATTTTAAGGGGGTACACCAAATAGAGGATTCCAAGTAATGTGCCTTTTAAGGGATTCACAGCCTGCAAAATACAGCAAGGAAATGCACTATAGGAATGCACTATATCTCTAAAATCTCCCAGAGGTTCCCCAATATAATCCCATCTACAGTCTACCAGTTATCTCCATGACTGACATGGGTGCATCTCGATGCATGACCAACAATAAGATATGTTAAAGATACATATAAAGCACTTACCGATGCGATACGATTCACCCGTATTATGAGGCAGTGTGATCAGATTTAGGGTTAGAGTAAGGGTTAATCGATTCAGCACAATGCGATTCAATGCAATATGATGTAATGAAAAAAATATTGATGCTTTGCAATTCAATATGGTACTGACAGTTTGCTTAAAATTTTTTGCCTTTAGACAGACAGCAAAAACCCAATTTACTTAACTGCCTTCTGATTTCCAACACACGCTTTGGTAGTGCAAAATAAAGAATAACTAAAACCAGACTATGTGACTCTCAGGACACGCTTCGGTCTGCGTAGAGTCATGATACGTCACATTCATGTAGCAGCAGTGATGCTGAGAGAAAACGCTTGAGAAACAGTTTAATGAGGAGAAATGGATCTACATATAAAATTTTTGTTACCAATTCCTGGTCAGTTTTTAAATAATAAAAGTATAGCGCATCTACTAATAGGTATATAGAAAGAAATTGTTTTTTACCCATGCAAGTATTTTAAAAATGATGCATTGGGATACAAGTTGCCATTCGAATCACGATGTATTTAAAATACTTGCATTATATCAATGCATCACATTGTTGAACTTTTACGCCTATGCACTGATGTGAATCGGAGAATCTCACTCTTCTTACAATCCTCGAATTGGTTCCATGTAGATCCACTTGTGAAAGATTGTACAACCCACTCTCCAATGGTTTTAGGTAGAACCCCTGCTTAGTGCACAAAAACCCTTGAGATCTAAACCCGAGATTCTTTTTCCACACTGTACACCCTTCAAAATGTTCCAAAATAAAACCTGTTCCTGGAGTGTAGCTTTTTCCAAATATAACTTCCGCAACCGTGTTAAAGGTTGAAGAACAGAAGAGAAATCCACAGGTCTTTTAATATCTCTTTAAGGGAGTAAATCTCCAAGCGTATTACAAGTCTGGCATTTGTAAAAATGTACAACCTCTCCAGAGGGTACAAAGTAGATCAGCTTTATACTGTATGTGTACATCTCCCATAGTGTTTCATGTAGAACCCATTCAAGAATCTGCACCTCAATATTTCACAATGGACCTGAACAATCCATGCGGTTCTTAGTAGAACCCATTTGTGAGTGCACATCTAACAGACAGTGCCAAATAGAACTTATTACAAGACTGTAAACCCAACAATGAGTACAAGAGCATTTAGGAGTCTCATGTAGAACCTATTTAAGAATGTACACCCTCCAAAGTGGATCACATTCTTGGAGTGAAAACCTCCGAAAAGGTTCAAAGCATTAATTCTAAGACTTTGCGCCCCTGAAGAGACTACATGAAACTCCCTAAGAGGACAGAAGAGAGAAAATTTAAAGATTTCCTGAAAAAGATACTTGATTTCTAAATGTAGAAATTGGTTCCTAAAAGAAAGTATTTGTCTTTGTTAATAAACTTTGCTTCCTAACAGTGTAACACTTGGAATGTTTTCTGAAAAGGAAACCCTTGATGGTATCAAACAAAAGCAGACAATCAGTAAGATGAAACTTTCTTTCCCCTAAGAGATGCCCCTGCTTCAAATTCACACAGTAATAGAAATTAATATATTTGCAGACTTCTGCTTTGTGACTTTCTAGACTCTTTCGTCAGAGCGGAAAAAACGCCAACGATGAGGAACGCGAGAGTGGGCGTTTAAGCAGCAGGGAATGTCGCCAAAATTATTCTGACTTAATTGCCCTTTACTGGTGCATTAACACCCCTATCTTTAATGACAGCCTACTAAACATTATCCACTGGTTTTTGGTTCTACTGCTTTTTCCAGCACAGAGAACAATGGCAGAATGGAGTGGGGAAAAAGCCCACAAGGGAGATTGTTAGTGCTAATTAGTGTCTGCTACTGACAGTGTCTTAAACCAGAGTCATAAGGGAGATGTGACTTTAAATCCCCCATGCCTGCAGTCTAAAAAAAAAAAAGCTGATTCGTCAATCAATAGTGGAAGAATGTATATAGGTATATAATTTAGATAATATAATTTTAGCAGTTCGAATCAGAAGAGAACACCAGCTAATAAATAATAAAATCAATAATATATAAGAAACATAACAAAAATCATAATCAATAAATATTATTATTATTATTATCAGTAGTAGTAGTAGTAGTAGTAGTATCATTATCATTATAATTATTACTGAGAAAAAACATTAAGGTTTTACAGGCTGCAATGCTGAAGAGGCACCTAAGCCGAACTGCCTGCTTTTCATTAGGTGCAATTTCCGAAATAGCTCTCAAAGATACAACTTACACCTTCGAGGCTGACGGATTTTAAATAATTCATTCCCACTTTGATCGCAACTGTTTATGCAAGTCATCCGTACAGGTAATTGCGGAGGAAGTTTGCCAGCCGCTTTATGTAAAGCGCTTGATTGCAGTTGTACTTTGGCGAGTCGAGGCGAGGTAATATCCAGTTAATAAAACATGAGCTGTTGACTTCCAATTTTAAGCGATGAAAGCGGTGTGCACATCGCACTCGTAACGGCTTGTAATGACCCTCGAATGAAATGCGTGCTCAGTGTGGAAAAGACAAAACTGAAAGACCCGAAAGTCATTGTTTAATGTTTTATCTTTGCCTTTATCTATCTATATATGTATATATATATAGATAGATATAGATATAGATATAGATATATACAATTTACAAATTTCTCTTAAGTGCTTCCCTCAGGCCTACTGCTCATTTCAGACCAAGGTGTATGTTGGCTAGGAGACGGTCTTTTATTGCTATTAGCCTTGTGCCCTATTCATGCCTATCATGGTTCTTGACTATCGATCAGACTTTGCCCTCTTTCAGGCTCATCCCTGTAGCCAATTGTTGGATGAAAATCAGCAGCGCAGCAGTTTGTGAGCAGTCGGCTTTTACAAGTCGTGCTCCGAAACTCCCATGGGGCCCTCGAGGAAACATTAAAGTGGATGGATCGGTTTCTATATAATGCTGAAGTGAAACCCGGTGGAAATGTGGAAACGGTAGTTGCTCTCTAGCGGATACAAAGAGCTTAGTGTAATCGGTCATCTGTGCATGATTAAACAGCGGAGGTTTGCACGAGTATGAATTATTTAGTAGTCAACGAGCATTTAAATAAATAAAGTAGCTGAAAGATCAATTTTGCATAGCTACATTGTGTCCTCAAACATTTTTGGACACCTAACAGTAAGATCTGTTTAAACATCTCCTTCCACACTTAGGAACTATTTACTGTTGTAATCACCTCCACTCTTCTGGGAAGATCAGTATCTATACTTGATATATGACTTAATGGTTTATTATACATTTTCACTCTATTTTACATGAATTGTACTGTGAGCCTTTTCAACCTAAGAATTTCAATGTGGATTCAATAAAGTATTCTAATTCTGATCATTCTGGTTTTAGAAACCACCTTTCATGTAACTCAAATCTTCTTACAGTAAACTTTACACTATAAAGAATATCCTGCTGTATAAAAAATACACTAAACAATTACTGCACATCTTATCTAAGTGTGTGCAATGTGGCATTGGGATATGTGGCTGGGTATGTGTGTGTGTGTGTGGTGGTCTTTAATCTTCTCTTTTCTCCTTCATCTCCATCCTCATCTTTTGCTGTAGGATTTTATTTTTGAGCGTTAACGCCGAGTTCTGTGATGTGCGAGAGGCTAATGTTCCTCCTGGAGGTAAATTGAAAATGTACTCAGTGTGTTCGAGCTTCGGGTGAACTGAGTCATACGTAGAAGTGCAAAACACAGCACACCCACGAGCCAGCCTCAGAAACCCCACAATAAACCCCCCCTCCCCTTCAGCACTTGCTGCCTTTTTAATAGCCACTGCTTGGTGGGTGTGTGATTGGGCTGTGTTTTGAGTCAGGATGCTGACGCCCCCTTCATTTCCAGTGCTGCGTCTGTGAGTATGTGTCTTTTTCTAGTGCTAATCATGCGACGCTGTGCTTTTGTGTGAGTGTATGGCTGGCAGAATAAGGGGTACCAGTGAAGCACTTCAGAAAGAAAACCAGTGTAAAAAGAAAATGAAAAATGCCACCCATAAAGCACTCTATATACCCATGTATTTTAAGTGTATCTGATCTAGACAAACGTACTGAGACACTGGAATTTTCCTGCCTTATGTGGTTTGTCACCCAACTGTTGCTACACTGTTGGAGTCACACAATTGTATAGGATGTCTGAGCATAACATTTTCACTTGAACCCCTTTGCACAATGCTATCTCCATTAAGATATGGTTTACATGGGAAGTGGAAGATCTCCTGCTATAGAGCTCTGACCTCAACCTCATTGAACACCTTTGGGATGAAATCGAATGCTAACTGCAACCCAGGCCTCGTCACCTC
Source organism: Silurus asotus (assembly GCA_024362625.1). Classification (NCBI taxonomy): domain Eukaryota; kingdom Metazoa; phylum Chordata; class Actinopteri; order Siluriformes; family Siluridae; genus Silurus; species Silurus asotus. Next base: position 5,362,475 of record MU579904.1, read on the forward strand.
ACCTTCATCCGTACCTTACTTTACTGACACCTTTGTGTCTGAATGATCTCAAATCTCCACTAGTACACTCCAAAATCTTGTGGAACAGCTTCTCGGAAGAGTGGAGGTTATTATAAGAGCAAGTTAGGATCAAATGTGTAACGGAATGTTCAAAAGCACATACCAGTCTTATGGTAGAGAGTTTACAAACTTTTGTGCATATACTGTATATACACTTGAATTGTCCTAGACAAATATGTATAATGATTCTGATGATAAATGATGATGATGATGATACTATTTATTGTAAAAAAAAGTTTGTTCCAAAAAAATAATTTGGATTTGCCAATGTTCCCAAGACATCAGAAATGTAATTTTATTGTGCAGACAATTTGTAGGTGTGTCTTTGTGTCTGTCTACTTTAGCATTCATGGTACAGTGGAGACATGTGGAGGATGTTATGTCTCACACACACACACACACACACACACACACACACACACACACACACACACACACACACACACACACACACACAGGTCTGATCTGGGCTTTAGGTAACAAGCCCTGTTATCAACTGACAGACAGTACAGAACACTGTCTCCTGACTGACAGGTCTTGTTAAGGAACATTACAGCACTTGAGTTTCTGACATTCCTCTCCAGAGAAACTCCATGAATTGTAATCAGGATGAGGGCACTCGGAGCAAGAAAAGGGAAACAGAGTACCTTTATTTCTGCATAAGTAATACCTTTAGTGGTAATAATGTCTTCACACAACAGGCTACTAGTCTGCCTAATGGCCACATTTTTTAAACATAATTAAAGGCTCAACTCATCCCTGACTCATTTCCTCACTTTGCAGTCGCTCTTAAAAGGCCTGGCACTGACACCGCTTTCTTTAGTATCTGGCCTTTTCTTGCTCGGGGAGTTATTCAGGGAGAACAGTAAAAGTGCAGCTGAGACTTAAGGGGGCGAAAAAAAAAGAAAGAAAAAGAACAGCTCCGGTAATTACAGCCTTCACAGCGGCTTTATGTAACAACCAGGTCACATCCTGTTCTGTAAAGCTCTTAAGAGTACTTCTAAAGCTGGAGAAAAAAAATTTCGATACAATTATATTTTTTCACCTCAGTCTTATGGTTATATTTAATTAGCAAGAAACAAATGAATGATGTGCGATACAGATCAATCTATTACTAGACATTGATGGAAGGAGTTTCCAGTGTCAGTGTTTAGTAAAAGCTGGGTAATTTTGTTTGTTTTTTTATTTTAGACCTTGATAAAGAAAAAGAAATGAAAAGAAGGTAATGAAGAAACAACTGATGCTGCTATAATATAAGGAACAGGAATCTGTCTCATGGATGTTCAAACACTAAATGCAACTATACATTTATAAAATATGCTGGAAAATGCTGTGAAAATGAATGAAAAAGAATAACAAAAGAAACTATAATAATATTAGGTCTATTGACACTATGAGATAGACTATATATACTATATACTGTATCAGATAGAGCAACAAGACAAAAATAAGATGAAATGTTAAAAGGAGATGAGATAAGATGAGATAAGATAAAATACGAGATGAGACACGATAAACCTAAAACAAGATCAGATCAAACAAAAGACCGTATTAGATAAGATGAGACAAGATAAGATAAGAAGTTATGGCAAGGCAAGATGAAATTATAAGACAAGATGAGATAGGATGAGATAATTCGAGAACATGATGAGATCAGAGGTTAGATGAGGTAAGATGAGACAATACGAGATAAGGTAAGATAAGATAAAAGCTGCTCCTATAAAATATAAACGTTTCGGCAGATGTATTGCTAACTGTACATTTAATTCTCGAGCTGATCTCTCCCCAGCCATTAGGATTCCATAAGCAAACAGTTTGCACGGTTTGTGCTCAAACCTCCCATAAGCCCACGCAATTACAGAACAGCACAGGCCCTTTAGATCATTTTGCAGAGAGCATGGTGTAATTTATGCGTTGCCTATCCTTCAGTGTTTTTACCATTCCGTGAACGTTTGCGCTGTTTTCTAATGTAGGTCTGCGCACTCCCAGGTACATCGCCGAGCACTATTCATCTCAATTTAGCCCCTGCTCAGCTGCTTGTCCAAATGAGCAATGAAAAATAGATGCCTCCTGTCTCTGAGTTAATGCCTCTGAAATGCTGAATGACCGTACGCATTTGTAGCTGTCGCTGGGGTTATGACATCTCTTACAAGCGAGGTTATAAAGACCTTGCTCGTTTAAAGCCAGTATTTTTTTTTTTTTTGACTGATTGAACCAATTAGGTAAATTATCCAGCTTGGGCAGGCTGTGCATTACTGACAGGGAAGCAAAGCTGACATTTCCAAAGTACAAAGCTAATGATGGGTACGTTCTGTGCTTTCTGTTTGAACCCTGTCACATACAAAATGTTAGATTTCCTCCCATACGCAGAGCTACGTCTGCTTTGGCATTGTTTGCCATTTAAAACTCTGGTACGGGTCTATAAAATATTCAGGTCACTTCAAAAACTAGCTAGCTGTCAGTGAGCTGTACATTTTGTTTGCACATTTAGTAGGTTACAGAAAAAGGAAAGACAAAAGAGAGACAGAAAATAACTTCAAATCTCTCTCAGACATCATAGCCATCCAATAAAGCCACTCTGGGCACCAACTTCCAGAATACACAAAAACGTTTCAGCTCTGATTTGTTTATTTACTGATTAAGCAAAGGTATTACCTGCCCAAACACTCTCACACTCTCTCACACACACTATTTAAAGAACATTCATTCAGGAAAACATCATGAAGTAATAAACTAACTGACTGACTCTTGTTCGTTTGTCTATCGCCAAGCCGTAATAGTGGCGTTGTTTCTATTCTCATTTGCTAGACTGCTTAAAGCCAGTGTGAAAGAGCCAGATGTAGAGGACAGGGGGGTATGGAGATGGATGATCCGCTGTGGTGACCCCCTAATAAGAGAACCAGAAAGAAGAAGAAGACAGTAAAACAAAGTTTTACAAAGTAAAGTAATGTAATGCTGATGTATAGGATGCATCCAAAGACATCCTATACAGCTGTGGTCCTTCAACTTTGAGCTAATAGTGTCACATATGATATATGGAAAAGTCAGATGTCCCAATATACATCATGGTAAAATCATTCAGTTCTAAAATCAAAAAAAAAAAGAAGAAGTGTCCATGTCCAAGAGTTCTCAAGAGATCAGAGACAAGCCTCATGTCATGTAGCTTTTAGCTAAAAATGGCCTTTTATCTGAATCTAGGACGCATACGGAGATGCTGCAATGAGTCGAGATGTTTCGAGTGGCGTGCGCATTTCAAGAACAGAAAAACATCACGAAGACAACGGGAGATCAGGAAGATCTTGAATGAGCTCAACCAGTGAAAATGAGGCCAAAATGAAGATTCATACATTTCCCAACAACTGCCATGGGTACATTCTCATTTCCCTTATTACTAACCACACAAACACATCTTGCCTGGTTGCTTCCATTCAGTTTTTTTACACCTTATTGCTCCTGGTATTTGATTCTTTGTTTGTTTTTTTATGTTGATGACCTTTGCATGAACCCTTGATAATATAGTTTACCGCACTGGATTAATTTGCCTGTAGTACATCTAATATGCTAGTATTAAGCAAAAATACAACTTTAATACCCAGCATATAATCATTGCCACCAGAGACTACACCACCTGCAACACTCACAATCACTGAGATACTAATCAAATTCACCAACACAAAGCATTTGGATTTTGGATCTAAAGTTCATGAGTTTAAATCCAAGCTACACCAAGCTGCCACTTAATTGCCCCTGAGTAAGGCCCTTAACCCCATAGCTGCTCAGTTGTATAAATTAGATTCTGTACATAAGGGTGTCTGCCAAATGCTGCAAATGCAAATGCAAAAGAAAAAAAAGAAAAAAGCTACTTTAAACCAAAAGAGAAAGTAGGAATGTAACCAACCACCCAGACACCTTCTCTGACAGATTACTTTGCCACAAGCGGATGAAACTGAATAGCCTTAAATATTGCTTTCAGGGGTCTGGGATTAATAATCAGACCAATGTGATTGTGACCGAGTCTGTTGTTGGAAAACGTTGAAACGTTGGAAATATTGGAATTATGGGAAGTAACCAGAGGTCGTTAAAAATTGTCTGGCAATAATGGCAAACAATAATGCCATTATAGGGACGTTCTTAATAATGGTGATGCAGTACAATGTCCAATGGCTGTTTTTTTTTTTTTAAATAACAAACAACGGAATGTGTGAAAATTTTGTTTTATCGCTTTGACAGATTTGAATAACATACATTTTTAATCACTTGCTAAAACCACTGCTCAGTTCAGAGATCAGCAGGTTTGTTTTCACCAGTGAGGTAGACACCAGAAGCACAGTTCCAACAGTGAGTGATTACTTTTTTTCCTCTGGACTGGTGTTTGAACATGACAGGAAGCTAATGTTTCACACACAGTGCTGTGTAGCTAGAAGCCCAGATCTGGACCCTTTACTTATCATGACAGGATGATGAGTTCTCGTAGAGTAGAGTCTGTAGAGTTACACACAGCTCTGTGGGGGAAAGAAATTGCTGAAAAATACTACTAATTTCTGGACTCACTGTTTCCATCTCGTACAATGACAAGCTCTTGGGATTTGCTGTTCTCTTTTTTTTCTATGCCCTGCCAGGTGTTTCTTGCTAGCAATTTTAGCACTCTTAATGATGGTGATATATTATTATTATATTAAAATTATATTTTGTCTGTTGCCATCTGCTAATTCTGCAGATTAAAATTTAGTAATTCAGTGCTCATATAATGTTTTAAAGGAAATAACTAGAATACACCTAAAACAAATACCTCTTACCTGATTGATGATTGTAAATTATGCCTATAAAAGCTCAGCAAGCAGATGTGTGCAGATGTGTGGGTTCCATTGCGTCTATAGCTAAGACCCAATATATTTAAAGCAAATGTGGTCAGATGTGTGTCAATGTGGTATTGGGTCTATAGGTAAAGACCCATCAGATTTAAAGCAGATGTGTGCAGATGTGTGTAGATAGGTGCCTATGTTTCATTCTTGTCTATTGCCAAAGATCTGGTAGACCTAAAGCAGATGAGTGCAGATGTGTGTCTGTTGTATTGAGTTTGTAGGTAAAGACCAGACAAATTTAAAGCAGATGTGTGTAGACATGTGTAGATGTGTGTCTGTTTCATTGTGTGTATAGCTAAAGACCAGAGAGATTTAATGCAGATGTGTGTAGATTTGTGTGTCTGTTTTATTGTGTCTATATATAAAGACATGACACTTTTGAACCAGGTGTTTGCAGATGTGTATATGCATGTGTGTGTCTGTTTCATTGTGTCTATAGCTAAAGACTCTATATATCTAAAGCAGATGTGTGCAGATGTGTGTCGATGTTTCATTTTGTCTATAGCTAAAGACCTGGTAGATTTAAAGCAGATGTGGCAGATGTGCACTGGAGATGTACAGCAACATTTTTAAGGTGGAAAAAATTGCTTTATTCATAACCAATGGAAATTCTTTGGTAGGAACATATTGTTTTGTTGGATCTGCTAATGCAAATGACTGTGCTATACAATATGGCAACTACTAAAGAACATGCGCAAAGGTTCACTCGACTCAAACCCTCCTAACCACAGAAAAGCAAGTCTATACCAATATAAGCTATTTTATTAATTAGGGAACAAAATATTAAAAAGAGATTTTACCTCTGACTGTGCTGACACTGGTGGTGAATAAATCACCATAATTTACAGTTGAATAATATTAACATAACGCAACATGAAAATATACTCCAACAACATGGAATTTTGGCATGTTGATCTCTTTGTGGTTTCAAGTTAATGGTTGAACATGGATCGAGGTAGCATGCTCTACTTCTTGCCACAGTTCCCATAAAAACCGAATATAGTGTCGTCAATCCACTTGCGAAAATTTGACACGGCGGTGTAAACTCCAGGATACCGGGGATCTGCGCAACCGTTACCCCAAGACACGATCCCGTAGACACGCCCCTCGCACACCAGTGGCCCACCAGAATCACCCTGCGAAGAGGAAAGTGTTTAAAAACCTGCATCATCAGTGCAAGGGTCAGTATTCCTAAAAATTGATATTACATATACATTTTCTATAAAATTTAAGTCCCCAACTTACGATGGAGAGGCGTTCCGATGACCCCATCGTAACTTGAACATTTTGTGAGTCGAGACATGGCCAACCATGACTCTTAAATAATGGTGATCGGTATGGGGTACTTTATTGTAAATAGTTAATATATAAACAAATTATAATTGATATTGAATATAAAATCAATGCTAAACACAGTTATCAGGATGTAAGATCTGTAGTTGCTTTACACACTAATAAACAAAGTTTCACACAATTTGGCCCTCATTAAAAGTCCATATTGTGACAATTTCTTTAGGAATGATGTTGCAAATATGTAGCTTACACTACAAGCATCTGTTCCTCCCTCAGCATAGCCAGCACAGATCATGTTTTCTGTGATGTTTCCATTGTAGGAGTCGGTGTTGTTGCAGTTGGCACTGGAGACAATGGGCACAGTGGCAGTGTGAAGAGATGTAGGGATTCCCCCAGTGGGGCTAGTGAATCCCCAGCCTGATACACGACACACACGCCCCTCTGCCATGTTCTCCCCTTGACGGGGCAGCGGTGCAGGGCACACATAGTCATTAACAATCACTGGAGTCTGCATCTGGATAGGAAAGCAATATTTATGAAACGAGAGGGCCCTCTGCTTGTGACATCGTTCCTAAAATATCATATCTGGATTTTTAAATGTCAGATACCATTAGGTGAAACAGCATTGTTTTGAGTTACCCCTGATGAAGCAGTCTTTATTTCTGGGGTCACTTTTAATTTCCTGTTATTAAATTATTAATTAATCTAATTTTCAAACTAAGAACACTGAAAATCTGATGACGTGATGGAGCTTTCGCCAGCATCAACAACTAAAACTTTTTTCTGTTGTTTGAAAGCCAGGGCAAAGTCTTTGAACAGCACATAAAGGCACTCTTGACAGACTTATGTTGATGCTTCTAGTAATTGAATCTAGACTGCCTTGAATTCAGGCCACGGCACAAAAGAACAGCAATGCATCACCACCCTTCACTCTACAGCAGAGGACATCAAGTCTTTGTGAACCAGGAAGTCAGACAGTGGATCTCCTGGAATCTGTCAAAGGATCTCTTTCTCTTTTTTTTTTACAGGTCTATACAGTGGTAAAGATAAATAAAAGCTAGGAAAAAGCCAGCTAAGAGTTTCTTTAGAAAAAAGAAAGAAAAGAAAGAAGCACTTTATTTTTTATCACATTTAGATTACAGCACAATGATCCAAAGATGATCCAAAGATCCAAAGGTTTAAAGCCTTGCCCAAGTACCCAAGAGTGGCAGCTTGGCGATCCTGGGGCTTGAACCTCTCACTTTCTGATCACTATCCCAGAGCCTTAACCACTAAAATGTACAGTAGTTTTTGCAGTTGTGGATGAATGGCTTTTGGCTGTTGGTCAGAAGGTTTTGTTTACAACCAAGTCACTTCGAATAAAAGCATCAATCAAGTGTGTTAATGTACATTTTTAAATACTTTCACTCCTCACTGAGGTCTTTGGGAGTCAGATACTACCTTTGGATTGTGTGAAGTACTGAACCAGATATTTAGCAGTCCTTTAATATCTCACACCAAATTAAAAATCCATAAGCCTTTTTATATATATTATATATTATTACATGTCTGCTGGAAATTTATTTACAACACACACGTGCCCACACGTGTGCACACACTCCAGCAGATATTTAATTCCATTTTTTTTTTTTTACTTTTAATTAAATTTGATTTCTCAAAGAAGATTTACAGAAGGTTAGTATTATAAAACAAAGTTTACTAATATTTACATTTAATTATATTAATTGTATGTATACAGTGAGCAAGCCTAGGGCGATTGTGGCAAAAAAAAAAAACTCCCTTTTCTACAGAAGGATTTGCCTTTATAGGCAATTTCCATGAACCTGAAAACTAAATTACAGTCAAAAATCAATAAAATGACACTGGTATTCATTCATTGTTTTATTCACAAATGGTTCTAGTGCATTTTAACCATCGTAGAGAACCAACCTGTCATCCCAAATATATAATTACATCAGAGCTAAAGTGTTTAAACACTCTGCTTACAATATGAGCATCTGTTATGTCTGCAAAAATACCAGAAGTTTATAGGGAGTCTATAAAAATATTATACTGCCGGGACAGTAACGTTAAACTGTCTTTTATCACAGATATTATGCTGTGCTGCTTTTTTGCCAAGTACACAGTATTTATTTGGGGGGGTTTTATGCTGTTTTTTTTGTAGCATGTTTTTAAGGTTGTTCCTTGATTTTCTGTGAAGTTTACAGGAAAGAGAAGGCTCAGTGAAAGGTAATGACACTTTCCCATGTCTCAATGTTGTTGTTTTTTTTCAATTCAGGTAACAGAGCAGTTTCAGGTTTCACTTATTAAATGATAACATTCATATAGGCATTTACTCTAAACACTTCATTTTTGGAGCTCTAAAACCTTAGCTGTTACTCGAACAATCATAAGGATTTCTGTGATTTTATTAACAGTCAGAACTACATAAAAAATGAATCATGAACCCAAAGCCTGCAAATCTATCAATCATGAATTGGCCCAATGTGTTTCCAGCAGTCGCAGGTAATCAATTTGTATTTCCAGATGGTAATTGAAGAGAACATTGTTCAAACTCTTACCTTTATGAGCATGATGTCTGCATTGTTAGTGCTTTTGTTGTACTGCGGGTGAGGTACTAGGAGCTGCGGCGACCGGTACTGTTCTGTCCCTTCGTACACACTTACGGAATAATCTCCGGTGACAATCCTCATGTTCCCAGCACTAGACACAACACATAAAACTGATCTTTCCTCCACAGTGGAAAAATACTATATACAAAAACTGAAATATGGAATTTAATTAGCATTTCCTTCAACTACATACAGAAGGTTTAACCATTGTCTGATAAGATCGTATTTTCTGCAGTGTTATGAATATAAACCTGAATATTGCGTAATAAATCAAGCAAGCAAAGGTTAAGGCATTAAACTACAGCACCATTTCTTTGCTCAACTTTTCCTTCTGAGATCGAATACATATTTTATATTTTATTTCAATTTTTATTACACAATATGTACAACCATATGGACAAAGGTTTGTTCCATTCCACATTGGTTCCCTGTTTGCTGTTATAATACCCTCCATTCCTCGGGGAAGATGATGTACTAGATTTTGGAGTGCGCTTGTGAATATTTGTCAGCCACAAAGGAGTTAATAAAGTACTGATGTAGTAAAGTGAGGAGGCTTGGGGGCAGTCAGATGTTCAGTAGGGTTGAGGTCAGAGCACTGGAACATTTTATTGGACTTGGCTTGGAACTCCAAACATTTCCAAAGCATAAATTGAATACAAACACATCCAAAGACATCCTATACAATTATGTGCCTTCAACATTGTGGTAACAGTTGAAAGAACCATGTATGGCTGGATAAGTCTGGTGACTTGTGTCCATATAGTGTATATCCAGAGGGAATAATCAACAAGCCCTACCTTTTAATATAATCATTATAGTGTGCTGATTCTTTATTACTATTTGTTAAATAATAATTTTTTTTTTTTTTTGAGTTTAGTTGTTTATTGCTACCTTCAAATGTTAAATTTTTCCCTAAAACATGTTTATCATAAATTTACTTAGTCTATGTTTTTTTATTTTTTATTTGTCAGTTAAAATTTTGGAAGCTGAATATTGCACAGGAAACTGAATGTGCAGAATTTTTTATCTTTGATGCATTTAGTGCACTTTATTTCCAATCACAACTTGCAAAACATGTGCGCTTAAATAATCTCCTTATAGCTCTAGGTCCTCTGGTCCCAGTTTTCTTGGTTCGGTCTGTAATGTCGCTTGGCCATCCTTTCAGGTTTTATGTAAGTTCCCCAGTTTCTCTAGGGTGTATATTCAAGTGAAACTACACTGTAAGCTTTTTTGCTCTTGAGAAACTTTTTTACAGAAGGAGATGATTTGTGTTTTTTCTTTGTTTGTTAGATTTTTCAGGGAAACTTACCCTACATTGCAGTGTGCTGCTGTCAGCACCCAGTACTTGTTAATCAAAGTGCCACCGCAGAAGTGCTGTCCCACGATGGTCTGGATAGACACCATGTACTTGATGGAGTAAGGTGCAGGGGCGTAGCCGCCTATTATCCGGCCCTGCATCATTGTCTGACCTGAGAAAAACAGTGTGGATTCAACATCACAGTGCATTATATTCTACTGTTCCAGAAATCATGTAGCACCAAATAAAATAGATATTAAACATGTAATTTAAATAAATTCGACTTATATCTCTGACATTTATGATTAACAGTTTATAACAGTATAACAGTATGTGTCAAAATGTTTGAGTGGAACATGTGGATGGAACAGTCATTATAGACTATATGGACACTCCAGTTTAGTTGACTAATATAATGTAATTTAATAATATGATATTTATTAGTATCTATAATTTGTACAAAGAAAAAATAGCGTCATGAAATTTATTGGCAGAATTGTTCTGATGGAAATGCCTTTGGTAAGAAACACAGGACTTGTTAGTATTAACTTTTTGAAAGCCTCAGGGGGAAAAAATTGTACAGTCATTTATCATCACATTACCCCTCCATAGTGTTAACTCATCTATGGCTATCTACATCGTCGCCTAAGCGAGCATAAAAGGTACGAGACATGTAACTCGACCCACAGTTTCAGGTTCTGTGTGCTAATTTGGTCACATCGTAACTCAACCCTACTACACTTCCAACCAGACAATACATGCATTCGATGGTTCTGTGATCTTTACAAACATGATTAATAACAGTATGCAGACCTTCATTTCAAATTCTAATTTTATTGGTCACGTACACATTCATAAAAAGTATGACATGTAGAGAACAGTTTTTTATAACTGTCCAACATATGTGTGTGTGTGTGTGTGTGTGTGTGTGTGTGTGTGTGTGTTCCAGTGTGATTGTCACTAAAGTGTCCATGTGCTGGTATTAAAGTGCCACTGTTCTGTGCCAGTCCAGTGGTATTAAAGTGACCGTGTGCAATTATGCAAAAGATTTGTGCCACAAAGGAAACGTGAGACAGAGAGAGACGTCCAGGTACTAGGTGGTTGGTGTTTCCTGGTTTAGACTCCGAATAGCCTGCGGGAAGAAGCTCTTCCTCATTCTCTCTGTGTTCGCCTTTAATCATCGGAAGCGCTTCCCTGAACTCAATAGAGAAAAGGGTCCATTGTTGGGATGGTTGAGGTCCTTTACAATCTTCCTGGCCCTGGTACAGCACCACGTGCTGTAGATGTCCTGCAGGTCAGGGAACTCGGTGCAGGTGGTACGTTCAGCTGACCGCACCATCCTCTGGAGGGCTCACCTGTCCTGCTTGGGTGCTGTTCCCAAACTAGAAATTGATGCTACCCTTCAGGACACTCGCAATGGTGCAGGTGTAGAAAGTCCTTAGCACCTAAGAGGGTAGTTTAAAGCTCCTTATGCGCCTCAGATGGAAGAGACTTTGGCAGGTCTTCACCAGGGTGTTGATGTGAAAGAAACAAGACAGGTCCTGCGTGATGTGAACACCTAGGTACTAGAAACTGTCCACTCTCTCCATCTTTAGTGGTTGGTATGACCGTTCCTGCTTCATGCTGTCCACTATTAACTCCTTAGACTTGCTGGCGTGCAGGAGAAGATTGTTCTCCTGGCACTATCTCTCAAGGTTTTAAATCTCCAGTAGGTAGGCAGTCTCGTCCTTGTTGCAGATCAGGCCACGGCGGATGATGATGGTGAAGTTAAAAGTGACAAAGTCATATGTGTACAGCGAGTACAGCAGCGGGCTCAAAACACAACCCTGAGGAGCTCCATATATCTTTAACTGGCTAGCCTTTGAGCGTATTGACCTTGTGGCAGTGATTGGATTGCACATACATATATATATGCATGCCTGCACACACACACACACACACACACACACACACACACACACACACACACACACACACACACACACACACACACACACAGGGTTTAAACTCAATTTGCAACAGAGCATCTAATGAGAGTGAAAGCAGGGAATCTTATCACCTTTTTTGATTCTGACCATTTTTGGAAGATTGTAAACTGCCTATTCGGAAAAAAAAGATGATTGTGTCTGTGTTTGAATCTATTATTATCCAGACAATGCAACAACCCGAATGATAAATAAAATTGTTGTGCCTTCATCTTTATTGCTATTTGTTTTTTTCTTCTGTTCTCAATTCTTTTATCAGATGAGCCAATAGTTTTATCTGAAATTTGAACCAGGTATATAGTAAGCCACTCATCCTAATATATTGTTTCCATAGTAACAGCTCATTCAGATGGTTTGGTTGATTAAACTTGTCTTATTAAAATGACCAGCGAATGACATGTCTTGGGACATTCTATAATTAAATTGACATAAAATTGATACAATCTTTGGGTAAGAGAAATAATTTACTTCAGGTTTATTATCAGGAAATAATCTTCACACCAACCCTTCAGGGGTTATTACCTACGTAAATCCCAGACGGTCAGCTGACAAATCAGTGATGATCAGTAGAAAGAGCAGAGGTCATTTTGTGTGTTTTGTTTCGCTTATGAAACTTTTTTAATTTTTGGAAACGTTCTTATCTTCACCCTTATCCCCACCATCAGCTGAAACCCAGCTCCAGTTTCAGTTCATAAATAATGGTACCACATATAGAGCCGGTTCTTTACAATAATACATCTCAGTCCCAAGCAAGTCTCAGTGTGCAACCTGAATAAGCCAGGGAGCTTTAAAGCCAGACAGCAAGAACAGAGCATAAATATCCCCGAATATGCTCAGAATTTGGCAACACTTCTTCATTCTTAGCTGGGCTTTGGCATTGATGCAGGGATGAGATTAGATTAGCAGCTCATAAAGAAATCACTCATACACATCATAAGGCATCTGGCTGTGAACGCATTATCTCTGGATCTGCATTCCTGCAAAATTCATGTCTCTATAATGCACACCAGCTGATTACATCTCCATAAATTATACAGTATTACACCTCGAAAGTTGCGTTGAGTAAAGAAATTAGACACAATACAAACAACATGTTTCCATATTTCCATTAGTATATTTAAAGACATTCTCGTTGATGCTGGATGAAGCTGGGTTTAAATTTTTTTTGCCATAAATAATTTGTTTCTTTTATAATTGGGTATAAAAATCAATGAATATGAAAAGCACACAAGAAAACCATTACACATATTGATTTTTTGAAATTTCTCAGAGAAGATTCTGTCAAAATAAACATTGTTTAATGTTTGGACCTTGCTTTAGAAGGGGAAATTTATTAGCATGTCCTCTTTAAATAAAAAAAAAAGGGAAAAATTTCCAATCATGCCATGCACACTTCAGTTACAGATCAAAAGTTTCTTCAAGAACTGTCGACAGCTTTACTTACAGGTAACAGAGAGAACTTCCAGCAGGATGCAGAGCAAAAAGGTGAGCAGGTGATCCATGTTGTAAAAGGAGAGAGAGAGAAAGAGAGAGAGAGGGAGACTGAGATAGAAAAATAGGGAGAGAGAGAGGATCCACAGGAGTCAGGCTGAACTGACGGGAAACCTTTCCCCTCCATACTCTGATTGCTCTGTGAAGGACGGCTCATTTCACTGCTCTCAGGTTTCCCAGTTCCGATTTCTGTTCCCATGGACACCTTGAAGACAGAAGGCATGAAAACAATATATAATTGAAACATAGCTTTCTTAAGTCCACCTGTGACCTTTTGATTCAGGGTTTCTATTTCAATCTGGCTGACACGGATCCTAAGTTGCATCGCATTGAAAATTTAACAGCCACTGTGATTCAGGGGGAATAATTAGGACCGTACGGAAGGGAATAAATGCTGATGGACAGCATGTTGATTAGCAGAGGTTGGTGATCACTGGACGTCTTGAGATGTCATTAGTTACACCTTTTGAATCGCCTTGAATGTGCGACTCTTCGATCTTACTCAACTTCCATGCAAATTCCGTACGAATTCGAAAGAAAGACATAAACAAAGAATGTTTTTATTGTTTGCAAATTTGCAAATCAGACCACATGACGGAAAAACCCACAATAGATTTTATAAAAGTCCGTAAACCTGTAGTTCTTTCTGTCAGTGTTCATCTGAGGGGATCTCTAGCATCTTCCCTTAACACCTTCCTCACCAGGTGTAGCTAATATCCACCTTTGGAGCCTGACACAGCAGCCTTCATTGGTCATTACATCTACAATATCTCTTTCTCTCTCTGCCGTCGCTATTCCATGCTTCATTCCCCTGAGTGCTGACCGCAGGCAATTTTTACAGCTGACCCGCCACTCTGCTCCTGAGCTCCTACTTAGCATACACAGATTAAAGGCCCATGTTCCACATAACACATCTTTATCGACCTACTTTCTGCATTTTAGCTCGAGGTAATAATAAATATTTGCCGGAACGTTGCAATGTGATGCAAGTTTCTTTTGATTTTGTGCAATTGCTACACAGTACACACAAGCCCTGCTTTGTAGATGTTTTGCTTGTTATAATAGTGTTACGAACCATGATAATATTGTGGTTATAATTAGAGTTGCAAAATTTACGAATTTTTAAAACTGGAAAATTGTAATTGGAATTAGCGAGAAAATATGGGAATTTATGTTAATAAACTGGGAATCTACAGAATTGCAGGTTGGCCTCTAACATAGAACCTAAATGTAGTTTTACAAAAAATATATATTGTAGAATCATATTAGTTAAAAGTTACAAGTTTGGACACAATACTAATTTTATTGATTTTTTTTTAAAAGTCTCATACTTATCATGCCTGCATTTATTTATTCAAAAATACATAATAGAACAGTAATATTGTGAAATATATATTAAGAAATATCTATATTTGTCCTACCTAATTAAATCAAAGTCGAACATTTCATTTTTTTATTTCTGTATTATATAAAATATTAATGAACATAGTTGAAGAAATCTGATCTTGGTTTTAATATATATGATATAGTAGTGAATATAATGCAGACAAGGATACTAGTTTTTAGAAAATGAACTGATCTATCAAAATGTAACTCAAATTGTAGAATGTAGAAGTTGCTGTGGGTTTGGTGAAAAATTAACCAGGACATGTAATGTGTTGCAAGCTGAGGCAATACTCATATGATTTATGCTTTATTCATAGTCATAGGTAGACAGCAACAAATCGGATAATCCATAGCTCCAAGATGGGGTAAAGGAGTGAAGGGGGTAGAATCATATATAGAATTCAGATTAAATTAAGAATTGATCAGACTGAAATAAGATATAATGATGAAACCATGAATAAACTAAGGAAGAAATGAAAAATTTAAATTAAAAAAAATCAAGTACTATAAACACAGAACAGGTGCACACAGTAGAGTAACACATAGGACAGTAACAAATGCAAATTTTGTTTACTCACCCCAAAAATTTACATAATCAATATTTAAACCATATCTAGTTTTTTTTATGTACATTTGAAGCATTTTGAAGTAGTGCAATATTATTCATTACAATGTCAATTATTTTGATCTTCTTTTTTTAATGCATTCTTTTATAGACACCACTGAACCAAAAAAAAACAATGACAAGACGTTTGAGTTGGAGCAGCACTCAAGCTACAAATAATACAATCTCACGAGCCAAGAAGGCTAATTTGCTATGCTAATAATATTAATATCATACAAACTGCGGTTTCTGGCATTATGCATTATGAGTCCATTTGAAAACTAGAACTATGGCAAAGGAGAGCATTTTATTGAAGCACACATTAGCAAAGGGTACTCAAGTTATAAGGGTACTCAAGTTATAAGGATACTCAAGTTGCACCTAAAAGGTAGTGAGATAAGATTTTCTGTCACCATGAAATCACAAATGAGGCAAATTTTTAGACTTATTAGCAAACTGGGATTGTATTGTGGACCTGTAGACCTTATGGCTCAAGCATAGATTTATAGATCAACTGGTTTGTCATGGTAGATCCAGAGCTGAGCCTTGAAACTCTGAACATCCACTCCGTATATGAAAACAAACGTCTATGCTAATATTAAAGAAGGTGCATTTATTTTACTAATCCACCTTCTATCATGCTTTTAGGAGGTGGTAACAAACCAGAGAACCTGGACAACAACCCAAGCAGACATGAGGAAAACACACAGAACTGCATGCACACAGTAACCTGATCTCAGGATCGATCCAGAGACAGAAATCAGATATCTGTGTTTGTGATTGTGAATGTACAAAAAACTACTCCCACGAACACATTTGTTCTCTGCACCACTGAGAATTGGTTTACCTCTGTAACCGAAAACCCACAGCACCCAATACTGTTTCGTGACAATTGCTTCACACCCTGCTTTAGCTTTTATCTCTCCTGTGGGGAGGTGTCGCCCACAGTCAGCAGCGTGAGAGTGAAGAAAGCACCGACTTGGTCACTGGACACCAAGGGACCCCTGTGCTTTGTCATATATCAGGTCAGTCTCTGTAGTTTATACGGGGACAACACAACATGCTAACAAAAGCCATGCACAAAAGACATAGCTCTATTATAAAAGCATTATGGGAAGCTCTGGCAGACCGAGCTCCACATATCCCAAGCGCATGAATGCCGACAGCGTGAGGTGAGTCTTTAAGTTTTTTTCGTCACATATTTCTATATTTAAAAAAAAATCGCATTTGATATCTTTTTTGTGCAACATGATGGATCGCATACTCGTAATTTTGCATCACTTACTATAATGAAACTACACTTGACCGACAAAAGCCTTCATTTGCAAATGCGTGGAGTGATAAATCAGACTGACACGGAGATATGCACAATACAAATGGACACTGGTGCCACATGTGCATGGCTGTCTTCATAATTCTTGCAATGGCACGCTTTTCTGCTCGCACGACATTTCGATTTTATTATTATTAACTGGTGTGTTCAGCAGCAGGTGCTCGCAATATGGCTCTCGTCTGGGGGGTTGTAATCCTTGTCCTAACTATGATGAGCCGAGGTAAGTGTTTGAAATCTAAACATCTTATATAAATTGTATATCTGATTTTGAGGAAACTATGTCAAACGATGTTCATAGCTTAAAATATTTTGACTTTAAGATCTTTCGTTTATCGACATGCTCTTCATAAATGATAATAGATGATAATCAGCAGTTGGTGTCACATAAATTTGCTTTGTAATTTTAACTCTTATCAGACTCACTGACCCAAAGAATCATTGGTGGCCAAGAAGTCGTGCCTCATTCTATCAAGTACCAAGCATCTCTTCAGTATGAGAGAAATCACTATTGTGGAGGCATACTGATCCACCAGCAATGGGTGGTGTCTGCTGCCCACTGCTGGAGGCCGTGAGTACTGCAGCCATGTTTATCTTAGTTATATATACATTCTAGCACATAGCCATGTAGAGCAATATCATTGACCAATCCAACTGTCTCAAGCAGACAATCCCACCCACTTATGCAGACTCTCTCGACTAATCTCACCCACTTATGCAGACAATCTCGACAACCTCTCTTGCAGACACTCTTGACCCATCCAACTTACACATGCAGACTCTTTTGACCAATCCCACCCACTCATGAAGACACCCATGACCAAAACCCCTCACTCATACAGACTTTCTTGTCCAATCCCACCCATTCAGGCAAACACTCTTTACCAATCCCACCCACTCATGCAGACACTCTTGACCAATCCAACCAAGATATGCAGACCCTCTTTATCAATCCCACCAAAATATACAGATGCTCTTATGCAGATTTTTTTTAACAATCCCCCCTACCCATCTGTTTCAAGACCGCAGGTTGTTTTTATACATAGTAGTTGCCATGTTATCTTTTGGATAGGAGCAATATCATACAGGTGGTTCTGAGTGCACATAATCTGGCATCTGAGGATGGATCTGAGCAGGTGTTCAGCGTGTCCAAGATCATAGCCAACCCCACCTACAACCCGAAAACATACAACGGGGACATCATGCTCCTGAAGGTGAGCAGTGTAGTTCAGAAAGATAGCTATGATGATAGTACATAATGAGAGCTATGCACTTGGGTTATCATCTAGCTAGAGATTGTGTCTTCTTCTATTCCCACATCCCACAATAGAAAGTGTGCTTGTTTCTTTTTTTCTTAGCTGAGCCAACCGGCTGTTCTAAATGCATACGTCCAGCCGGCTCCTCTCCCGGATAATAGCATGCCTCCACTAGATAGTGGAACCACGTGCACAGTGAGCGGCTGGGGCGTCACACGTATCTACAGCTTCTACCTGTCCTCTGTGCTCCGCTCTGTGGATGTGAATTACATCCCCAACTGCTATAACTTCTACAACGCAATGGTCAATGAGAACATGATATGTGCTGGATCTCGATTTGGAGGCAAAGACTCTTGCCAAGTACGGCAGAACCTATTCTCCATAGCTTACCATTTTATAGAACTCACAATAACAACATTTTTTTTTTATTACTAAAATTATTTTCACAATCTTTAAATCACTTGGTCAGGCCAGGGTGTATAAGATCCTAATCACAGCTGAATTTATTATAACTTATTTAATCTGATCCAAATTCATAGTAGTTTCCATAATCAAATGTGTTTCCATTTAAACATGTGAATAATCATATTTTTCCACAGGGGGATTCAGGAGGACCCCTTATGTGCAATGGCCTACTGGAAGGTATCGTGTCCTGGGGGATAGGTTGTGCCAATCCTTACTACCCAGGTGTCTACACCAAAGTAAGGAATTACAACAGATGGATCACTGGGATCATCACAAGTGACAGTCAGTCCTAAAAATCAAGAAAGGGTTTAGCCTAAAGACTAAAGCCTAAGTCCCACTTATAAGGAATCCAATATGGATTGAAAAAAAAATGTAGCTGGGGATCTATAACTGGGGGTATTATCGGTTTTTGGGTGCGTATCCATATGCATAATTCATTAAGTAATTAAACCCTAGTGAGATCTGCAGACACTGCAGTGTCTAGATTAATGATATAATGTTTAAGCACGGTTTAATTTCACCGCTCTCGCTCAAATCTCATATGCATGTCATTTTAAATTTGTGATCTAGGCAATATCTTTTTTTTTTTCTTTTTGGCTATAAAGAGGAATATTTGTAACTGATTATTGTTTATGTATCAGACGACTAGAGCATAAATAAAGGTGTTTTTCAGTGGTGGTGTTATTTCACTTCATCTGCTTTCATTCGAGGGTCTCCACAGAAGGATCAGTGTTTTGCACATTTGATCTGGCTCAGAATTTCTGGATGCCTTTCCTGACACAACCCACCAGTCTAATCTGAGCTTGGAACAGACACAGATTGGTTTCCTCGCCCTGGAATCGATTTAGGGGCCTAATGAGAAGATGAATCTTAGACAATAGACCACAAAGAAACAGTGGGTGTTTTTTAGTGGTATTAAAGAAAAATATGATATAATGGTGGTGATTTTGATGCACGTTTACCTCACGTAAACTTCAAACGGCACACAGACATTTGTTTAGTCATTTATTTGTTCATTATAATATAATTGTCCTTATAATCACATGGAAGATCTGCCTACTCTCCATATAGTGAGGCTTGGGTCGCCATAATAGAGCTTTTTTCTTTTTTGACCCTATGAGATCAATGAAACATTGCCAAATTAAGAAGAATTGATTTAATATAACATAAACATAGCTTTGAGGCTTTGCTGTAGGTCTGTTGATAAAGGATGCACATGTTAATCAATGCAAAAGACGGCTATTCATTCTGATTTCTAATCATTAGCATGGTGCTTTCTGAACTGAAGCTTTCAATACTTATTTTCTGTTATGATCGTTAATGATAAAACACACATCGGGCAAATCAAGGTCATCCAAGTGCTGGGTTCAGTGCGAGGAAAAAGCTGAGCAAGCAGCAGAAAATGCAACGTTGTCTCTTAATGCTTGTGAGATTTTGGATCATTTTGAAAGAATACTGGTACAGGCAGGTTAGATATAGTTCAATTATAACAATAGTTCATTGACGCCAAAACTACTTTTTTACTACTACTATACTATACTACTATATTACTACTGCTTCTGTAAAACTATTTACATTTGCATTTATGACATTTAGCAAATGAATCTTTAGAAAGGAATTATAGAACAATTTTACTGTTACTAATACGACTAATACACCTGTTACTACACTAATTATCTGTTACTACTATTACTATTACTATTACTTCTTCTTTCGGCTGCTCCCATTAGGGGGCGCCACAGCAGATCATCCGTCTCCATACCCCTGTGTCCTCTACATCTGACTCTTTCACCTGCATGTCTTCCCTCACCACATCCATAAACCTCCTCCTTGGTCTTTCTCTTTTCACCCTACCTGGTGGCTCCATCCTCAGCATTCTCCTACTGATATACTCCATGTCCCTCCTCTGCACATGTCCAAACCGTCTCAATCTCGCCTCACTCACCTTGTCCCCAAAACATCCTACATGCGCTGTCCCTCTAATAAACTCATTTCTAATCCTGTCCATCGTCGTCACTCCCAACGAAAACCTTAACATCTTCAGCTCTGCTACCTCCAGCTCCACCTCCTGTCTTTTACTCAATGCCACTGTCTGTAAACCAGACAACATCTCAGGTCTCACCACAGTCCTATAAACTTTCCCTTTCACTCTCACAGATACTCTTTTATCACAAATCAGCCTTTACTACTTTACTATTACAAATGCTGTTACTATAACTAATACTATTACTAATACTAATGCTGTTACTATAACTAATACTATTACTAATGCTGTTACTATAACTAATACTATTACTAATACTAATGCTGTTACTATAACTAATACTATTACTAATGCTGTTACTATAACAAATACTATTACTAATGCTGTTACTATAACTAATACTATTACTAATACTAATGCTGTTACTATAACTAATACTAATACTAATACTAATGCTGTTACTATAACTAATACTAATACTAATACTAATGCTGTTACTATAACTAATACTAATACTAATACTAATGCTGTTACTATAACTAATACTAATACTAATACTAATGCTGTTACTATAACTAATACTAATACTAATACTAATGCTGTTACTATAACTAATACTAATACTAATACTAATGCTGTTACTATAACTAATACTATTACTAATGCTGTTACTATAACTAATACTAATACTAATACTAATGCTGTTACTATAACTAATACTATTACTAATGCTCTCTACACCTAATACTACTATTAATTCTGCCCAGAAGTGGACAAAGTGCACAAATCATGAATTTGAGTTAAAGCAGAGATACACTAATATTTATATTTAATATTTATATATATATATAATATTTTATTTATTTAATGCTATTAAAACATATTGAATATTATCCATTTTCTCTTTTTTTCCACAAGTTTTTAATGTGATTCAGAAGAAGGAGGAATCTCAAAAAGCAAAGCATTGCGAAATATCCGTAGATTATGTACAGGAAACAAAATTGAGTTGTTTAACTCGTGACCTCTAGTCCGAGTTGTTCGTTCTTTATCACGTGACTCTCATACACGCTATGCAGTCATGTATACACATATAAATGTTTGGAATTATAGTCAGAGCTTGTGTTGGGGGATCTGCTTAAAAAATATATATATATTTTATTTCTGATCAAAGCAACGAAATGAACGAAATGACTCAAATGATTCGTTCATTTGGATGAAAGATACTTAAAGAACCGACTCACTAAAATGATCCGATCTTCCCATCACTGCTATGTAACCAGTTTTGAAATGCTCGTGTTTCTTTATAATGATTGTATCCATCCTCCGCATAAGCTCCGCCCACAAAACACGTCACAATGTTTACTAACTGAAACTAGGTCTATTAATCTGCCTCGTCACTACACAGCTCACAGTTTGCTGTTTGGGCTGAGATAAGGAAGGTATACCCACATTTTCAACAAAACACATTGAAACTCTCAAAAATGTAAAATATTACTTTCTGCAGCTGTTATGAGTCTTAAACATGTGAACATTTTATTCATGAAAGAAAACATGTCAAAGGAAGCTTTGAGCCCAGAGCTTCCTTTTTTATGTTGTGCACTTTGTATGTCATGTTTCAGGTTTCTTGTGACGCATGTTTGTTTGTTTGTTTTGTTTGTTTTTGGTTTATGTTAACAGATCTAACACAGTGCATGAGTAGCAGATAGCTGCGTTCAGGATTTTATTTTTGTCATTGTTGCTGATTTATACAGGTATGTTCCACCTGGTGTATGATCATTACTGGTTATATTGATTGTATTGGTTGCACAGGAGATGGCGTATGTAAAGTTCGTTTGTATGTCCTTTTTATGATCTTAACTTTAATGCATTTTATTTTGGGAATTCGTAAAATTGGTCAAAGCGAATACCTGTATGTGAAACATGGGTGCATTAACTGGCAACCAGCTGCACCTTTGTAGTGAATGTCATGCAATTCTCAAATCAAATCGACTCAAATCGAAATGATAAAAAATGAAGGGTTTCCCCTGCAGCATTCATCAGATCTTAGTCTTCCAACTTCCACTCTACATATACATATGAAGCAGCTACCGATGCGATTCGATTTCGATTTGATTCAACACAATGTGATTTAATGCAACACAATCGATTGGAAAAAAAATATGATGCTATGCTGTTTAAAATGGTACATATTTTCCTTCTTTTATTTCTTTGCTTCAGACAGACAGCAAATTATTAATTTGATTAAGTGTCGTCTGACGTCTAACGCATGACCCTTTTACAAACAGGCCTTTATAGTGCAGAATAAATAAATAAATAAAACATAAAACCAGATGTTCTTTTCCTGTTCTGTTTCCAGGAAGATGCAGCTCTACCTCTGCCATGTTAATCTATATTTTGTGTGACTCTCAGGACACGCCTCGGTCTACGTAGTGTTGTCATATTTAGACAATGCTCTTGAGAAACATTTTAGTGTGGAGAAAGCAATCTATATACACATAATGGGTCACAAATGATTTCTAAATAATACAAGATATTTATGAGAAATATTTTCTCAAATAAAGTGAGTTCTAATGTCTTTTCTCAATCTTCAGTCAGGTCAAACATTTCCAAATTTCTAGTCTATATTCCTATACACATCAGTCAATTTTTTTAACCACTCACACAACTCATAATTCATTAACCGTTCAGTGATGCATCAGGATGTCAAAGCACGCATCAGTTTAATCATTGAACTGTGAAGTAGAAGATAATAGAGGAGTTCAGCAGAAAAAAAAGAATCCCGCACACAAATTAGAATGAGCTGCATCCATACATTAATAGGCTCCAGTATAATGTACAAGATGTCATAATTATGAGATCTTTCACGTTGAGGAAGTAACAACATAAGATCAAGATTTCTGTTTAATTCTACACAATGGTGACTATAGAATTGGTTCCTTGGCTCTGTCGCAAGATTCCTGCCCAATGTATAGGGGGAGGTTTGATAAGTGATGCACAAAAAGACAAGTCAGGTGGCAATCTTTATCTCACTTTAACCTCCTAAGACCTGAGCTTTGGTTTGGCTTGCATTTTAGATTTCTTCCAGTTAATTGGGGTTAGGAAGAACCAATAATTATAATAACCATATATTTTCTTTGAACATGAAGCTCTTCTTGGGAAAAAAATGATGTCACTTATGTGGACACTCGGTCTGTATCTACAGAAAACAATAAAGACACCATTGTGCACAATGTCCACGTATGTGGACACCCAGGTCATAATTTATACCACAATAAAAACATGTATACAAAATGATCATCAAACAACAAATCCTGATACATGTTGCCATATATTGGAAGCTATAATGGTCAGAAATGGCAAGATAATTCAGAGAGATGAGAAGATTAAATAAGAAAGAAATGTAAACGGGAATGCGTTGATCGCTAGGGTGTAACCGTATTACATACTGATTTGGAATAGGGATTATTATTTCCTTTTGGCGTGGCATTTAGCACAGTAATTATAGAAACACAATGGTTAGGAAACTAAATATGGTTATGTCTTTGCT
Source organism: Silurus asotus (assembly GCA_024362625.1). Taxonomy (NCBI): domain Eukaryota; kingdom Metazoa; phylum Chordata; class Actinopteri; order Siluriformes; family Siluridae; genus Silurus; species Silurus asotus. Next base: position 5,386,647 of record MU579904.1, read on the forward strand.
TGAACTTGTCAGGGTTGTGCAATAGTGAAAACCATGTACAGTGTGTCACAACTTTGTCTTCGAGTCGAGACCATTTTAACGTGATCCTGTTACCTCACTGTAATGATTTTTTTGGGGGTTTGTTTACCTACTACATTCTAGTGTCATTTCCACTTTATGTGCATTCCAGTGGAACTGGATGTGAATTATGTGACAAGTTCGAGCTTGTATCAACATGATTTGCTTCACAGGACGTTCAGCCCCTATGTGACTTTCTCGTCAACGTCTCTCTTTCTCTCCTGTACTGTTCTGTACTGTTACATCTAATGGTGACCCACATTTCTAAGTGTCAGATGTCATTATGTAGTCATGAAACTGTTGCAACATTTTCTTAGAAAAGTGACATTTCCATTCCTGTAATCATTACATTAGTCATTCTGCATGCGTGCAGACACACACACACACACACACACACACACACACACACACACACACACACACACACACAGATACTCATACACTATATGTCCTCACTCACTAACTCACATACACACACACACACTTTAACACTTTCATTTGTGCTTGGAGGGAACTGGAGCAGCAGCATCATCAACCGGATACTGTTGTCATTACAATGGATAACATCTTAAGTACTGAAGATTTAATTGCCAAGTCCCACCAAGCGAAAGACTTCGCCTACTCTCCGTACAGCAAGTTCAGAGTAGGAGCAGCTCTCCTGACACGCGATGGAACCGTCTACACAGGTAGGGAGATTATTTTACACCCAGAGGTTTAAATTTAATGAACACTGAATGGGAGATTGTAGGACGGGCGGAAATGCTTCTAGTTTTGCTAAGAATATTAAATGTACTATTACTATTACTACATCAACTACTTAGTGCTTTACATCCTCGCCTGTATGAATACTAATGCTATTATAACTACTAGTATTACACCTATAATACTGGGTTGATATTTCTTACATGAGCGTTTTGCATGTGATTCCCAGAAGGAAGGTTTGAACACAAAGCTACACTGTTTGATGTTAATAATCAACACAGCAGTGGTTTACATTGTGCCTCCGAACACTGTTGGTAGTTTGTGAAGCATAACACAGGGACTATTGTAGAAGGGAACAGCTGAGTGCCAGTAAAAGGGGTGGGTGGGGTGGGGTGCTCGTCGTGAATACGGCAAAGGCCACAAAGCTTAGCGAGGTTATATAATTCAGCGTTTCTACTGTACTGCAACATTTCACAGCTCGACATCGGGTCTTGAAGAGCAGGACGTATCTGAAAACGCAGAATATGAGTGTTGAGTGTGACAGATTGCAAAGGCTTTGGTTAAGAACTAAAACCTGCATTTAGGCTTCATGTATGGGTTTAAGTAAGAAACATGAAGGGATTTAAGGAACTTAATTATTGACCAAAATCAGTTAGGTGTGGAAATACGCTTCCTTACCTATGAGGCAATGAAGGATTGCTACTCGTTTATGAGAAGTTATTATCACACTGAAGTTTGTTACTGACTTGTGCATAATCTCTTTGACAAAGAAGTGTTATATGGACTGACGTTTATAGACAACTGATCAAAAGATGTTTTGTGAACATTCCATTCCACATTTAGTCCTCATTTGCTTGTATAATAACCTCCTCTCTTCTGGGAAGATGTTCCCCTAGATTGTTTCGAGATTTGTGCTCATTTATTAAAAGTCAGGTGCTGATGTAGTGGAGGTGAGGACGCTTGGAGTGCAGTCAGCATTTACATTCATCCCAGATGTATTTAGTAGGCTTGAGTCAGAGCTCTATAGCAGGAGATCTTCCACTACAACCCAGGTATATGATACCTTCATAGACAGTGTTTTTGTGATGCTGAAACAAGTTTAAAGCATCCAAAGTCATCTTATACAATGGTGTGCTTCTAAAATTGTGAACAGTTTAGTTAAGAATGAGTATATTTGGAGAGGTCAGGTGTCTTAATACTTTTGTCCAAATAGTGCATGTGAAGTTTTTTTTAATATGAAGATGAATCCTGTGATTATATTCTAAATGGCCACCACACTCACTAATCTCAGGTAGTAAATGAGTAATAAGTAATAATTTAACCTCTTAATGTTCTAGGCTTTAAACCAAATATTTACGGTGATAAACAGAAATATCTTCTTGGAACAGAAACCAAAACTGAAGCATGTGGCACTGGTTGCGATGGGAACTGCAGTAGGAATCTGTCATACCTTTGACTTGCAAAACATTTGTTAATGCCAGAGATTGTCTTTTTTGTTGTTGATTTTTTTTATTTTTTTTGCTTTTAATTGCTTCTTCTATGGGAGAGGTGATTTTCTTTATTCTGACCCTTGTCTGTGAAGATTTTGGTTATCTATCAAGTTATCTATTAATATATATATACTTATTTTAAATAAGAATGATATTTTTAGACCCAAATACTGTATGCATTATGTCTGATCTGAAGTTACCGAATTATAATTTTTTTTAATGCTAATGTTTTGTTTTGCTTGTACATTAAAGGGTGTAATGTAGAAAACGCTTGCCTCGCCCTTGGTATCTGCGCTGAGATAGTCACTATCTCCAAAGCCGTGTCAGAGGGACATCGAGAGTTTAAGGCCATTGCTATAGCCAGGTTCGAATCTATAATATTGCTTTTTAGCGTATTTGTAAAAATTATGTTTGGGTTAATTGTATTATTATAAATGTTCTTTTTTTTTAAATAGTGATATGGCAGATAATTTCATCTCACCCTGCGGTGGCTGCAGACAGTTCATGAGGGAGGTTGGTTGTTTTTTTTTTGCTTCTTTTCTTTCCTTTTTAATCATGCAGTAGCATTGCTGAAATGATTTCCGTTTGTCTTGCAGTTTGGCCTGCAGTGGGAAGTTTATATGTCAAAACCAGATGGCTCTTTCCTAAAGCAGACTGTGAACGACCTCCTTCCTGTTTCATTCGGTCCTGAAGACTTGCTGAAGTGAAATGTGATTCCTTCTAAGAACTCGACTGAACAAACGTGCTGGCTTTTAGGAATGAAAATGTTGATTTATATGCTATTATATTTATGAAATGTATTAATGCTGAATAAAATTTATCGGTTTTATACTGGTATCATGTGCTCATATAATGTGTTTATATTTTCTTTTGAGTACTAACAAGTCAAACAAAAAAAAAAAAGAAGAATATATATTTTGATATCCTTATGGAAGGAGTCACCAGTGTCAGTACTTTGCAATGGCCAATACGTTTTTCCACCATGATGGGTCTTTCTGCCTTTATGTTTACTTTGCAGTTATATAAATAAATAAATAAAATAACTTTTAAGAGCTGTTAAAACACAAGTACTAAGTTACTATTCTGCAAAGTAACTATAAATGTATATAAAAACACAATAAAACACTGAATGGTTTTTGGTGGTAACAGTAACTCGTGTCAGGCTGCATCAAAACCCTCATCTTCAAGCATATCTTCATGGAGCTGTTTTAACTTTGTGGTTTAGTTAAGAACAAAAGTCAGGTGTCGTCTCTTACTGTAAGTCCTAAAAGGCCATGCATGATAATATATTTCTTTTTCTTATTTTCTCATGATCTCGAAGAGAAAAAATGTAGTTAGGAAGTTTCTGTGACGTCATAGGTAACTTATCATGCTTGGTATAATCTGTATGTCTGCCTCTAATGCCATGCATTCTAATTATACTGTACCATAATAAAGCTGTGTCACGTGATGGAACCTTTCAGCCAATAGGCATCATGTAAACACAGTCGTTGCTATATAACTATCAGAGCGAACAGAGAGCGTTCGCGTGTAATAACTTTCGATATATATTTTTGGACATTTTAATAAATCATGTCGGTCAAACATGCTCTCAGTCGAGGGCTGGAGTTCAGCCGCTCGCTTTTCCAGCTCGGGATTTTAAAACCTGCGGGGCGAATCGCATTAAAGTTCCGAGGTGAACGCTTGCGGGTGAATCAACCAGGCCGCAGCGTGCAGCCTCGGACTTTCCTGCCTGCCCGCTACCGGTATTACCGCACGTCTCTCAGCGGCCTCGCCGCGCAGCTCCAGTCCGCCGGCTTCCGTAGGCTGATCGGAGGAGGCTCTCCGAGAAACAGAGCCGTGTTTCTGGCTTTCGGTGTCGGTTTAGGTTTGATCGACCAACAGCTAGACGAGGACCGACGGAGCGCTGCGACATGTCAAGAAATTCAGGTAATTTAACAACAGCGGCTGAAACCATTAAAGGGGCAATTGCTAAAATATTTGTAAACGTTTTAGACATTAAGGGTCGTTTAGAAAAACTTCTCCATACATTACATCGCTTGCTTATTAATTTCACTATTAAAATACTTCTTGATATTGATGATGATGATGATGATGAAATGTTTCAGGGCCAGAAAGTTCATAAGGATGTGGAGGTCCTACAGAAAACTACTTTGAGAATAATTGTCATGATTTGTGATGTTTCACTCGTTCCATTAACGAAATGATTGTCTTTCGACATGCAGGCACTTTTCACGAAGAAGCCGTCAGTTCAGAGCCCTGTAAAACCATTCACATCTGGATATAAGCTGGAGGACTACGTGATTGGGAAGCAGATAGGAAAAGGCTGTAACGCTGCTGTGTACGAGGCCGCGGCTCCGTTCGCACCCCTCGGCCCAAACAGCAGGTGTTCCTTAGTGGAGCTAAAACAAAACGGAGAAGAAAGTGGTATCATGGCACCTCTAAAATTCCCCGGGGCACACAGCTATCCCCTGGCTGTGAAAATGATGTGGAATATTGGGGTAGGTTCCAACAGCACTATGAATTATTCACTGTAGTGCAACAAGCTATTTTTTAATAATCTAAATAGGTGTTGTTATAACTGCATTGCAGGCAGGTTCTTCTAGCGAGGCGATTCTCAGTGCCATGGCACAAGAACTGGTTCCTGCAAATCATCAGGCTTTGAGGAAAGAAAAAGAACTTGTCCTAAATGGGTGAGGTTATAAAGTGTAGGCTTGGTGGTGTCCCAGAAAGCTGATTATATATATAAAGGCTGGTTTATTGCATTGAAATTCCAGATTGCATGTTCTTAGTTTCAACTTGTGTTCTCTTTGTAGCCATTTTGGGGAAGCACCCAAAAGAGTGACTGCCCACCCCAACATAATCCAAGTGTACCGGGCCTTCACGGCTGAGGTCCCGCTCCTCCCTGGCGCTTTGAATGAGTACCCTGCTGCTCTGCCTGCCAGACTCAACCCTGCCGGCCTGGGCAACAACCACACACTCTTTCTAGTCATGAAGAAGTAAGGAATTTTTTCTCCAGTTCCACACAGATAAAAAAATATGTTCAGGCAGATTCTAATATATTTATGGTCTATAGACATGTATAGGTTTGGGGGAAAGAGTGTGTTTAACAGCAACAATACAATGCCATGGTTTTATGCTTAATATTATGACATGAGATATTTTCCCTTTTAGTTACCCGTGTACCCTGCAGCAGTACCTGCAGGTTTGTGTACCAGACTCCAGACATGGCTCTATGATGCTTCTGCAGTTGCTAGAGGGTGTGGATCACCTGTGCAGGCAGGACATCGCTCACAGAGACCTTAAATCTGATAACATCCTGCTGGAGTTCGACTCCGGTTAGTGCTCCATACATTTAAATCACAAATCGATTTTTATGCTTTATTCTAACTGTAATTTTTTTTTGGTCCTGAAGCGGACTGCCCCAGGCTGGTCATCACCGACTTTGGCTGCTGCCTGGCAGAGGAGCGTTTAGGACTCAAACTACCGTTTACCAGCCGTTATGTGTACAGAGGAGGGAATTCCTGCCTCATGGCACCTGAGGTATTGTCCATTCCATTCCCTTCTCAGAAAGAAAGTCTAAAAGTAATTGGGAGAGCTGAAAATTTCACCATCATCATGTGTATATATAATAGGGATGTGCAACGATACAATACATTAAAGATCGAAACATGCATGTGAAGCAGCTACCTGTGCGATACGATTCACCCCATTACGATGCAGTGTGATGCAAAAGAACAAATAATTGAACTTTCTAATTAAAAAACTTATAGTGCATCGACTACTAAAAGGTAGAAAGGCATTAGAAAGATATCTCGTACATAGTGGGTCTGTTTTCATCTGCAAAAAAAAACCGTCTGTGCAGGTGGCCACAGCCGAATCCGGGCCTGGTGTGGAGATCAATTACAGTAAGGCAGACGCCTGGGCGGTCGGAGCCATCGGCTATGAGATCTTCGGCCAGCCGAATCCGTTTTACAGCTCCTCAGGTTTAGAAAGCCGCAGCTATCAGGAGAAACAGTTGCCCCCTCTGGGTGCCAGCGTACCCTCGGATGTGCAGCTGGTGGTGAGGCTGCTTCTACGCAGGAACCCCAAAAAGGTAAACGTTCCTCATGTCTGGGGTTAGACCTCACACATTAGTGTTGAGATGTTGTACTCACTTTACACTTTTACCTTTAGCGCCCAAGCGCACGTGTCGCCGCCAATATCCTGCACCTCAGCCTGTGGGGAAAACGTGCTCTAGCCAGCTTGAAACCTGACAGCATGGGAAAGATGGCCGACTGGCTGCTGTGTCACTCGGCTGTGGTTCTCCTGAAAGGCAGCAGACGCAACGCCTTAGTCGAGGCCGAGCTCCAGAGAGGATTTCTCGCCAATCTGGATCTGGAGGAGCTCCGCATGGCTGCAGGATACCTCATGTATGGACGTCAGCTGAGCTTCAGCGTCTGAACTTGGACGTCCTGAGTACAGACTGTAGCGTTAACACTGTGGATGCAATGCAATCAGTTAGATTTGTTTTCCGGTTGTATAGAAGTAAAGCACCTTATGTACATATACTTTTTTGCTTCTAATAGATTTGATGTAATCCTCAGATACAGCGTGTGGAAATACGTATGTGGCTTCGATAGATTGATTGCTACGTAATTGAAAGAGCGCATACAGATATTTTTCTGTTCGGTGCACAGCGTTGTGTTAATTACATCACGTTCAATAAATACAGTATCCTATTAAAACATTGTCGTCTCCTTGTTATGCTCATTAATCATCTATTTTTCTATGAATAAATACACCATCCAGGTATAACATTATGATCGGTGAAGTAATTAACACTGATTATCTCTTCATCATTGCACCTGTTAGTGGGTGGGATATTAATAGGTATTTTTTTTTACATATTATCCCTACTGTATTACTGATTCAGAGTTGGTGTGTAGCGTCTTGAGTGCTCACACTGGTTCCAAAAAATTGCTGCTGCCCCAGGGTTGCCAATTCCTAGTTACAGAATTCCCCGTTTCCTTGTGCCACCATGCACAATCAAGTTGATCTATTTTTTCTTTAATGCATCGTAGCATCACATATAGAAGTATCATTGATATAGTAGCATTTATACGGAGTTGTTTATGCAACACTGAATGAGTTTAAAGTAAAAAAAAAAATTGCTCTTTTTTTTTTTGTTATGTAAGAAGAATAAAACACGTTGGGACGTGCTAGGAAATTGGGCCACGTCGTTAATTATTTTCAATACAATTGCACTATGCACTGTTGTGATGCATAAATAAAAAATTTTAAAAAGTGAAAAGAGTAAGATGAATGAAATGCATTTCCCATGACCTCCTGTAGGGGGCGCCTTGTAGCGGATCGCGTTACAGGGTGCAAAAGTTCAGCTCAGGGTTTGGAGAGGGGGTTGTTTTTTCCACGAATGAAATAAGGGACAGGGCAGGGAAAGACAGGACAGGGACAGAAACAAGACAGGTGATTTCCTTCTGTCTCGTGCATGTGAAGATCGACGTCTGATTGCGATGCTACATTTGATAAGGATGAAAGGAATCCGGTGGCCCACCGCGTGCGTGTCTTTAGCGCGCGCGGTTCGGGAAAGCGTGAACGTGAACGTGACGGCCAGCCCGACCAGGCTGATGTCCAGCAAGTCCTACAATGTTCCTCCAAGCAGCGAGTTTGTCGCGCGCATCTCCGGGATCGCCACAATGGCAAAGTTACCGTATCAAGACACACCCGAGGGATTGGACGCAGCTTTCATCGGAGTGCCCATCGACACCGGGACCTCCAACCGACCCGGAACCAGGTTTGCTCATGCATGTCTATCTCATCTCACATTTGCACACTTATTTTTACCCACTGTCAAGGCCTTCAAGCTGCAAGGAACCGCCTTGAAAACCTGTTGCACGTGAACTTACAAGTCCTCTGGGCTTATGCTCAGACTTGGTTCAGTAATTCCTGCAGGTTCACATGCCAACACATTTCAACAGTCATAATTTCCAGTAAACTTTAGATTATGGTTGTTCCAATTCCAAAATGTAATTGTTATGAAACCAGGTGTAGTCTGGGGATGTCCAGGTGTCATCAGTGCATCTATCTAAAAGTTTAAATTATCCCCAGGACGACGAGACGCTCCTTATCGAAGGACATGGTATATTATGATATAAGTCATTTTGAGGATGTCCTCGATCTAATGCACTGGGTTCCACTTTTGCTAGATGATTAGATTCCCAGAATAGACTGGCATGACCTATCAATCTGAACTTTCACATTCACAAGTCCAGATTCAAACATAACCCTGAAGTCACCAGAATGTGGAAGATGAAATAGTAATGTGCTGTGACACTAATTTCAGAGCCAGTAGAGTATTTTGCATAGGGGCTCAAGAGAAGGGCTTTATAGGAACATCAGCCCAAGGGGGATAACCCCGGCTTAAAGAGCTTCTGAGATGTACCTGTCACCTACCACAAGGTTTTTAAATCGCCTAAACTCTTTAGGCTTCTTGGTATGCTTGTGACAAGAAAGATGAGTTCACCATGAGCTGGTGTATGACATCAGTTTTTAAATATGGATTACAGGTACTGTATTTATCATATTTCACTGTATGACTTAAGCACGCAGCTGCACAAGAATTCATTCTGATCATACTAGTCAGATCTTCTCCACCAAGCAACACTGTAGCTGAAGGTTTTCATTCCAGCCATTCAGCTACAGCATCGCTTGATGTTCAGTAGAAGTGCATTCAGGTTTAACAGTAAACCTTCACATTGGTTACGTTGGAATGCGGCACCGGATTACAATCATGAATTCGAATGTTCACTTGCACTCAAAAACATGAAGAATGCTCGGTTGCCAGGTTTGGGCCTCGGCAGATCAGAGCCGAATCGTTCATGTTGAGGAACTACAGTGGCACTGGAGCTGCGCCTTGGGAGTCCATGATGGTCGCAGATATCGGTGATGTGAACGTGAATTTGTACAATCTGAAGGATGCCTGCAAACGGATTCGCGAGTTTTACCGCAACGTCATGGCTGCCGGATGCATACCGCTTACAATGGGTGAGTCTTACTTTTAAAAAAAAAAAGATCTGATGTAAAATAATTCATGATCTGTTGAACTTTCATCGTCTGGCACATGAACGCTTCTATATTGATTAACCTTGTTTATATAATATACCTGCAGGTACGTCTGGTTAATCAGTGATTTTTCTGTCATGTCAGTTGTGCAACTTTAGCCTTTAGACAGGATTAAAGCTCTGTTGCATTGGCAGGGGGTGATCACACGATTGCGTACCCGATTCTGCAGGCCGTAGCGGAAAAGTAAGCAGGAACAATGCTTATCCTTATGTATCCTCACTTATACGGAGTCTATTCCTGGAATACACATCTTTATTTTAATCCAACTGGTTTAATCCTGTATCAGACATGGGCCTGTGGGTCTGGTGCATGTGGATGCTCATGCTGACACAGGTGATATGTCCCTGGGGGAGAAGATCACTCATGGCACACCGTTCAGACGCTGTGTAGAAGAGGGACTGCTGGACTGCAAACGCGTGGTTCAGATCGGCCTCCGAGGCACTGCCTATTCACCTGATGCCTACGCGTGGAGCAGAGAACAGGTCGACAACAGATATTAGCAAAGTCCTCCTAGCCACTAGGGGGCCCTGTAATGATTTGTAATACCTTATGGCGATTAATGTACAATGATCCAGTTGAGCAGCATGTGTTGTTTCACACAGTAAATGTTTTTCTTTAGGGGTTCCGTGTGGTCCAGGCGGACCATTGTTGGCACAAATCTCTGGTTCCACTCATGACAGAGGTTCGAGCCCAAATGGGCAAAGGGCCTGTGTACCTCAGCTTCGATATTGATGCTTTGGATCCTGCATATGCCCCTGGCACTGGAACACCTGAGATCGCAGGCCTCACACCTATCCAGGTATTTCTGTCACTAATACACTAGCTAAATATTTATACCTTTAAGAGTCTCAAGCTCTCAGGTTCTCGCAGCTGTTGGAGATGAAGCTGCAACACAGTTTGTTGTTTTTCTGCCATGAGAAAGTCTTCAGGACAGAGAGTTTAGAGATCAGGCTTTTTTTTGCAATACAACAAGCTGTATGTGTGTGTGTGTGTGTGTGTGTGTGTGTGTGTGTGTGTGTGTGTTTAGGGACTGGAGATCATTCGTGGATGCCGAGGTATAAATCTTGTTGGCTGTGACTTGGTGGAGGTTTCACCACCATACGACACTACAGGAAACACAGCTCTGACTGCAGCCAACCTGCTTTTTGAAATGCTTTGTGTCCTTCCAAAGACGAAATACTACTGATTTATGAAATGCTCTTGTTTTCGAAATAATCGAAAATATGTAAGAAAACTCTGTTTACGCTGTAGCACATAAACATGGTTACATATATGTGTAATTTATGTATATGTGTGGAAATGTTTTGAATAAAATGTAAAAGTTTTAGCAATACAAAAAATTGGAAGTAAATAAACAGAAGGGAATTTCAAAGGAGCTCTGTTAAGGTTGTGACACCCCTCTGGCTTTCAATATTTACTTTAGCACTAATATATATATATAAATGGTTATTTTTAAGCTATAAAATATCTCACTGCTTTTTATATTCAAGTTCTTAATATTAGATTTTTTTATATAATTAAATAATTTATTTTTTACATTTTTGTATTTCAATATAATTTTTTTTCCTTTTTTCCTTATTTTTTTTTTTTCTTTTTTAAAATATTGAAATGAAAAAAAGGAAATCCAGAACCGTAAATAATAAGAAAAACTTTCAGTAAAACTTTGACTTATTCAGTGTGTCTTTTAAAAAAAAAAAGAAGAAACATTGGCACATATCAAAATTATGGAAATAAAATTAAATGATTCATTTTATTTGTGACAGCTCTAAATTTTTTGCAATAAATGAGACCACATCATTGTCTTGATCTATTCTATAACACTATCAAGCAGATATACACATGGACTGTACAGAATTGATGAGGCAAACATGAAAAGACTAAAACACTTGAAATAAATGGGCTTATTTGTAATTTATAAATAACAACAGGGTATGGATTTATAACTAAACACCACACTGGTTTGATGCATCTTCTGGCAGAAATGTCATATCCTATAACCTGTACTGGGATGGAAGACTGGATTTGGATTATCATGCTGCTTAAAATAAATAAATCATCCAAAAGCTCGTTCCACGAAAGAAAAGGCACAGAAGCAGCTACACATCTCTGTAACTAATGAATACAGGTTATGAATATAATAGGTGGAAGAAACAAGCTATCTAGCTTCTATTGTAGCTAGCACTCTCTTCTACTGTGCATGCTACGGCCTAAAAGGAAAATATATAATACTATTGTAAAATGTTGGCATAATTTGCATACTGGAAGCTGATTGGCTGTTTTACTGAATGATGCATTAAGAAAGAAAAAAAAAAACAAAGAAATTCTCGTTTTTTTTATAGAATCCTGGTTATTTTTAGAAAAAATTTCATTTCATTTTAAAAAAACAACTGGTCGCACAAAAAAAAATCATATTCATATTACTGGGTGGTCCGATCTCTGTTTAGCACATTATCATACAAATATTTAATTAGCTTATATCTATACAATGTATGAACAAAAGTATTGGGACACCTGACCTTTCCATCCATAGGTGTTTCTTCCCCAAACGGTTAAAAGTTGGAGACACACGGTTGTCTTTGGATGTGGTTGCATGATGTTTTCCCTTTACACAAACTGGGAAAACCAAAAAACGAGCTCAATGAAAATATTCTTCTCATATGTTGGAGTGGAAGATCTTGATTGGCCTGCTATTGAGCTCTGACCTCAAACTTATCAAACACCTTTGATTTGGGATGAATTGCAACACCTCACCTACATCAAACTTCGAATGAATGTTCGCAAGTACACTCCAAAAATCTAGTGGAACATCTTCCCAGAAGTCCAAATGGGGACCGGATGTGAAATGAAATGTTCAGGTGTCCACAAACTTTTTTTGAAAATTTTGTAAAGAACCAGGTTGAAGGCAAAGTAGTCTTATTGCACAGGAAAGACACGGTCCTCTATATTCTTCTGTTCAGGACAAAATATAAATACGCACACGTATGCATAACACTAATAGGATTATTTAAAATCTGTACGATTATAATTACGATTATTAAATATTTTGCTGACTAGATGATGCGTCCCACTGTTACAGTTTTTTTAGTCCATGCTACATTTACCATGTGAAGGTGACCGTGTGCATGGCAGGGGATCAGGTTAAGTTTTACACCGACTAAAATCCTCACCTTTTAACCCATTTTGTATATAAAAAAAAGACATTTTACAATTACAGAAAGCTTTCATGTCCTGTCTCCACCTCACTGCATTTTAAAAATACATATTTCCAATGTGGTGCCATGCAGACATCACATGAGGACACTTATTGCTAGCACAGTTACAATGCTGTTTACTAGGAGATGACAGATCTTAATGATAAAGGATAACTGTTGATGCTAGGTCCTTAAAAAACATAAAAACAACAACTTGTTTTTTAAATCAGCACTTTCCAGCGATGTTAAATGTAAAATTAATTTGGGAGCAGTCGGATTGTGGAGTGAGACAGAGTTTATGGTCAGATTAGAGGAAAGTCAATGTGTTTGATCAGAAGATTTGGCTAAAATGCCTGATAGATTGATGAACTCCACTCACTATTAGCAAATAGCTAAAGACATTGTGGGTAATAATAATTAAGGACTGATATGCAGGTTGAATTTTGTCACTGGTATTATGTTTGGTTACGTATCAATGGATATCCCTATCTATTGTACCTTTAAAGTAACAGCTGGAGCAGCATTTAGTAGTTATAGCGCAGCATTGAGCTACTATTAGACTCGGGTCATTTACAGCATCTGTGTAAAAAGTCAGAGCCTGAGCTCTGAGGTCACAAAGTCCGCCTACTGCTATAGGAATGACGAGAAACCGCTCCCAAAGAACCAGCACCGACTTTTGCAGCATGCTAGGTTTCCCAACTCTATTTATTCACCGTGATCTTGTCCAGACCAGGCCAAGCCGGGATGTAGTATCGAGGTAGCGTGCCTTCCATCAGCCGCTCCATCCACAAACCCAGACGATCCAGTTTGTGGTGGATGTGAAGAGTGGTGGAGCGTGAGCGTGCCCCTCCTTTCCTATGCTGGTGCTCATCTCTGGAGCTTGACCTGGATCTGGAGCTCCCTGCCTCGTCCTCTGCTCTGCTGTTAGCGTCCTCCCCGGTGTACACAGGCTTGAACAGGCACAGGTATTTCTTATGACCGTTGAGCGCCAGCACGTAGCCTGTGTAATCCGTCTTGCGGTTGCTGGCCTCCTCCTCCTCGTCCGCTTCCAGCTGCATGGCGTCCTGGGCGAATTCCAGCAGGGTGGACATCCATTCGTTGTGCTTGTCCACATTCAGGAAGGAGAAGTGCAATGTCTGACTCCTGGAGATTTTAAGAATTGTTAACTTTTTCCTGTCACAATGTCGAACTGCTTCACTGTTTCAATAAATAATCTTACTCTAAAAAACCTACACTTAAATAGTATACCACTAAAAATAGTGTATATTCTTAAACATACATAGTAAAACTTTCTTTCGGCTTCTCCTGTTAGGGGTCGCCACAGCAGATCATCCATATTCATAATCTGCATGTTCGATTTGGCACGTTTTTACGTTGGATGCCCTTACTAACGCAACCCTCCCAAATTATCCAGGCTTGGGACCGGCACTAAGAGTGCACTGGCTGGTGCAACCCTAATGGCTGGGGTCGGCTCTTTGACCGGGGATTGAACACGGGCCGCAGCGGTGAGAGCGCCGCCTCCTAACCACTAGACCACCAGGGTATACTCTCTAAATAGAGCTGGAAATGGAAAAAAACCTATGTTACAGAATAAAATTCATAATCTTATATTGGTTTATTGTACCCTATTATAGCAAATAGTAGATCAATCTGACTACGGTATATTCAAGATATTTTCCTTAATGTCGCTATAGAGATAAACTTGACTTGACTTGACATGGGTATGTGATGATTGTGTATAAAGACTGACCCAGTAAAGGAGTAAACCTCTTTGGCAAACTTGCTGAGCAGTATGTTTTTGGTTGCGTCCGTGAGAACCAGCACCACGTTGATATGGCCTGGTCGCAGCTTCACCAAATTACTGGTATAAGTGATGTCCGTTAACTCCGTCACCTCCACAAAGTTTTTCTTTGGTGGGCGGCTGCGCCAAAACAAACAGCGAATTAGTTAGCAAATTAGTCACAAATATTTGTGAATATTCATTCACAAATGTACATATGGGGCACCTGGACATGTTGGTAGTGCTTGGAGATCCATTCTGGGTCTTTGCTGCTTCTTTGGTCTTTGGTTTCATCGGTTTCTCCTCACCAGAATCACTGAAAACCATATTTATAAATCTGTGTGCAAAGTTAAAAATGAGAATTTACGTATAAACTGAAACGTACCTGAAAGCCTGAATAATCACCGTGCCAAACAGGATAAACAGGGCAGAGGATATCAGAGACAGCAGAGGCATCATTTCACGCCTGAAGTGTTGAGAGCAATAATAACAAACCTCATAAACAACGTTTTTTTTTTTTTTATCCCAAAGAATACAGTATACTGTAATGGATTTTTGTTACTTACCAATTATTGTGAAGAACATCATCGATAATTTCCGACAAGTAATCATACGCAGCATAAATCCACCTGATTAAAAACATCTGCAATCAGAAAGATACAGTATACGGTTTGAGTTGAAATTCGCTTTACAACATTGTTAGTAAAATATTGTTCATATAATTCCTTATAGAATGGATATATTGGTGGGAATAGTTTCCCATTTAAGGATAAATGCTCAGAAAGACTGACTGAAGCAAAGTCGTTGTTGAGCTCAGGCAGCGTGGCATCATGGGTAAGGATGGAGGGGTCTTTCCGCAGCCGCTCCAGCTCCTCCATCAGCTTGTGTTTGTCTTCTTCGCTGCCATTCCAGCCGCCCTGGATGGGCTTGTAGAGCACTTTACCGGCCCCGTTTCGCCGCTCCAGGATCACCACCTACATACACGTACTTTGTTATTGTAATAAAGTCTTTTGGTGGGTTTTTTTTGTCTGAGCATCATGGTGCGGTGAGAATGTACCTGTGGAGGAGTGTCTCTGTTCTTCAGCAGTACAGCACACAGAGGCTGCTGCTGACGTTGGTATACATATGCAAAGCGGAGAACCTCCTCGGTGTTCACAGAGGCCAGAGACAAGAAAGCTTTGTTTCCTGGGACAAAGACTTCTTCCTCGCCGGTGATAAGCAGAACACAGTATCTGAAGAGAGAACAGCAAAATAAACGGAAACTTTAAATCACAACCATTTTCATGTAAATAATTACAGATGTGACTCTAGAAAAACATTAAAGCTCTTAAAGACATTATTTTCTTTTACTCGTATATCAACGATTTACTGTTCCAACCAGTACGAACAGAAAAATGGCGTTTTTTTAAACACTATGCTGGAGGAGACACCTACAAAACCTGGATATCAATACAGTGCTCCCAGTGTTCCTGCCACATCTGGAATATGTCCTGTAAGTTTTCTTTTTAAAGTGTGTGTGATTTGCAATGGAGCTCCACAATGGTGCCAAAACATCAACCTTTGAGCTGTATATTCATCTTCAGGATGAAGTCCACAGGAGCCATATCTGGCAAGCAGGGTGGGTGCAAAGTGAGATTTTATGAATGGTTCTCCAACGATCATCATGCACAAGTTGCTAAATGGTTTCGACATTTTTTGGGGTTGAGCTCATTCAAGGTCTTCCTGATCTCTCTGAAATGTTCTTCCTCTCTTGAAGCACGCCTGCCGCTCGAAAACAGCTTAAACGACTCATTGCAGCATCGCCGTATGTCAATCGTATGTCACGTCAAACATCTCTGTGGTCAGAATAGCACCAGTTGCACCAATAGTCTCAAACCCTTTTGATACCACCTCAATCCTATTGAATCATCAGAGACTTAATCTTATAAAGGTGTATTGATTAAAGGGCATTTTTATCGATGGAACAGTTTGCTGGAATAATGTTTAAAACTTTAATGAAGAAACGGGGTACAATTTTGAGCAATTTTTGCTCCCTCTGACATACGACACAAAGGCTTTTAACTTACTTTCGGCGCCGATGGAACTGTTTGACGGGGCAAAGCTCGTCAAAGACCTTCTGGTTCACCAGACGAGGGGCAAGAAGGAATTTGTTGTTGGAGATAAATTCATCAATTATTTGTTTTTTCATCCCTTTAGCCTGTTTAATGAAAAACAAGAGTGCATCATTAATTATTTTAGTATATTTACATGACTTGTTTTGTTGTATATCCTACATCACCTGCATTGAAATTCACTACCTGTATAATGTCAGCTGGTTTGTCTGTGTTCTCCTTGAAGACAAGCATGGTCGGAGCATAGGTGTTAATGTTGTACTGCTTGAGCAGGTTGGCCGTCTCAGACAGACCCTGGTCCACGTAGCCAAACTGGACATAGTCCTTATAGGCAAACGCAGTCAGCTGTGCAGGGACAGGACGTATGCGTGCACTATTAATCATAAAACCCAGGATCTGAACTGCATCCAACTTCTGAATATAACCACATATACCTTATACAGCAAAGGAACCGCAGGCACTTGGTCAAAAAGCAGAACGTGGGGTTTGTTAATATCATACCAGCTCTTCAGAAAGTCTGGGTGATTCCGGTCCGTGATCTGAAGAACAATCCATAAGTAGAGTTTTGGGTCAGAAATCAGATCAGAGGATGAAGAAGAGGAAGAAGAAGAAGGCCTGAACTTACCTTCTCAACCAGTCTCTGAGGCAGCAGGTCCTCCACAAATTGCATAAGATGCTCTTTGGCCAGAGCGTAGTTGAAGAAAGTTACTTTTCCATTGATCACGCCGAGTATGGACGGAGTGCGGTGAGCGCCCAGATGATTCGCTAAGCGTCTCTCATACCCGACGTCAACTACCCCTACTCCTACACCTATAAAGAAAGAAGCAAAGGAAAGAATATTGAGGACACAAGGACCAGAGTAAAAACCGTTTTGAAGTTTCTTCTGATTCAATCAGGCAGTCCAATAATCATGCTATGTTGAAACTCAGCTCTACCCATGACCTGTTTATAAAAAACATTCCTTACCAAGAGGTTCGAGTTCCTTCACCGCCTCCCTCCACACAGGATCCATGTGGACGCAGCTGAAGCACCAGTCCGAGGTGATCTTGATTAGAAATGGTCTCTTGAAACTGCCAGGCAGGACTTCGTTGATGTACTGGTTGTAGTGCAGCATGTACTTGCTGTCGGTGTCGTCGCGGCTGCCCTTGCTGTTAAACGGGAAGTTGAAGAAGGACTCGTCGAAGTAGAAGTTGTCGTGGAAGTGACGGAAGCCATGTGGCCCGTAAGGCTGAGAGTTGGTCTGCTTGTAGCGATCATAATTGGCTCTTTTTTCTTCATTCGATAAGATCTGAACCACAAAACCAAACACAAAAACACAAACACACTGTGACGAGAGATTCCGAAAGATATTGATCTTGTTATTTTCCGATTAATGAAACACAAAAGTAGGATGTATATGTGTGTGTGTGTGTGTGTGTGTGTGTGGGTGGGTGGGTGGTGAGTGTACCTCATAGGATTTTGTGATCCTAATAAACATGTCTTCAGCTTCTGGGTTCTTGTTTTTGTCTGGATGCCTGGCAACAAATAAATGCAAGAGATGATCAGATCTGAATGTGAATCAGTGAGTGTGAATCACATCAGCCTTTAACACGACAGTTTGATATAATGCCTCATTCAAATCCTAATAGCTTCATTGTCACGTCACAGTTTTTTAAATCTAACATCATGACCAGCCATGGATCAGTACAGGCGTGTCTGGAGGTATATTATGGTATGGTATTCGCAAAACGTTACCATTCTTTGGCAAGGCGTTTATACACTTTCTTGATTTCTGCCTGACTTGCACTCTTGGTGACCCCCAAGATCTTGTAGGGGTTGAATTCTGCATCGTCTCCCAGAGCTCCAGCCAAGACAACGCAAAGGATCAGGACGGACTGAAGACTCAGGCACAGCATCACTGTTTTAGCCATGACTCCCAGACTGGGAAAAGACAAACAAAAACATCATGGTTATGAAACAAAAAATCAGTATAGTGAAATAAACACTGATGATGGCTGAATGAAGGGCACTAGAATGCAGGACATAAATAATCTCCTAGATGGGATGGAGGGTGACCCTTGTTGGCGTTTGGACACCGTCATTGCAAACGCACCTTATTAGAGACTGTATACCAAACACATCAGTGGTACTTCTATAGTGCACTAGACATAGCGTTCTGTTTTCTACTATGTAGTGCACCTGTGTAGGGAGTGAACGAATATTTGGTATTGAATCGCTGGCTTAGTCAGGATTTAGGCATTGAATAGCTAATAAGATGGGTTTTTAAACAAATATTTGTTTTAGTGCTTTAAATAAAGAAATAAAGAAATACATAGGGACTTACAGTCAGACTAACAGCACCAGCATCATCGCAAATCAGCGACCTTGTTTGTTAAGAGGAAATAAGGCGTTATTCCAGATGTCGGGTTTAATAAAAGGATCCAGGAAATTCAATTCCGGTTCGACCCTGGATTTTTAGGACAGATGTCAAATCCCCGTTTAAACCGCGTTTTGATGCTCAGATGTTCAGGATCCTGCTGTAGATCCAGCTCCGCATCGTGCGCATCCCTGCCTCCGCATCCCGCTCCGCATCCCCCCCCACCACACACACACACACACACATCGGCACACACACACACACACACAGTCACAATAAAAGCGTGCATTACGTTAGTCTATGGAGAAAACGGAGAGGGTGATGCAATTTATGTCTTAATGATGGAAATGTATTTAAAGCACTGAGGATCTGTGGATTTTTTCAAAGCATTTCTATGTAGCTTTAAAACATTCGTGTTGCTATGAGAGAAAATGAAGAACGCATCCTCACCCTAATAAATCAAATTGTCAATAATGTCTTTGAAAGACTGGAAGTTTCTCATTACAAGATTAAGTGAATTGATTTTGATAAAGGAATCATTTGAAAAAAAAAGAGTCGACTCTTATTTTCCGGTTGAGAAGAAAAAAGAACCACTTAGGACAACAGACCCCAAACACCGGGGCCGCACATTAGGAAAAAAAAAAACATTTTAATTGTTTTATTTTATTACAATTTTATCGACTTTCACAATCTCTGGGGTGTTCTAATAAAATAAACAAAATGAACAAAAATGTATCATTTGATAGCCAAATGGGTCGACTCTTCTAATCTGGTCTTAAAAAATGGGCCATTTAGGATTTAATCATCCAAGTAAAGGGGCCAAACACTGTCAACATTTAATGAACCACTGGAGAGAGAGAAAAAGGGATGAGTGTGTGAAAATAAAACAGGAGGTAAAAGTAATGCATGTGGATATATAATATTGTGCTGGGGAGACTAAGGATAGAGTGAAGACTATTTTTTATGTTGCTGTGAGAAAAAATGGAGAAGGCATCCTCATCCCTATAGATCATATCAGCAATGAATCATTTGAAAGACTCGAAGACTCAATAAGCTTGAGTGAAAATGGCAGTGATTTGTTTTAATTAAGGAATCGTTTAAACGACGAAAGAGTCGACTCTTTTTTTTCACGGTTTAAAAGAAGGATTATTTATTAAAATTGCACAAATGCACAATAAGAGACGCAATAATAAAAAACGTTCTACTCTGATTGTGCTATTAAGAAGAAAAAATAGGAATGTAATGCGTCTTAATCTCCATATCCTAAAAAGAGCATCTGGATTCATTTATGAATGTGTAAAAAAGAAAATAGAGCCACATCTGTAATGCCACAACTGTGTTTGACGATCTGCTTTCATTTAATAGGGTTTTGCAATATTCAGGGCGCAATACAGTACATACGCATTATCACACTGAGTGTTTAGTGGTTCAGAGTGAGCATTTTGATTAAATTCATAAAAAATACAATCTGATTATGTAATTACAAACACACAGATAGAACACATCAAGTATGTTTAGCAAGGGAAAAAAAAGAAAGGAAAAAAAAAAAAGATGGAGATGATCTCCGGTGCTCCCAGATGCAGAAAAAGGTCACATTTTTAAGGGATGATCCTGAAACGTACACAGTATTACAGATTTTCTACTCGAGGTCTATCAAACACATCTGCAATGGGCGAGTGATTACTATGGATTAAAAAATAATAATTAAAGGGAAGATGTTGAAGTGGGTTAATAGCTGCTTGAGGGGAAAAACTGAGTCGACTTTTGGGGCATTTCTCCCTAATTGAAATATAGTTAACACCAATTCAAATAATATAGACATAAATATATGGTCAATTACACACTGTAATTCAGCATTTTTTGCAAACACAAAAAAAATCTTGAGTAAAATTTAGGAGAATTGACTATTCTTTTTTTGGTTAATTTTTCCTAAAAAAAAAAACTCAACATCTGCTCACATCTGCATTAGATTTTCTATTCGCTCTGGGGTACAGAGAATAAAACGTGTTCTGGGGGTAAAAATCACACGCACACCACATCTCTGTAGATATATAATAAGCTTTTTAAAGTAAAAATGCTAAGAGTTCTCTTATAAACGCATTGCAGCACTTTCGGGAACCTGACATCAGAGCACCGTATTAAAAAAGATTCACCATTATGTAAATAATAATAATAATAATAATAAAAGATTTCACGTACACGTAAGTAAAAAAATGTAAATAAAAAATAAGTAATCTGATATATGCTAGGTACTGACCTCGCACACACACACACACACACACACACAAAAAGATTAAATACTGAATGATAAATCTCTCTATAATTAATTGAGTGTTTCGAGTTGTGTTTGGAGAGAAAGAGACGCTCTGCAGTAGTCCGGTTGTGCTTGTGCATATTTGCGCTCCGGTGGGCAACGATTTTACGTTCACGTCCACCTGGAGGGTCTCAGAGGTGTCATGTGATCGGTAAAAAAAAAAAAGAGAGAAAATTATAATGTGTAAAATGGTAACGAATAGATTTAACGAGCCCTAATAAAACCATGGAGACTTCCTTTCTCTATCACTCACATCAGTACGCAAATACTGACAATTTAAATGTCAAATTATAAATAATATTTATTTAAAAAAATGACCAGAAGAATGGGGAAGCAAGAGAAAAAAAAAGGAGAGAGGGGGGAACTAGCGCTTTTATTGCGTTTATAGAACGGAGCGAGGTGCCACTCGCCCACTCAGAGTGCGCCCTCTCCTGGACAGGCTTTGAAGCACACTCTTCATTTGAGCACAAATAAACACAATAAAAGCTCACTAGTAAAATAAAAGATAATAAATAAAAGCTCGGCAGACTGACACACCATCACCAATGTTTTAAAAAAAGAAAAAAAAGAAAAGAAGAAGCAGCTACGGTTCGGTAGACAAAGGTCAGGCCCGATAAAACCACGTGTTGATCTGAAGTAGATCAGGTCCATGTGTGGTTTATTACAGCTGGGGCGCAGCCTGATGCAAGACATTTTTCTTTATAGAGGTCCGATAAAAGCACAAAGAAAGTACAAATCTAATCCAGATTTCCCGTCCCAAAAATCAGTCCATTACTTTCATCTGTCCACTTTTTCTACACCATGTAATCCTGTAATGCCATAAATTAGAAAGTTGTTTTTTTTGTGTTTTTTGACAGTTTGAGAACTAAAAATCGCCCTAAATAAATCCAAATAAAATGGCCCAAGGCAAAAATGTACAAAACATTCATTAATGTGTTACATGTTAACATGTGGTGCGTGCATGTGTGTGCATTTGTGTGTGTGTGTGTGTGTGTGTGTGTATGTGTGTGGGGGGTATTCTGTGTTTGGGGGTCAACTTTAAGATCACGGATGTATGTGTGAGATCATTCCCCCTAGAATCTCGGCTGAAAGTGCATTTCCGTAGGAAACAAGTGAATCTGCTCAGCGGACGCCGGAGAAGCCGAAGGGCCTCGGCCAATCCCGTCACGCAGTTCCACAGGTGACGAGGTCGAGATGCGTGTTCCGCATTGCTACGTTCCTGCTTGAGAAGTAGAAGGCGTGTTCAGTCAGCAGCGTTTGGTTTTCTGGTTTCGAGGTGCGTCTCGGCGGTGATGGGGTTCAGCGCGGACGGAGTCAAGGAGGACGCAGATTGCGTGACTTAGACCTCCGCCGCCGTCAGGCCGACCTTCTCCTCGTCATGTCAATCCGAGCTGGGCTTCTTCAGCGAGAAGGCGCAGATCTTAAAGTGAGCGCTTAGCTGTTCCACCTACAGAGGGAGACAAAAACGCATAGAGTTAAATAAAAAAAGAATACGAAATGGGCATTAGGATAATTCACAGATGTGAATTGGAAAATCTTACCATCTCTAGTATGGATAGAGAGAGAAGCAGGTGGACAGATAGACGGACAGAGAAACAGAAGGACAGGCAGATTGTAGATAGAAAGACTGATAGGAAGATTGTTAAAGAGATATGAGATGTAAAAGAGACAGATGGGTCATTAGTGAAGCAGACAGAGATAGTGATTTAAACACACACACACACACACACACACAAAGAAAGTACATATTTTTCAGATATGTTGCAGTCATTGCATGCAGCCTTCACACCCTGAGAAGTTGTAAAGCAGCATTTGTTCAACACAGATGGACTTCCTGTGTAGAGGAAGAAAACCACTGTGTGTGTGTGTGTATGTGTGTGTGTGTGTGTAAGCGCACATGTGTGATTTTGAGATATGCAAAATTTTTCCTGCTCTAAGGCTCAAGCTGAATGTGTGTATGTGTGTGTGTGTGTGTGTGTGTGTGTGTGTGTATACGCACCACTGAAACCCCGTAGTGTATGTGTGTGAGGACGACTACAGCCGTCCACACGTACAACACCATCGTCTCACTCTGCTGCAACACGCCTGAGATCACCAGCAACACCACCAACGCCATCGGCACCAACAGCCAACTCAGAGGCTGGCAGCGTGTGTTAGTCATCTGACACACGATCAGCTTGCACTGCGGACAGACAGACAGAGAGAGAGAGAAAGAGAGAGAGAGAGAGAGAGAGAGAGAGAGAGAGAGAGATCAGCACAAATGCAGTCTTATTATGTCTACATTTCCACGTTTACATACACCACAGAGCACACAGGGTATTGTAGAAGCATTGCAAAAGTAAGACTTTGTAAGACCTTTTTAAGACCATGAAGAATAACATTTAAAACTTATATCACAACATCAAATCGCTAAACTTGCACCTCCCCATAGCTAAAAAATTTAATCTGTTTCCTGTCTGTGCTACAAATAAAAGAGATTCACGCCTATAACAGAAAGCTGATTAGGTGAAATAAATGTGGACTAGCGAAAGAAAAGAACTACAACACCACAGAAAGTAACAAACAAAAACATTCTAAAATGCTGCTGGAGCACTTCCATGAGCTTTTTACTATTAAAGACCAACTTTTTTTTTTTTTTTTTTACATTTTTGTTCTTTGTAAGACCCCATGGAAACCTTGATTGCAGAAACTAGAGAGATGATGGATAAGCAGGAAACAGACAGAATGCTGAGCAGAGAGAAAGACAAATAGAGAGAAAAAGAGGCACATAAAGAGAGAGAGAGAGAGAGAGAGAGAGAGAGAGAGAGAGCGAGAGAGAGAAAGAAGCACAGATAGAGGTGAGAGACACTCAGAAATAGAGGCGGAGAGGGGGAGGGAAGAGGGGAAGATATTGGAACTAAAAAGACATGCAAGCAGAATGAGAAAGAAAGAACAGAGCACAGTAACAGACAAAGAGAGTGGAACAGACAGATGAAGAGACCATGAGAGAGACAGGCATGGTTAAAGAGAGAGAGAGAGAGAGAGAGAGAGAGAGAGAGAGAGAGAGAGAGAGAGAGAGAGGGTGGCATTGAAGGAGAATGAGAGATTGATGTGAGAGACCAAGAGACAGAGAAATAAAGACAGAGGAAGAGTGGAAGTGGTGTAGGGATTGAGACCAAGACGAAAGTGAGAGAAAAACAGAGACACAGACAAAAAAGGAGAGACACAGATAAAGAGAGAGAGAGAGACCAGTGGAAACAAAATAAGAGAGCCCAAAAGAGAGAGAAAAAAAAAAGAGTAAGACAAAGTGAAAGAGCATGCTTACTTGACGGAAAAAACGGATGACAAAGATAGAAAGATAGGAAGCAGAGAGACACAGGAAGAGAGAGGGAGGAAAGAGAGAGAAACACAAAAGGTCCATTGTCTAAAGGCATACCAGAGATTACAATGCTGTGTGTGTGTGTGTGTGTGTGTGTGTGTGTGTGTGTTGCACTCACAGTGACGTTGGCGAAGGCCGTCCCCACCATCATGTAAAAGATTCTGGGCTGCAGCTCCAGGATGTTGCTGGGAGACAAGACGACCCACAGTGTGGCGAGGATGGCGATGAGCAGGGGCGAGAAGAAGGGCAAGAAGGCCTCGTACACAGAGCTGTGCTTCAGCGTGTTATTGCGATATGCCCTGCACAAATCCGGCATCAGTCTCTGCCAAAACTCACACAACTGACACTAAAATAATATAAACATCATTTGGTGCTACTGGGGAGAAGATCGGGTCACATGACATCAGCCCATCATTGACACTGATTTTCCGGTGACACAAAACAGCACATTATGTATGAGTAAGAGGTAAAACACACACTTCAAAAGAGTCAGACTTACTTCCAAACGTTGTAGAGGCTCATTGGTAACGTTACAGCAAACAAGCAACCTGCAATGCAGATAAAATAATAATATAAAAAAATTATAATAATTTAACATTGAATATATTTAATCATCCCCTATTTAATACTCGTACTGTCTATATTGTCTCACATTGTCTGTATTGTCTTCTACAGTCCGTTTTGTCTTCTACAGTCAAAGCTAAATGTGTAGTGTTATTTATGTCTGACTTTTGAGAGTCACTAATGGCTGGAACCATATTTCTTGTGTGTAGTAACACACTTGGCCAATAAACCTGATTCTGCAAAATAAAAATAGGAGAGAAAGACGCGTGAGCGTGACTCGACTCTCTTACCCAGGATCATGACGATGAAGAGATCTCTGTACAGAATGTTCCACATTAGTGGCTGGTACCACGTCTCCACTCCGACCAGGGCTGTGATGATGTACACGATAGAGATTGTCTGATTTTGGGGGGAAAAGAAGTTGACAAATATGAGAACGAGAAAGAAATATACAGGGTTTAAAAAAATAAAAAAAATAAAAAAAATAAAAAGTGAGCTGAAATGAAACTCTTGACTTCATAATATCGATAATGTTAAAATAAATGTATGGGTTTATCTAATACCGAATAAATGAGGGAAGTGTGTAGGGAAATCATATCTTAAATAGAATGATGGAGAAACATGACAGGAAAACATTGATCTACTGCAGGGAAACACGCCAGCGATCTACTGCAGGGAAACACGCCAGCGATCTACTGCAGGGAAACACGCCAGTGTAACACGTTTAACAGTGATTTATAGCAGGGAAGTATGTGTGGGTATTTAAAACGGGGACCAAAAAAATCCCATCAGGGGAATCCCTTTAGGAAAATTTACATCATAACGCCTCCACAGTGCAACCAATCAACTCCCTCCAATCTGCCGAAAGTTATGAACGCCCGCTGAGCCTAACAATTTCATTTGCAGCTTGGTGTGTACTTCTGTGTGTGTTCGTTGTATGCGATCATCTCTTACCACTTGGCTGATGTCGTAGCCCCAGGGCAGGAAGAGCACGCCGGTGTTATATTTCTCCCAGTGTGAGAGGATGAAAGAGAAAAGGACGACCCAGAGCAGGCCGTAGAGCGTGAGCACGCTGACTCCGCTCGTGCCACGCCCGAACACGGAGTACATGGAGCTGACGAAGAACACACACGCCCAGCTGTCCAGGCCGTGATCAAACAGCTCACCCAGGGGAGTGCTCGAGTTCGTCCTGCGAGCCTGCTTCCCATCGACTCCGTCTACACACACAGCACATTTTTACAGTCTCACCACATCTCCCCGAAGTGTTTTATTTTCTCAAGAATCGCCATACTGCTGTATGTAATGTCCTGCTGGAGGTGTAAGTCTGAATATCATCACACGTACATGTTTACACACTTTCACGCTGCCATGATGCCACCACTCACACACTGCTGTTACTATTTCAACTCAAGCTTAACTTTGACACACACACACACACACACACACACACTTACCTAGTGTGTATGCCAGAAAGTTAAAGAGGCCCGCAGTTATCCAAACCCAACTTGGCACGTGTGCATGACCCTCGGCTAAAACACACAAACACAGAAAAGAAAAGAAAAAAAAAAAAAAGAACACACAGGATCAGTTAAATATTGACTTGTGTAAATCAAGCACGCTGGTTCAGGGTGTGTTAGAGTTTTTGTGGTGTGTGTTAATAAAAAAGATGATTCACAGGGTGTTTCACTCTAGTTGCTGTTTAGTTGCTACATGTAGACACGTCTCGTCTACTCGAGATGAAAAAGTGAAAGGGAGATGGAGTGAAATGAGAGACACAGTGAGAAACATTTGAGATGCAGTGAAAAACAGGTCTTCAATATACAGCTTCATAAAAGGACGAGTGGAAGATTGAGAGTGAACAAAAGAGACAAAAAGAGGGGACTTTGTACTTGCTCAATCACCCAATCTCAATCACTCTTACACACACACACACACACACACTCACTCACCTGATGCGTAGAAGTCATAGTCGTAGAAGGATAAGATTGCAAAGTTGAGCACTAGGAACATGAACCCAGTGAAAGTGATGAGGTTAGGGGCCAGCCATGTGGGTAAGATCTGAGAGAGAGAGAGAGAGAGAGAGAGAGAGAGAGAGAGAGAGAGAGAGAATGACATAAGTGAGAGAGACATGCACAGAAATACAAAAGAGAACAGCAAGTAAAAAGTAAAAGGAGTATAAAAGTAAGAAAGAGAGAAACAGAGAGACATACACAGAGACATAAAATAGAGAGAGAAAGAGAGACAAAGAGAGTGTGAGAGAGACAGAGAAAGAGTGAGAGAGAGAGAAAGTTAGACAGAGTAAGAGTAAAACAGAGAGCGAGACAGAGAGAGAGATTATCGTTAGTATAAAGGGGTGTGGTCTTTTGTATTGGTAATAGGATCTAAGTGGAAAACTCATTAAAGTTGTATCTTGGCACTGTGATGGACAGAAACACTGTTCATGCTAAGTCTGCTAATAAATAGTCTTAGCACACAAAGCCTACAGCATGTCTGAGAACATCTGCAGGGGCTTCATGCTTTCATGTTCTTCATATAATAACCACTGTTGTCTACAGAAGGTAAAAAAAAAGAAACAGGAAGCACAGAAGAAGGAAACAGTTCAGGAAATAAAATGGCCAATTCATCTTTAGTTTCTGGGTAGAAACAAGTTCTTGGTCATGGTGAGTGCATGAGGTGGACCTTCTTACCTTCACCATGGAGTTCCAGAAGGGGTGCATGATGTAGATGGAGAGCGGGTTGGTGTCCACCGCACTGTACTGAAAGCACAAAGGAGACAGAAGACACGGAATTAGAAGTTTGTTCACACTTACACACACACAAACACACACACACGAGCCATCTGGATTATGGTGCCATTTCACGTCTGTCTTTCTGATATTACCGTAATTAGCGCTGACATCATCAGCATCAAGATCAACGTGACACGACCAAACGTCCTGAGATGCTGAGATCAGTATGCAAACGATTTTCAAATCGGTGGTCGTTCTGGTGGTTCTGCTCTGTCAAGGGGCACTGAAGCGCCCACACTATCACACAAAAACTATCACACAATACACACATTTCCCATTGCAGAATCTACAGCAGGTATACAACATGTAGTGAACGTATAACGTAAATATTAAGAGATTTGGGATTCAGCTCATGTTCAGTCTAATCAACATGAAAGGATTGACTTTAACCTGCATGGAAGTGATGCATGTGATGGAAAGACGAAAGGAAGGAAGGAAGGAAGGAAGAAAGAAAAGGAGAGGAGAGAAAGAAGTAAGAAAAGAAGAGTGAATGAGAGAGGATGGAAAAAAGAATATCAGAAGAAGAGAAGAGATAGAAAGAAAAAAGGAAAGGAAGCAATTAAAAAAGAGAATTGAGAGAACAAAAGGAGAGAGAAGGACGGAATGAATTCCTTCATTTCATCTGTCTCCTGTTCTCGTAATTCTCTTTTTTTAAATTGATTTGAAAGAAGGTGAAGGGAGAACGGAAGGAATAAACGAAGAAAGGAAGGGAGAAACAGAGAGAAAATAGGGAAAGAAGGAAGAAAGAGGAGGGAAGAAGGAAAGAGGAAAAAGGTAGTACGTAGAAAGGACGAAGAAGAAAAAAAGGAAAGAACAAAGAAAGGAAGAAATAAATGAAGAGAATTAAAAGAAAAAAGGAAAGAAGAGAATTGAGAGGAAAGGAAGAAAAGGAAAGACGACAAGAAAGAAAGAGAGACAGACGGACGGATAGACAAATGTTTTTCATTCCAAAAAAAGGTTTGCTTGTAATTGATCAGGTTTTACTGCAACCTGCATGCGAAGCCACGTATGTGAAGGAAGGAAGGACGAAAGAAAGGTAAAGAAATGAAGAGAAGAAAGGATGAGACTAGCAGACAGATGGATGCATGAAGGATCAATTAAACAAAAAATGCTTTGTGAGCCAAAAAATAAATAAATAAATCCGGCCTCCACCCCAATCACATGCTCGAAAACTGTTATTAGAGGAAGTTTACACGTTTACGTGTGGCTACTGAGCGCTTTAATGTTCAAGTGATCTTCACAGTGACGTCGTGACATAACGCAAACTCTAAAATCATACATTTCTCTGGGTGGAGCTTGTATACGTGTGGAAAAAATGTTTTCCATCTGTTTAACCGTTCGTGACTTTTAAAATCCATTTTAATGGCTACATTTTGGAAATAGGGGAAAAAAAAAACAGGGATTACGGAGTTAAAATCGACAGGATACAACAATACAACTTTTTAACAACATGTTTAAGTCACATGAGAATCTCTCAAAAAAAACCACGACATCTGGAGAAGACAGTGATGTATATATAAATCCACAGATTTGACTCAACTGGAAAACCTGCCAACTGGGCCGAGGGCTTATTTACTCATGTTCACGTGATCTCCATGTGCTCCAAATAGAGTAAAGATCATTCAATTACCCTGACCAGCACAAGAGACTCGGCACTGCCCATTTCACCATGAGGAGTGAAACACTGACACCCTTCTGCACCTCGCACACCAACTACAACGTAAATCCCAACCTTTATTGATGGAAAAAACAACACAGACATACTGGAAGTGAAGAGGAAAAAGTGAGAGAAGGAAGGAATGAAGGAGGGAAAGAAAGAAGGGAGAGAAGGGAAGAAAGTGAAGAAGAAAGGTAGGAAGGAACGAATGAAAGATACCCACACTGCCGGGTAAATTCTTGTCTAAAGTGATGCAGCAGCGCTTTAGTGTTTCCTTCAACTATCTCGTCTCTACACTCCGCCCGGATCATACACTTTCACTTTCTCAAAACCCATAGATCATCAGCTGTCAAACCTCTGAGTCATATGGCTGCATGAAATTCCGGATTATAATTCCCGGACTTTGAATGTTTTTTGTTTTTTTTTATACATGTGTATAAAAAAAAAATTAATAAACAAAAATAAATATTTGAAGCAAATGTACAATTTGTTGGACTTTTTTTTAATAAAGATATATATTCTTTACAAAACGGTATCACGATAAACGTGTATTGCCCCACAATATATCGCAATATCACAAGTATTCCGAGCTACAGACTGTAAAACTGAGGCCGCATCCCAAACGCCTTACTGCGACCTACACATCGATCAGTGAATAAAGGCATGTACGCCCTACTTAGTGCCCTATGTGTGTAAATGATAGGGATTTAGGATCAGGCCTTGGGTGCAGTTCATTTCCCAACCCAACTCAAATTGTAAGACATTTTTTTTTATAATTTATTTTCTTAATCTCATCGGAACCACCAGGATTATGACCTACATATATATTATATATTACAGACGGTGGAAATTTCAAAACGTCCAATTAAAAAAAGCTAACCGGCTAACGCGGGACACCGAGGACTCGCGCCGCCCGTCCCATGCCGTTAATATTAGCATTATTAGCATTTTAGGCTACGTAGCGATAGTTGTTTTTGATTATTATATTATAAAAATCTTTATTCTCAGGGCTTACTTTATATTTATCAAAGCCGGAGAGCTGCTCCTGAGTGACATAACTGAAGAAAGCCATGTTGAGTTGCTGCAGCAGCACCACGCTCCCGGTCACTATCACCTGCAGTCTGAAGGAGGAGCACCAGCACTGGGGAGCTGCCGGAGCCGATTCAACGTCATTTCCTGTCACGACCACTGCAGGTCAAACCGGATTCAAAGTTTTCAAATTAAAAGTCACAACTTCCTGTGTAATTATAGAATATGTATACGGGGCACATTCATATATGAATTATTTATATAAAAATATGTAAATGTTATAAAAGGAAATTAATCTAATATGGTAATTATATTGGGTTAATTATGAAATACCGCAACGCCGCTGAAGTTTCGAACCTGATTGGACAGAACGCGCTGATTAGTTTTGAGATTTTTAAAATAAAAGTCACACTTCCTGTATTATTAAAGGATAATCAACACGAGACACGTTTCAATTTTATATGAAATGTTGATCTGTAATTAAAATAAAATGTAATCAAATGTCAATTATATTGGGTTACATAGTCATTGGAACAAGGTCATTTTGTGTATGGCTTCTATACCTCAATGTCACATAGCATGAACATTTAGAAGATAAAGATTAAAAGCTTATTATATTGTACTGCAATTACTCCAAAACACACACATATATACACACACACACACTGCAACTATACATACAACTATAAGATTTAAATACAAATGCATGTACAACAAGATTCAGAAATTGTGTGCGAGTTAAAAAAATACTTTTAATTACGACCTCAATCTAAAAACAAGTACGTCGATGAAAAGGAGGTGTAGCATCAACCAGGTCTGCATTTTCTATCCCAGATTATAATTTTTGCTTAAAGGAAGGAAGTGCTTGTGTAATGCTTGACAGTTTTCAGTCACATTATAGACAGGAAGACAGGTGGATTTTTAATGACATCACACAAAAGCCATGATGTCCTCCAGCTTCTTGCGTGTCAGATCAGGTACGGTGGCATCCGTAGCTGCATAACCCACAGGAAGCAACATGAGAAGCTTCTCATTGGCTGGCCGGCGAAGGAGAACCCGGAGTTGTGGACCACAGTTTAAAGGTGTGGAGGTCACCGTCACCAGACCCACATTCTGCAGAATGTGAACAGATATGTGAAACTGTGTCCCACAGTGAATCTATATTATATTATATGTTTGTGTAAAAATTCTGCACACCTGCAGAGCTGCCAGCAAGAGGCCACATGAGATGGACACGCTAATCTCGTTGTAGTAGTGAGTCTTTTTCTTCCCATCTGGCATTATTCCGTACGTCTGCTTGAAGACTAGGATCAGGTACGGCGCCATGTCGAGATAATCCTTCACCCAGTTAGTCCTGTACAAGAAAGAGTATAACTTAGAGCTGTAGATACTGTAGTTTATTGGCCATTTATTTTACAGATCTTAGCCACCAGAGGGTGCTAGTGCTATGGGAGGATAAGAAATAAGTATACACACTACAGTATAAACAAAACACCTGACTTTAACAGCCATAGCAAAACTGTAGGAACCTCATGATCCTGAACTAGGAGACCCAAACAGCGTGGCAATGCCCCTGTGCACAAATCAAACTCCATAAATATATGCTTTGCATGTGTTGGAGTGGAAGATTTCCTGCTATAAAGCTCTGACCTTAAACGTATTGATTACCTTTGAGATGAATTAGAAGACTGGAACTATAGACAACAGGCCTCCTCACCATACACCAGTACCCAACGTTGCATCAGTAATCAATGACAATCTTCCCAGAGGAGTGGAGGATTATATAACAGCATATAGGGACACACATATACGCACACATAGACTTTACCGAAGTCTGCGCAGGTCATGAACCCATTTATCGCCCATTCTCTGTTTGTAGTTAATCTCTTCCTCCTGTTCTACGATCTCTCGGATTTTGTGTTTCGTCTCATCATCGGCCACCACCACGAATGTCCAGGGCTCGGTGTGAGCACCACTTGGAGCCGTACCTTACAGACACACACACACACACACAAAGCACAACAAGCACAGAAGAAATAAAGGCGTACTTCTCAACTACACTAACTGAAAATCAAGTCTTGTGGTCACATAAGAAACAACTATAGTATTTTATTCCTCTTATACCACAGTATCAATGCTGAAAACCTGTTTCCTTATTGATAAGCAACACATCATACATTTATCCATTCATAGTTGCAATTTAATGTTGTAATCAGAGTTCAGTATATCAGGAGCCATGATGTCTGTACCTGCAGCACGTATCACATTATCGATCACCTCTCGAGGGACGGGTTCTGGGCTGATTAAGCGCACCGACCGGCGTTTGTTCAAAAGAGCATAAAAGTGTTTGGACCGCTCCAGCATTTCTTCCTCAGGGTATCGACAAGGAGTGTACGGAATGTGGGGAAGTTCTTCTGTCCCCGTCTCCGCCCAATCATTTTCCTCTACAAAGAAGAAAATATGACACTGAGCTAAACTCAAAATACATTTTAGCAAATTGTACATCTATGTGGAAGACAGACAGACAGACAGACAGACAGACAGACAGACAGACAGACAGACAGACAGACAGACAGACAGACAGACAGATAGATAGATAGATAGATAGATGTACATGGCCAAACATTTTATAAGTAGGAATTTGTGTCTTGCGTGAACAAACACTGAATGAGTTCTCATGCAAGACATTTTCATGGAGTCAGAATCCCATTCTAATCTGGATGACCGCGCTCTTGAGGTACTTGACCTCAACATACTGTATCTTCAGGAACTAGCTGCTGACATTGCTGTTTTCTCAGAGCTTTGACATTCGAGGGCCAAAAAAAAAAACTGTGGTGGAAAAAGCAACATTGATTTCTTCCTCCTTTATATTGTATGAACAGTTCATGCAGGATCTTCACGTCTAGCATGGCCAGTTATTGACTTATTCTCATAAAAACCAGTGGGAAGCCCATTTTTTTCAATGTACATGATGACTCATGTATATACAGTTTCTATTTATTCATAAATCTTGTCACATAATAGATAGTAGTTGACCGGACCACTGATTTTCTTCCTTATCACATGATTGAAAAGGTGTACAGACCATGCTGTAAGAAACACAGGTGCTGAAGTTTCCTACTGGAGAACTTATCAGATGTTAAATCTTTAATTATCTTCAGGATTCACACAACATGAAATCTTGCATTCCATGAAGCCAGGCAAAAGAAATGTGCAAGCGGTTTCTTCTTCCTCTTCTTCTTATTCTTCTTCTTCTAGATACAGAAAATCAGTGGGCACACTATACTTATATCCCAGCTATTAAAAGGCGTTTGTGTGTGTGTGTGTGTGTGTGTGTGTGTGTGAGAGAGTTGGTCCAATGTGCAAACACATTCAATATGTT
The DNA here is from genome assembly GCA_024362625.1 of Silurus asotus. Classification (NCBI taxonomy): domain Eukaryota; kingdom Metazoa; phylum Chordata; class Actinopteri; order Siluriformes; family Siluridae; genus Silurus; species Silurus asotus. The sequence continues at coordinate 5,420,549 of MU579904.1, forward strand.
GTATAAAAAAAGCAGGTCGGGTCTGTTCTTGTACCAATCCCCGTACGAAAATCGTACCATTTTCCGGTCCAGTGATTTCGGTGTCGTCCTGCAGGTCATCATCCACCCACGGCCGGTCTTCTGTCCGTTTTCCTAAGCCGCTGGAGGACTTCTGAGCAGACGGAGACTCCGACCTGCGCTTCGTTTTCAAGATGAAGGCGACGACCACGCACAGGATGGCCACAAAGACCGGTGTCAGAGTGGAAATGAGAGCCATGGCACCGACGACAAGATAGAGGACAAGACTGGACAAGACCCAGGACACAGACAGGACAGGACCCAAGACACAGACAGGACAGGACCCAGAGCCGAGGCTTAGTGTTAGGAGAGCTGTTCAAAGTTAACAAGGGGAAAGTTACAGGGGCGGAACCTGTTAATGTTTCTGTTAACTCTTTCCATCCCTTTCTCTCTCTCTCTCTCTCTCTCTCTCTCTCTCTCTCTATTCCCCCTAAGGAAAACTGTCATGATGTGGTAAAACAATGTTATACAGCATCTCACATGTGATCAATAAAAGCACATGGCCTACAAGCACATGGATTAATATCATTACAAACACATTATAATGAGTCAGTGTAATAACAGTGTAATTACAGTGATTACAATAGTACAGACTAATTACAATGACATTGTAATGTAATGAGTAATTAAAAATGTAAATTAAAAAAATTAAAAACATTTCTTAATTTCCTGTCTATCATTAAAACATCAATTATCAGAATATTGGGAATTATTCCAAAGTTGTATTCTAACAGTTGTATTCTGTATGTCCAGTGGTCTTTAACATGAAATAACCTTCCTGCAATGTTCAGAGAACATTAAAAAAACGTTATAATGCAGTGAGACAGGATATATTATACATACATATAATACAGGAGTAAAATGTATTCTATTATTCTCATCACTTTTTATCTTTCTTTTGATCATTTTATATTTATTTATTGTATATTTATTGTATCTTCCTTCCTACATGTCAATGTTCTTGAAATTCTTCAAATTCTTAAAACTTAGACCTAAATATATCTCTTTATATTTTCCTTCCAGAAGTGCCATGTTTTTGACTTTAGGAAGGAATTTCATTTGAAATGTATTTAAATCTGCTCCTTTATTTTCCTTTTCTTTCCTTTTGCCTGTGTTTTATCTTGTCTCATATATGCATCTCTATTTCTTAATCCTCTCACCTTTCTTTTGTGTGGATCTATTTTTCTATTCTTCATTTTTTAAATAGTGTTATATAGAAAATAAAATATGCATATAGGATTCAGGGGTATTACTAGGAGTTATGCCTGAATAAATGTACAATGTCAGTGTAAAAATCATGTGCAGTCTGTTCAGTTACAGCCCTGAGGGGACGCAGCTGTCTGTCTGGGCTGGAGTTGTTATTTTGACAGTCTGGTCTCTGACTCGTGCAGGTGGAATGCTGAGAAAAATATGAGAAAAAGCAAGATGAGAGGAACAATCTTGCCATCCTGTTTGCAGGTCCATTTCTGGATGGATGATGCAGTTCAGTGAGCAATCGCCTAGTCAGGAATATCCAAGCTGCAGTCTTTGCATTGCAGTAGAATCTGTCTAAGGGGGTTTTCATGTTATGTTCATGAAATGTGAAAAGCAAAAATAATAAAATAACTAAAACACCTAGATTTGCTTGTTTGTTCAAATTCATTAACATAATATGTCATTATTAATTATTAATTCATTTAATCAGTCAACCAACAAGCCCATAAAAAAGTACAGCAATAAAAGTAATCAGAAAACAAGTAATGAATAAACCAAACATTTATTTATTGGTTTGTTTATATTCAGAAACTTGATTTGTCTTTATTATGAATTCATTCAGTCAATCTGCCAATCATTTAATCACTCCAACATTAATAAAAATATAATTTTGCAGAAAAAAATAAATAGAGAAACATATAAACAAAATAATAATTTTTTGCTTTATTAATGAAAATCTATTTACTTTATTTTGTTCAATTGTAATTTTCTTGCCCAATGTTGTCTGCCTTAATAATGCATGACTATTAGTGCAATAAATATAGTAATACAATTAAATATATATTTAAAAACATAATGATTTGATTAAGTTGCAGAGTTTTCTTTTTATAAAAAAACATATTGTAACTCATTCAACGTTTACATATTAAAAACGTTTAGCTCAAGCAAGACTGTTGGATATTTTTATGGCAATATTAATAATAATCATCAATTCAGCAATAAATGAAAACAATCACAATATAAAGTTTGACAATTATTAACCTGAGTTTCACTTTCCTTCCAATCTCACGCTTTCCTTTGTCGAAACAACATTTTGAAAAAAAAAATTCCTTTTAAAAAAAGGGGCGGAGTTAGTCAACCTTGTGCAGGTCTGGTCACAACTCATTTAACAAATTTAAGCATTTAAGGCTACCCTAAAAAAAAAATTATGATAATTGATTTGCACCATAGTATTGCACCTCTTACCACTAATCAGAATAGCTGTTTACATGTTTATACTATTACTATATTATTTTGCTATTTATCTCAATAGGCCAGTCAAAGGATCAATAATTGACCTTGGATCACTTCAACCAAAGTGTGTATGTGTGTATGTATGTACCTGTATGCCAACATGCACTATGGCCTAATCCCCTGCACTGAATCATATCAGATCAGTTAACAGACTGGTGGAATGTTCAAGGCTCGACCTCAAACAAACATTGAATTTTAATAACAGTTAATAAGTAATCATTAATAGTTAACAATACAGAAAAGATTATGATGAATTATCAGAAGTCTTTTATTCTTCCATTTCCGGATGAAGCCACAGATCAAATCCAAAGATCAAAAATGCATCTTTAAAAGGAACTCGTGCAATGGAGCAGTGCATGAAATATTCATTGGCAGTGAGAGTGATCATTCCATGATCTTCCTGTCATCCTTCAGACTCATGAGCACAGCTTCGGAATAAATACCCAACTTGACAGGTGAACGTTGTTGATGTTGCTGTTGTTGTGTCAGCCATTTATTAGTGCTAATTAAATCACACATGAAGATTGAAGGGGATTGAAGACAGCATATAATCTTGTTTGAAAATGCATGAGCATTTCTGTCCGTCGTCACGTGTCCCATCTCAGCGGGCAATTTCACGCCCTCAAGCCTCAGGAAAATAAATAAATAAAAAATGGTGAAGGGGAAAAATGCATATAAATATTGAAACCTAATAAAAGAGAAAAGAGTGTTTTTGTTGGCACACACACACACACACACACACACACACACACACACACACACACACACACACACACACACACACACACAAAATACAAATCGCTAACAGCTGGAAAGGTTGTCCCAATACTTTTAGCCTAGATAGATAGATAGATAGATAGATAGATAGATAGATAGATAGATAGATAGATAGATAGATAGAGTCAAATTATTTTAAGAATTAATAAATACAAAACAGATTCATAATGTTACAGGAAATGAAACATTAACTGCACGTATTATTCACTATTATCATTGTCAGTGCGATCACTCTACATAATGCCAGATTGCTAATAGGCTAATCTGCATGCTAATCAGCTACTGTGTGCAGTCTTTACTTCTGCTTGACATTTCAGCATGTGAAAGGTTATTCGAGGCCACTACACATTTGTAGGATTTGAGGTTTTGTTTTTTTGTGTGTAGGCAAAATTAAATCATAAAATAACCTGTGTGCCTGAGTGTGTTAGTGTGTATGGTTCACACTCGGTCATAAAACTCTTACTGTGATGTTGCCAGTCCAATGCCATGTGTCTTGTTCCTCAGAGCGCCTGTGGGCTTTACCACAGAAATGGGTTAATGATGGAGTGTTAAATATTAACCACCAATAAACATGCAGCTCTGGATTTTAGACCCGATGCCATTGGCTAGGGTCTGTTACACCCTCTCAGGCCATAACAAAACACAAACATATACACACAGGCCTTGTCTTGTTTGGTTATTTAAACAGAAATGTCTTTATAGAGGTGCACAGTTTTGTTTAGTCAGATTTCATATTAGCTGTTGGAAGCTTGATTACCATATGGTGCCTCATTGGATATTTACAAGCATATTTCTGATTATACATATGCTCAATTCAGTTCAGAGGTGGGAAGTAATGAAGTACAAATACTTTGTTACTGTACTTTGTAAACAAATATATATTTTCTTCCCATTGTGCATCGTTTTTAGCCCATTTCCAGTCATTGCACAGTTTTTTCAATCTACCACTAATGTATTATTTCCTGGCTTTCACACACCAGAAATGTACGCTTCTTTACCAAGCTAACAATGAGCAGAAGGCTACAAGAAGTCTGGGGCTAATGTGGATGAGACAGATGGAGTCAGCGATGTAAACATGAGTGAGAACAGAGACATTCCTAATCACCATCAGCTTTTTTCTGCTTGTGTTCGATCTGGTGGATGTTCAGCCTGGATACATTCATTAGGCGACTAAATTTTCAATTCTTTTTTGTATTATTATATATTAATATGATGTGAGGTCCAATTACCAGTGTAACATTTAAACAGGTAGTAGTAAAAACTACTATTTACTTAAGTACAAGTCAGAGCCCAAACTTCTTTACTTTAACGTTAGTAAAGAAATTCTCAGTACTTTGACTTTTACCAGAGTGTTTTATAACAAATATCTGTACTTCTACTTGAGTGAAGGATGTGTGTACTGTTGCCATCTCTGGTTCATCCCTAGTTTCTTGGCAAAAAACACAATGCCACTGAAGCGTCATGTGCTGCAAACATCCCACAATGCATCTGTTTCCCCTTATGAGAAATACCGTCTCAGCAGGAAAAGCTGATAAATGCAGCCAGATTCACTCCAGGCAAAATGTGCCAGATGATCACTGAGATTTTAACTACTTTCGGAGAATATCACGGTCACCGATAATTATTTATTATTATTATGAGAATGCATGTTATTGTGTTCAAGATTGTGAAGTATTGTAAAAATTCATGACTAGGTTATAAATAAACCCATGCAGGTTTATGGAGACATGCTTGGTACCCAGGTAGGAAAGATTTATTGCTGTAATGGTAGGGGGATGGGAAATTGGATTAATACGAAGGAAAGGAAAGCAACGGAGAATGAAAAACGAGTATTTATTGGGGGGGTTAGGGGGGTGGTCTTAAAAACAAACAAACAAAAAGGAATAAAGTAAATATATATACACACACACACACACACACACACACACACACACACACACAGTATATATATTATACACACACACAAACACAATGCGTGCCCCTGCCTTTTAGACTAACGAGGTCATCTTACAAGACTCAAATATAGAGGCAGTCCATATTGATGGCTCACTGGACAAGTGGCTTGAGAACTTTTTATTGGCGTTTTAGAAGTGCGCATGTGCAGAGCTCTGCGCGCAAGAAAGTGGGTCAAAAAAATGTAAGGGGACTTCGGCCTTATTTCAATGCAAATGTGGATAAGTGGATTTATGTTGGGGGGCACTTGAAGGTTACTGTACATGCATATCTCAAGTTTTTTGTCAATCAACAGAAAAAAGCTTATATGGTCTCACAAGGAGTTCAACAGAACTTAAGAATATCCCAAGCTTGGGCACTCCACATCAATTGCACACAAGATCAGGGTTTTTAAATCACCAGTCTGAGGAATTTTGTCTAATCTCACCTATTCCCACATTACAAATGTACATTGCTTGTGCCTGCCTGCAGAAAGTACTAATGAACGGTGATTAGGATAGAAAGTTTAATACAAATAAAAGAATGCAGCATACAATGTGCTCCCAAGTAACAAGATACAGGTCAATAACATCCTTCAGTGAGGTTTAGATCAAGCACCGCTGACCTCATGAAAGTTAAATTTGCCTCCTGATCTCCTCAAAACCCGCAGCTCTCCATGTGTCTAAACACTGGTAGCATTGCTTTTTATAAAAACATAATTTCTGTTTAAGAGTGTGTGCGTGTGCGTGTTGGGGGTGGGTGGGGGAGTACCTTAAAATACAATAGTGTAATTGTGTACACAACAAATAACCCAAACATGATTATAGTCTGTGGATTTGTATGCAAACCAACAGAATGTAATTCACTTTATTCTAATTAAAACGATGCAAAAAACACCAAAAAAAAAACCACACGCACTACATAAACAAAAAACAAATCATAACTGATATACAGTTAAAATCAGTCATAAAACAGTAATATCAATAAATGTAAAAAATAAATAAATACAAAATTCTACACAAGGTTGACATAAAAATAAAAAAAAGTTCCCTTCATGCCATTGAAACACATGCAAAAAAAAAGTACAAATGTAACATTTACAGAATTCATTAAAAGAGAAAATATGCTAAGCCAAAGCCCTGGAAAAACCCTGAAGATTTCTCGAGTATCTAAAACACACATGTACAAGAGATCTTTACATCTTCCGCTTATAATTAAACAAGCCCCAAAAAAGGAACCTGTCCAATCCACCAAGACGCTCCGTCTCATCTAGTAAAACACTTTAAATGAGACAGGAAATGCTAAAAATTAGGACAATGGACATCTTGCTCATCTGGTGATGAGAAAACGAATGAGAGGAGGGTAATACAAAATCAAGTAGAAAACCTCCTTCTCTGAACACACAAAGCCTAAATCGATCCAATCACTAATGAAAACATCTAAAAAAAAATTTAAAAGACCAATAAAAGCATTCCTTACTTGGTTATTGGACAATTTGTAAAATCACCTCAGTGGTGATTTGTCATTTGTGAGGTGAACACTAGTGCAGCGATTACGTTACACGAGTTCACAAGCTCTTTATACAAAGTCCATCATTTTGCATTCGTTGGCAACCTATATGCAAAACTAAGAAACAAAAGGATCGTAGACTAAAATTGAAATACAAATTGGAATTTTCTAAATAACACTAAACAACTCGAGAGCGCTCGCTATACAGCAGCTACAAGTCGGCCATAAAACAGGCCTAATTTTTTTTTTTTTGTGGGGGGATTTTTTTATACATCTAAACTCTGAGCTACAAAATTCCTTTTACACACTGGTTGAGACACTTTTTAGCTACAAGACTACAAAATGTATAACAAGGTAAACATTACAAAAAAACAAAAACACACTGTATGCTAGTAAGATTGTAATATCAATGTATGCTAGGAAGACAAATCAAAATGCTAAAACTAAATTGTACAGTCCACAGAAGAATGATGAATCCAACCCCTTGAACTTTATGTATAATAATAATAATAATAATAATAATAATAATGTCTTACAAGAAAATCATGGACATAGACCCAACATTTTTGTTGTTGTCGTTAAACAACATTATAGGCTTTTTAAAAACTTTGAGGTTGTGGTAGGCTGTGCTAGGTGTGAACGCTACTATTCGATCTATTCAATTTTGGACACAAAAAAAAAAAAAGTCCTTTGTAAGATTTATAGTCCGGACTATGAAGAGCTGGTGAGAGGCGAACCGAGCGTCGGGCTGGATGATTGATTTCGGGACTTGCAGTCATTGTCGCTGGATTGTCGCTGCCCTTTCAAGAGCAATTAAAGGCTTTTCTTCTGAGGAGCGCCCAGTTTTCTCATTCCCCTTATCCTTCCGAGGAGTTCCTGTACAAAAGCCTAAAAGGTAGAGATAGAGAGATTGTGTAAGGGATTGACAGAGGTGTACAATGTCATCGGTTCATCTCAAGAGAAATACTTGGGCAAAGAACAGATTCGATTCAGTTTTGTCCTCAAGTCATCATTAGATACTTCATCTTATCGTCCTGTTGTCCTTTGCTACTGGGTTGAACTGTTGGCAAAAATCTCATTCTATGTGGCAAAGAACATTGTTTTGCACTTTTGAAACCTGCTAGCGCTCCACTATTGTATCCTAGCACCAAATTGGAGGAGAGAAAAATCACATGCATGTTGACACAAAGCAAACTACTGCACATGCTGCAGATGGATTTGTACACCACTTGATCACACATGAAAGCATAGATTTATACTTTTTTTTACTATATTTTCAATCATGTCTTTCCACCCTGCTTGCTACTAGTCACTAGAAGGAAAGTGCTACTATTGTGGACACCTGATTGCTTTTCTTTTCACATTTCCTATTTCACTTGTTTTTTGTATGAAGATGTATTTGTGCTCATTCACCCACACGAACACTTCACAAATAAAGCACAAATACTGGAGACTCCTTCCTTAAAATATGAAGTGAATTTCAATGCACCTTTTCTTGGTGCAAAGATTAAAAAAATAAAATAAAATAATGCACTTACATCAGTAGGTTTATAGCAGTCTGTCAGGGATTCCTAGAAAAGAAAAGATTTCAGCATCTTTATTCACGCCAATGCGACACATTGCTCAATTCAATGACTTCTTTAATGCTGAACCGGATCTCTCCAAAGTTAACCGAAACACTTGCCTGCAATTTCACAGCTCTCTCGTCCTCGCTGTTCACCTCCAGGAGATCATCGATGTCAATCTCAACCTCAGGCATCTCCTCTTCCTGGAAAGACAGAGGAACATATTTACCTCTAAATTTCCAATCAAACAACCCATTTTTTTAAGCATTTTTGTCCATGGTTATAGGATTATAGGAGTTGGGGATAAAATAGTACATTGATTGTGGAATCTGTTAACAGACTCACAGAATTGCATGTGTACTGTTAGTTCGCTATTGTGCGTCTCTCATCTGGAGGTGAGGACAGCCAGTATGTTGCAGTATGGTGGGAATCACCAGGTCACACAGGGCTGAGATCAATCTAATACCTTATTAAATGCCAGAGCGATGACTGGGTGGGGAAGATGGTGTGGTAAAGAAACCACACATCCATGCAATCACATTAGAAGCGAGCTATAAATATATATTTGAAGTGGTGTGTGTGTGTGTGTGTGTGTGTGTGTTGGGGGGGGGGGGGTGTTTTTTGGGGGGGGGTGTATTTCATTTAGTAGGCTGTCTGGAATGGAAGATTGACTAGTAGCTGTGATCCTGAAAGCCATGAGATGGGAAAAGATAAGCACAGTATCCCAGACAATAGTGGAAATACTGAAATTAAACTACTACCATGACACAAACACCAACAAAACACCGAACTACTCTAAAATGAAAACCTAGCATTCTGCAACCATCAACACCCCCATAAAACCCACAATTAAACACTACAGCAACAAACGCAATCCAAGTTTGTTACAATTATGGTGCAAAAAAATGGATTCAAATAATCTGCACCAATAAACAATCCAGTTTCAAAACTTAGTTTAATACACTGGTTTCCAATAGGAGATAAAGGTTAATCAATGTACATTGTATTAACCCATGTACATTTTTCACATGGCAGATCTGATTCATAAAATGTTTTAAGATAAGAAATAGTCTTATTACGAGTGTTATTTAATTCTATTAAAGGAGGCATGGCCTCTGTGCATTTTGAACTATGTGTTGCTTGATGCCTTTGGAACTCAAATAAAGAGGTGTGGTGAATTAAGGACTCGATGAAGCACACATGGCCCATCAGAGATGCCCAAACTAGATTCGGCACACCATTCCATATACACTATATTGCTAAAAGTTTGCAGACACCTGGTCCTAAGTACGATGTGCTTTGAGTATCACATGCAGTCCCAATTTGCTCTTACAGTTGCCTTCACTCTTCTGGGAAGATGTTCCACTAGATTTTAGAGTGTGCTTGTGGAAATATGTGCTCATTCAGACACAAGGGGTTAAGTAATGCCAGGTACTGATTTAGATTTTAGAACAGGTTTGGGTTGTGGAAGAACCACATATGGCTGGAAAAGTCAGGTGTCTCAATACTTGGAAAAAAAAGCAGATCACAGTCTATATTTCTCTCATATATGAAAGATAGAAAGTCGTACATGTGCAAACATTGTAATCAGTTCCTTCCTCTTAGTAAAGAAGCACCTTAAAAAAAAAATAAATAAATAAAAAAATAAATAAAAAATGATTTCAGGCAGACAACAGCAATTTAAATAGATAAAAATAATAAAAATAAAAGTGCATGCACGAGAGAGAGAGAAGAGATAAATTGGATTTACTGAGATTTAAAAAGAGCCTCAGGAGAAGAGTCATGGCGCATTATTACAAAATAAGCCTCCATATATCTGTCTAAAACAAATCTGTTAAATACATCCTTTGCTTTTGATGTAAGACACACACACACACGATGAGGAAGTGGGCTGGAGTAATTAGTGGCTGCATTAGTGAACGGCTAGGACACAGCTGATCAGGGATGAACATTGTGTGTGCTGAGAGAGAGAGAGAGAGAGAGAGAGAGAGAGAGAGAGAGAGAGAGAGAGAGGCAAAGAGGGAAATGTACAGCTTAAAAAAAAAAAAAATGACCAGTACAAGATTTAAGAGTGAAGATTCAACATCCTTGGTGAGCAAGTGTGTCCAGGACACATTTATCACCACTCCAGACTCCAACAGAAGAGACACAAATAAAAAATAAAATAAAAACAGAAGTAAGCACCATTTCGGCCAGACATATTCAAAGCAATTTGCTTGCACTTTTTATCTAGAACATCTTGTTTCTCTGCAATTTTACATGCATTTTACTACTTCTCTGAAATCGTGTGTGTGTTTTAAAGGAATACTTGACCATTTTCACTGTAACCCTCTATCAATCCATGAATAATAACAGCAGCAACAAAAGAAAATAATGACATCACTAATAAAATGTATTTATAATAGGGCAGATGTTGGGGCATCGAAAAACAAACATTTTTCCGTTAAATGTTCATAAGAACTTTGGTTGCAGGAATTTCCAAATTATGCCCAGAGACTGCTATTCTAAAAGTCTACAAAAAGGTAGATCAGTGGTTAAGACATTAGACTTTCAAATTTAGGATCCTGATTTAAATCCCAGAATCACAATTAGACAACGCCTAAATCACTGCGCCACCAAACCGCAATCTTTAGCAAGGCCCTTAATTGTGCAGTTGTATCAGTGTGATTAGTAGAAGTTGTCATGGATAAGGATTTCTGCTGCAAGTGTAAATGATACTGTATAACAAACATTAAAGGCTATTACACAAGGTTTTAAATAAATAAAATACATTTAAACATCATTAAAATTTGTAAATTATTTCTGTGCACAGAACTAAAGTAAAGGTGCATTATACTCATCACATGCACATTATAGCACATTGAAATTCTTTCTTCACATATATCAGCGATGTTAGGAAGCAGGGATTAGAGCACAGGGTCAGTCGTGTCAGGGTTAAGGGCCTTAAGGGCTCAAAGGCTGAAATTGTTTAAATTACATGGTGTTCTAAACCAGTGGACACACAATTGACCTACAGCAGGCAAAATTTCTTTGGATACCTGCTGAGAAAATGGAGGGAACCCAGGAAAGGCAACAATCTTTTATAAAACTTGTTAATCTATAAAGAAACACCACAAAAAGGGGATGATTTTTTTTTTATATGGATATTTTAAAAGCAGTGTTGTATGAACGGGACAATGAGACAATGCTGTAATCAGTCCTTCATCATGTGTTTTCACGGTCACATGTCTTTACTGTAAACTTGGGTCTTTGGGTCATATGGTGAATGAGTTTTCTTTTGTTCTTGTGGCTTTTAATAGTGATGACAAGCTGCTCTGCATCTTACCAGTTTCAATAGAAATAAAGGCACACACACGTGTGTGTGTGTGTGTGTGTGTGTGTGTGTGTGTGCACTGTGTGTGCAGTTGAAGACTAAACACATTGTGAATTCCTGTCACCGTTATCAGTGCACTCTGGCAAGTGTCAGGTGTGCGCTTTTTAAAAAAGGTCAGGTGTTTACACACTTCACTACCCTAATAATAACCACCCATGCCATAAACGGGTGCCGACACTTATGTTACACAGCTGTCCAAACACCACACAGATGCAAAAACAGCAAAGCAGGACACCTTTCACTTACAGTTTGCAAAAAATAAATAAATAAATAAATACATTTACCAAAAGTCTAAGTAAATCAACATGGGCAGTAAATGCTCGCTGGTAAATCATTGCTTATGACAAATTTATTGTACCACTTCTTCCTACTGATGCTGTAAACCCATCAGAGCCGAGAATCTAAACAAAACAACTGCCCGAATCAATCATTCACCTGAGGGATGACCTTGGAGATGCCAAGTTCCTGGTTCTATAGTATAAACACCATCGTGGGGTGTCAAATATCCCAACAATTATCCATCGTTTAAAAAAAAAAAAAAAAAAACCACCCCCATGTGGGATTTCATACTAAATTATCGCCATGCCATTGAACAGACATGTTTTTGGGTTGTGGAAGGAAACCAGAGAACCACAAAGAAACCCATTTGTACGCGAACATATGAATTATGTGAGGAACCTAATAGTGCTTAAATTCAATCACAGGGCAAAGCACCTCAAAGATCAGCAGACAGAAGGATTAACCATGTAAATGCAATTTATACCTAAATGAAGTCGCACTCGCAGCAAACTATTAATGTACGAGATGCTGCCCATATAGATATAAAGATCTATTAGATCTTCTAGGTCCTTTGTTTGTTAAGATTTAAAAATATATTAAATAAAATAAATACAGCGATGCATGACTGATTCAGATTTGATCCATTGTTTAGTTGGACAAGGTGCTGAGAAAGAGGTTTATACAAGAAAAAAATAAAATAAAAAAAAACCCTCTTCAACCTTGCACTATTTCTTTGTGCTGCCTCATTTTCTGCAGGCACAAAGCGGAGCAGACAGGTCAGTTTTTTCGTAGGTTTGCCGAGGAATATCAAGCAGGGTTTACTCTTACCGAGAGCGCTTATGTGGAGTAAAGAAACCAGCTGGACACAAACAGCAACCCCCACAATCCCAGGACAGGGAAGATCAATGATAGAGAGGGCTCATTGTCACCATAGACAACATTTTATAGATGACTGTTTCAGGTTCACGATTAATGGAGCACAATGCAACCATCAGTATCTGTTTAGTTCTCAGAATAAATGTGCTTAATATTAACTCTAAATAAGAATTTCTGCTCCACAGGCAATTCCTCAACCTCAGCTACATCACCCCAGTGACTAAATCATCCTATTTTCCATTTTAGAATCACGTTCAGTCGTCTTCCATGATATTTGAGAAATTTAATTGGTCCCATTTCCCAAAATGTTAACAACTAAAGGCCAAATCTAAACCGGCACAATCCTGACAGGCAGTAACACTGACATTATCTATTCAGACATTATCTATTCATTTATAATAACATTTTCAGGCAGTATTCCTTAAAAAAAATAAAAAAAAATAAAAAACCTCCCATGTAGAATAAGCCACAGAAAGTATGAATTTTAACCTTTTGTGCCCCATACCATAAAATGTTATCCCTCATGACTTCAGAGAAACAAACAGTGAGACAGACATGGCCTCCAGGCCAAACCCCAAAAAAACACAATCGATCCAACGAAGGGGGTGGGGGCATAAAATCATGTGTGTTTACAGACAAAACCATGCTACTGAACACCCGCTGGCAGAAAGCAAACACGTACATGAAATATCATTTCGTTCAACCCAGTCAGCTGCTGTTGCCACTTCAATCCAATGACCTTCTCAATGACCAAACAGTACCACAAATGCTCATTCACACTCCTCTTGGACACACTCATTCCACCAAGCCTCTCTTAACCGGCCTCCTTTTAACCCAAATATAGTCTCTGTATCACCTTGAACAGTTTGTTTTTAATGCTCAAGAAGCTAAACAAATTGGCTTAAAAAATCTCAAAACTTACTCTATAAATGTGTGAACATGCAGGGATTTCGCAATTTAGTCTGTTCAGCTCTTTTAACCATTCAAGTTGTCCACTCAAACAGATCAGCTTCCAAAGCTTCAACTTTTACACTAATAACGCAATCAAGATAGTCATCTTCTAAATCGATTTCTTTTTTAATTCTATTAAACATTATTATGACTGTGCTAGCAATGACCCTCTGTGATGCCTCCAACCTCTCATAGGAACAATACATTTACACCAGACTTAAGCACATTAAACATTTCAATATTAATATACACCCCCAAACCCCAATAAAGTGGGTTTTATTTTCTGAGCCGTATTGTTAGCTATTTAATACAGATCTGCAGTTAGCAATCAATTCTCTTGGATAGATCAATGTTTGTATTCCAGTGTAACTGAAAATAAAGCACAGATGATTTAAGGGTGCTGTGAGCAATTTCAGCAATTGCAAATGATCTCCATTGATTTGGGAAATTCAGAGGGGCAAGACCATCTTGGAAATCCCACCGAGACCTGAAGTGGGAAGGCATGCACAGTATACTGTAATAAATATATATATATATTTTTTTTTATTCAACAATATGCAGCAATATGCCCAATGATGCATTCAGCAAAGCTAGCATACACTTTTGGTTCTCTAATTTTGCTAATTGAACAAAAAACTAAAGAGAAATCTAATATGATGGGTAGATCCAGAGCTAGCTTTGCTAACGTTGCTGTGTTAAGGCTAAACAAAGACACAAACAACTTCAGGCCATTACATGTCTTCAAATCAACATCAATTCAAGCATACGATCACACGTGCAAACTACAAACCAGGATTTGCTTCACACAAACAAAACCTTACATTTTATTAAAATTTTCAGTCTTAATTTCAATTTGCTTGGACTGTAATACTGTGTGATTCATGCATGAATCTTTCTTATTTCCAGGGTTTTCCTCTCCCTCATTTACATTCCAATCATCTGTACAGAAGTCAGAGGTCATCCGGTCTGCTTTTCCAGTGTTAACGAGTCCAATGTTGAAGAGAAAAGCTTTGCTGACTTTACACTACTTGACAGTCAGGGACTCCACTGCCACAGCTTCCCTCATTTAATATATTCACTGGCCATTTTAATCGGAACGTCTTTACAAAGGCTTAGTGCATTTATTAGAATTAGAGTTACCAGTTGGTGTACTTCCTGTATACATGCCAGAATGCTGCATTTGTTTGTGGTAATGTTCACCACTGATAAGTTGTTTCAAATGTTGGAACTTCATCCTTGTCGGGTCCGAATCAGTTTATTTGCTTTTTTTCTGTCAAATATATAGTAGTCTCCCTCTCTCGGTTAGCTTATTAGTACTAAAAACTGCATACACCTACACATCAGTCACTTCTGAATGTCTAGACTTTCTTACAGACTAATTTTTCTTCTGTTCTAACTCTCTTTTCTCTTAAGTTTTGCCTTATCTAGACTTAAGATTCTATTTTCTGTTAATGCCAGGCCTGTTTTTTTTTGTGCATGCCATACCTCCTTGTCCTGTCCTTGTTCTAAGCACCATCCACTACAAACATTAACATTCAACAGCCATCTATTCAACAGACAGCCTTCATTGTTCACACAATTGCTCTAGACCTTAACCTCTTTTTTGGAAATCCAGCACAGCCTGCTGTAGAACTCAAGTGGTCTTCACAGCACCTGAGCATTACACTGGTATACTAATATTTTGAGCATCTAATATTGGAAGTGGATGCTAAATATTATGCAGGATCTAAAATACAAAACCAGGACTCAACCAAACTCACTTAAGTGTAGAAACAATTAAAAAGCTTGAGATGAGTATCAAAACACGAAGTATGTGCACTTATTCACCAAAGCAATAAATATTGTACTTTGAATACCAATCACAATTGTAATAATGGTGAAAGGCATTAATGCATTAAAAAGTATTGTATAATATGGTACGTGAAATGAAAAATTTGCCTCTAGTTCAGTCTGCATGCGATTTAGCTTCACTGCCAATCCCCAAACATCTCCATCTCCCTCTCTCCCTCTCCCTCTCATATATATATATATATATATATTACACACACATACACACACACACACGCGCGCAAAGAAACGCTGCTGCCGTGCCTATTAACTTCCTATAAAAGTAAATGACTTGATGCGAAAAGGAAAACCAAAAGCGAATGACTGTTTAATGCAGGAAAGAAACATGGCTTTAAGCTTCTATAGTACAAAATTAAAATAGACCTGAAGTGTACAGACTAAAAATCTATTAAAATCCTTCACTCAAACACACCTATCAAGGGTTTTCTAAGTGAGCTGATTAGTCCAGGGTGATAAAGCAGGATTGGGGAAACTGGGACAATAATACATGCAGTATATAACAACACACTGCAGTCCAAGCAGTGACCCACGCAGGAATACAAGAAAGTTTGGAGGAAGTACTTATAAAATAGAATCTGTTTTTTATGTAAAAAAATAAATAAAATAAAATTAGCAGCCAGCTGAAGGTTTCAATTCAGTGGGCCAAACACTAAAAATAAATAAAAAGCAAAAAGCACAGAACTTTGAGAAGTCATTACCTATAGAAAACTCCAAACCCTGGTCCTGGAGAAACATTTTCCCTGCTCAGGAAGAGCCGTTACCATGTTAGTTAACGCAGGTGTCCGAGAACAAGGAAAGCACTAGACATGATGTAATTCAGGACCAGGATTGTAGGTAATCCAGGGACTGTGACCTAGAGAATAGGCTATGTAATAACACTTAGTGGGCCCAAGCACTGAAACATTAACGGCGAACTCGCATGAATAACTCGCATGAGGGCAGCACCACCGATACATCTGTAAATACGTATTCAGACACTGAAAAACTTGATACCATTGATCAACAAAATAATCCACAAACACATGCATTTATTCATTCAACCTAATGCAATTTCAGTTCAAGCCTGACTAGTTCTTTATTTTTCTTTCCCACAATCTTGTATATCTGGCAAGTGCCTGTGATAAGAAATATTCAAATATATTTGTGTCTTGATGGCAACAAAATTTGCCAAATCCTATTTCTCTGCATGTCGTACGTATGTGTTGTGACAAATACAATTTAATTTGAATTTGATTGATTCTTTATCCAGCTTTATTCTGATTCTCCAGTGGAACAACAGGGTATTACAGTTTACAGATCCATTTAATCTCATGGGGGGCTTATTAATGAGCTGATTAGTGGAGTCTTAGAACAAGGTGGAATACTGACACGAGGATTGGAAAAGAAAAAAACAAAAACACTGCAGAAGCGTTATAAAAACAAGTGATGGCCAAACGGTCTTTTAATTTCTAATTTATTCTTCAATCTTGTATAAATTAGATGATATATACCGAGCTCTAGATCAGCATGAACATACTGATGACGGAAGGTAATGAAATCTATACAGTGTAATGCACGGTGTCGAAGAGTTCATTCATCAATGTGTGTGTGTGTGTGTGTGTGTGTGTGTGTGTGTGTGTTGATGCGTAAAGAAACCGAGGACAGAATTTAGGTCAAACAATAGATCCCGACAATTGATGCGCTTAGAGACAGGTGCATGCAGATAGGCATGTGAGCACAGGTGCATGCAGCTGTATAGCTGTGCAAAAGCGCATGCAATGCAGCTGTCCAGCTGTGCAAACGCAAAAAGATACACGAACCTCGCAGTCGTAAAGCTCGCTCAGCTGCTCGATGATCCACTCTTCCAGCACGAGTCTCTTCCGCAGCTCTTTCCGGTCGTACTTCACCGTGACTTTGCCCTGCTTCTTCTGCACCGGGTCGTCCCGAGGCACCGGTCCGTTGCCCACGCATCCTACGCCGGGTACTGTCTGGAAGAAGACCCGAGCCGGTGATGTGGGGATCGGCGTGGACGGCTCGGGGCTGGCGGCGGACATGGCGCAGAGGTCACTACGGTGCAGCGGCGACCAAAATAAAACCCCCCCGCGCAAACCGGATGATCTGTCCGTCTGTCCGTCTCTTCCAAACACCTGCTATTTAAAGCTTCGCACGAGCTCTTAAAGTCTGTAGGCGGGGCTTCGCCGCGCAATTAAAGACGCAAACGATGCTGATTGGTCGACGGTCTAAGCCGTCGCGCGTCTCATTGGCCGCCGTGGTTGTCGTTGATGAAGCACGCGCACTAACAGGGATGCACTCGATGCCCTTTGTAGAACATTTGTCCTTTTTTTTTATTGTGAGCTCGCAGAATAAAATGGAGGGATTTTAAAGCGTGGAAATAAGAGAAATACACAACAGCAAATTCAATGCATGTAAAATCCACACAACAAATATATTTATCACGAAACAATCTGCATGATTTTTTTTTTTCCTGCATTATCTCTAACGCATTGTTAGGTTTGAAAGCCATTGCAATTTCTTACCCCTCTGGCACCCCAATGAACAAGGTATATAATTGGATATTTGTTTCCACGATGCTGTCTTCACTGCAGTGTCACGCTTGAGACAATTTTGCGCTTCATTAAATCTTCTCTCGCATGAACACCCTCAAGATTTATGCAAAACAAACATCATTTACAACCAAGTCTCACCATTTTGCATCAGCGCACACTATCTCCTCTGGATACTTGTAGATTTCTACCTAAGAACTGCTGCTGCGATCATAAAGACTTTCACATGGTCATCACAGGACACATTTTCAGAATTTGCATGTACAGAATATATTTTTTGCACTTTCAAGAGCACCTAAGCAGCCGGATCATTGCTTGATTTGGGAATCGTGCCGTGAGAACATCTGAGAAGATAATCTAGGTCCCTCTATTACACAACATGCTGCATCCACAAGGTTACCAGCATTGGGGCTGATCATGCACACCTCTTGCACATCCTCTTCACCCTCCTGAAGAGTCTAAAAAAGGGTTTGAAGCATTGTGGCCCACACAGCTAGACTGTGTAACATTTTTTTTCCACAAACCATTTGACTACTCAATACAAAAGGACTAGATCCACACACACACACACACACACACACACACACACACACACACACACACACACACACACATCTACTGTACTGGTTGGTGCTGTGATATCAATGTGTTTAATGTCTCACTGTCTTGTGTTGTTTGCACTTTATGTAGTGTCCTAGTTTTGTGTTATCTTGTGTTAGTTTATGTTGATTTGTGTAGCACCTTTGGGGAACATTGTTTCATTTCACTGTTTCACTATACTGATGGATTAACAATAAAAGCCTACTTGACATGACATGTATTGGTTTATAATGTTTCTCATGTCGTCTCACTGAGATTTTTCTCCCCAGTAATGAGAAATCTAAACCTACACTGGAGTTATGTGCATTTAAGCAGCTGTAGGTCCAAGTGTTAATACCAGAAAACTCAGATAATCAATGAAAGATTTACAACATCTGTATTGCAGAACCATCACTTATTCATTATTCATTATTCAGACGATGCACCTCCTATTGAACATCATCATTTTACACACGTGCACGTGCACACACACCCACACACACACCCACACACACACACACACACACACACTCATACACTCACTCACAGTGCAGAAGAGACAAAGGCACTGGTGCTGATGGAACATGGAGGTGTAATATTGTTCAGACAATGTTCTCTGTGTCCCTGGCTAACCTTCACTCAGTGCTATTATCACCCAGCTGCCCATATTGATCTACACTCAGCATGGCTAAAAAAAACCCTCTCTCTCTCTTTTTCTCTCTCTCTCTCTCTCTCTCTCTCTCTCTCTCTCTCTCTCTCTCTCTTTGTAGAAAAACAGAACACAAGCTTTGGCCTCTGTGTCATCTTATTAGTGGGAGTTTCATTAACTTATATAAGCCCATAACACTATTACATTCTCTCTCACCTGCACAAACACCACACCACACGCTGTGTACACCGGGGACGACTGGTTTAAATGGGCTAGTGCAAAAAATAAAGCTTTTTGTGGAAGTAAAATCTGCTCCAGCACCTCAAGCACCACCTCCAGAATATAACCAGATAGTCCAGAAATGTTCCCATATGCACCATAACGTGTGGGTGGAACTGCATATCGAACCACCACAACAGTTCTTTTAGTGCTAAATATATTTGTTGTTGTTGTTTGCATCTTTAGAAATCATCATCTTCTTCTTCTTCTTCTTCTTCTTTTTTCGGCTTCTCCAACAGCGGATCATCTGACTCCATACCCCCCTGTCCTCTACATCTGCGTTTTTCACACTGACTACCTGCATGTCTTTTCCTCCTTCCTGGTGTCTCCATCCTCAGCATTCTCCTACTGATATACCCCATGTCCCTCCTCTGCACATGTCCTGCTGATAATTTTTTATTTTTTTTTTTTGACAACATTGATTTAATTATATGAGAATGATTGTTTTTCTTTCAACCTGAATATTGTTTTAACAATAAATTAGGGTGCAGAAGTGATGTTGAAAAAAAGATCAAATTTGTTCACTACACCATTTAATGAGCAAAAGGCTGATAAATTACAAATAATATTTTACTGTGTTTGACTCGTTTGTCATGGCTCTCTATCATCATCTTATTGGTCTGGAGACAATTATATACTAAACTTGTATCAGGATGGACACACACACACACACACACACACACACCAGTTTATAAAATTGAGTCAACTCATCACCTGCCATGGCGTTCATTAGCTTAATTTGGCGTGTTAGAAGTGGAAAACGCTGACCTGAGCACTGACAGGATGTTTGTGTGTGTGTGTGTGTGTGTGTGTGTGTGTGTGTGTGTGTGTGTGTGTAGTCAAAGACAACGCTGCAGCTCTTCTCTCTGGCAATGAGGTTGTGCACCTATAACATGCAATGATACAAAACTCATAAATAAAACATCTGAGAAGGAGCAATAAATCCTAACCTATCCTTGGCACGCACACACACACACACACACACACACACACACACACACACACACACACACACAGATTAATATTATGCTAATCAACCCGACTAATGTAAATGTAAGGATTCTTTACGAACGAATCTCATTATTACACACTGGAAAAGCACTAAACGTCATATAAGCCTTTTGCTAATTGAGAAATCTCACAGTACTTTATTTATTTCATTTTAATTTTTTTTCCCCAGTGATAAAGAAGTGTTTAGCGATTTGCCACCACTAGGTGGCAGCAGCGGTTAGCCTTCTAATAGTTCCTTAATCTTATAACCACTAGGTGGTAGCAGCGGTCAGCCTTCGTATAATTCAATTTGTTTTATTGGCACTAGGTGGCAGCATTGCGAAGCCTATTTATAGTTAATTTCGATGTATCGCCAATAGGTGGCAGCAGCAATTAGTCTTCTGGTTGTTTGTTCAGTTTATGAACACTAGGTGGCAGCAGCGATTAAACTTCCTTTAGTTTATTAACTGAGAGTATTTGGTCTGGAGTTTTATAAAAAAAAAAATGTAATAACATCCTTTATACAAAGATTGACCATGGAAATATATATGCATGCTTTATTTTGTGTAATGTGACTTTTTAAATGGTCATTTTATAGATAAATAAAACGTTAACTTGGAACATTAAATAAATATATATGGGTTTATTATGGGTTAAATTGCAAACAGGAGAAAAGCACTTTTTGGGTTAGAAAAGAAAATAGAAAGACAAATTTCTAGTGCACGGAAATAATGCAAGGTATTAAGTTTGTATGCAAATTCTGCCTCATTATACATCATTTTATTCAGCTTTATTTAAATAAATACATTTTTTAAATCATGGTTGTTCATTCTATTTCAAATATGGGTGCACATAAATAATGCAAGACAAGAAATATGCACGCAAATTGTGTTTTTCTTTATTTTGTCTTTCAGATATTTTGTCTTTTTTTATAATTTGTCAAAAAATGTTTTTCGTTGTTTGATTTTATTTTGTACACAAACAATTTTTAAACACACTTATGCAAAAATGAAGGATTCGTAAAATTCAATATGCATTTTTATTAATATAGATGAACGTATCATGGTTTTTTTTTTTGTAACATAATCACCTGTACGATTCCTTTTTTCATTTATTTATTTGTTTATTTTTTTTATATACACACCTGTCCGCTAGGCGCGCGCGGATCCGATGACCGCCGCTGCGCTCGCGCGCGCCGGTAAATCCTCTTTCCAGTGACGTCGCGAGAAATGGCGGAGCGCGAGGAAAGCGACGTCTGTCGGAGTTCCAGCCAGGGTAAGCTCGATTTTTTTTGTATTAAAACCTTTCTAATCACCATTTATTTATGTGCATAAAGAATAAACACTGTTTTATCTCGAGCGTCTGTAAAATCAGATATTTAACAAATAAAAGAATAACTAAATAAAAGTTTGACAGGTGTTGCTTTATTCGGTAAGATGATCCGGAGTAGACTCGGAGATTATTATTATAATTATAATTATTGTAATTATTATTAAACACGAAATTCGGCTCAATTTCACTTTTGCATTCAGTAACGCGGCATTGCAAAAAGTCTTCTGTATGAATGCACACATCCGGGTCTTTTTTAAAAAACTTAGGTAACTTGAAACACCTGTTTGAGTGTCTGGTGTTTGCTTGTTGTTACTCTGAAAGAGGAAGCGGTGAGAGGACTGACAACCAGAGACATTTCTTTAATATCATTTATAAACAAACAAGCTTTTGGGTTCTGTAAAAAAAAATATTTATTTTGTTTGTTTGTTTGTTTGTTGCTGCCCTAGACATAAATAAACCATTAGAAATACATATCAAACTCAAATTTCCCAAATCTAGTTGGGAAGGCTTTTATTAGTTCTACAGTTTATCATTCACAAGAGCGAAATATTATTAATGACTCATCCTGCACTTGCTCAATTTGCATCCAATCAAATTCTCTTCAACACATTGGCCCCGCCCTCTGCGACCAGACCTGCGTTATGGCACCTTTAAGATCTCCTCCAAAGTTCCAGTTCGGATTTTGTTATAAGACCATGGTGTGTGTTCAAAGTGGACAGGAAATTTTTTTTGGTAAAATGTAGCTGTGTTTTTGTATTGGTTGTGTATCCTCGTTTAAAAAAAAACGTTATTTGGTTTTGCTTAAAGAAAATGTAATATTTAATGTTGAAAATAACTATTTAGAGAGTTTATATTGGGTTATAAGCTTCATATTGGTGTATGATGCTCCTTTCAGGTGAGGTCATAAATATACTGTGTGAAGTGAACGCACCATGTTGTAATGACAACCTCCAAATTATGTGTAAAGTTACGAGAACAGCCTTTTTCGTTATGGACGTCCTTCCGGACGGCAGGATGTGAGGGATCAAAAAACCCCAAAACAAAACGATGACATCATCATGAAATTCACGTGCGCTCGCATTATCATTGCGGTATTTCTAATTGTACTTGAGCACAACATTCATTTCTACTGTAGCTGCATCGCACATGGTGTCTTTTTTTGTGTAGCCATTTTATTCCCCTGTTTGGTAAAAAGATGGATGGATAAATGGGTGGAGAGAATCTTGTTGCCCGTCAGTGTGAGTAATGTCTAATTTGATTGGACGAAATGTCCTGGGGGGTGTGTTTAATGACTCATCTAGTCACCAGTAGGCTTCAATGGATCAACAGTCTGTCAACAGTTTGTGTTTTTTAAATGAGTAAATTATCAATATGGACAAAGATGTAGATCACTGAGGGGTGTCATACTGTACTATATCAAAATAATGTATATATAAATTTTAATGGTGCTTGGAGTATTAAAGTCTAACTGTGTGCTTGTACTGCTGCAGCAGGGTTAAAGAGTAAAGCGACGCTTATACTGCGGGCAAAGATCAATATTGCTCAAGCCTCAGCCCTTATTTGCTGGTTATTGTGTGTGTGTGTGTGTGTGTGTGTGTGTGTGTGTGTGTGTGAGAGAGAGAGAGAGAGAGAGAGAGAGAGAGAGAGTGAAAGTGAGGAGAAAGGATAAATGAGAGAGAGCGAGAGAGAGAGAGAAAGTGAGAAGAAAGGATAAATGAGAGAGAGCGAGAGAGAGAGAGAGAGAGAGAGAGAGAGAGAGAGAGAGAAGGAAGAGAGAGAGAGAGAGAGAGAGAGAGCGAGAGAGCGAGCGAGCACCTTTACCTTTGGGCGTGTAGGTTCCTGCACAGTGGTTTCAGCTGAAGAAAAATCCCCAGTGGTTCGCTAATAAACGAGCTGCTGAACTGCGTAAACTTAGCGGTCATTCCACGCCGATGGAGAGAACACGGCGTTCCACTCCACAGAGGTTTTTTTTTTTTTCTCTCACATGTTTAAACATCCCATTTCCAAATGTTGTCTCTCCATTTGCTGTTATAATACGATCCACTTTTCTGGGAAGATGGTCCAGAAGACTTTGGAGTGTGCTTGTGGAGATTTGGTTCATCACGGTGTTCTGATGAGTTGGCTTCGTGCACAGGGGTTTGGGTCTCCTAGTTCAAGTGAGGTGAAAATGTTATGCTACAGCATCCAAATACATTTTATACAGATGTGTGTCTCCAGCTTTGTGAGAATAGTTTAAGAAAGAACCACAAATGGATGGAAAAGTCCTAATACTTTTGTCAATATAGCATATGTACCTGTAGTTGAGATGCATATGTGTGTGGAGCGATATGTGAGGTTTTATTATAGCGGAGAGCTTGAACGCCATATGGTGTATAGAGCGTTAAATGATGGATGATTGCTTGCTCAGCAGGTTTATTGTTTTATGAGTGATGGCAAACTGAAAAGGAATATAGCTGTGAAGATAGCAGGATGATTTTATTTATTATTATTATTTTTTTTTAAATGAACGTTTGTATGATTTCAATGGTGTTATTGACAAGAAAAGGTTTTCAGTGATTGGTTGTAGTTTCCTCTGTTCACGTTTTGCATTCGCATTATGACTATGAGAGTAAAATAAATAAAAAGTGATTGGCCCCAGGAGTGATGACAGGCTCGTGTGCACTGTTGAACTGAATCCTTATTGCCGCTGTGCTTGCTTACCTTGCATATATATGCTGCACACACAGAAACTGGGATGTGTGTGTGTGTGTGTGTGTGTGTGTGTGTGTGTGTGTGTGTGTGTGTGTGTGTGTGTGTGTGTGTGTGTATTCGAAGAGCAATAATTATTTTCGCTTTTTTCTTCTGTTTCAATATCCGGTCTTTCCTCGTAAATCATTTTTCACATATCCCAGACCGCAGGGTCAGACATGATACGGAACCCCTGGAGCACAGAGGGTTTAGGGCCTTGCTCAAGGGCCCGAGAGTGGCAACTTGGCGATGCCTGGGTCTGAACCCCCGACCTTCCGATTAGTAACCCAGCACCTTAACCACTGAGCTACCACTTTAATCATTTGATTAAACATAATTATACCCAATAATAAATGTTTCGTTGATTTGAGATGTTTTTCTGTTTAGCATGGTTGTAAAGAGTGGTGAAACTTTGTGAACCAGATCTCTCGATCTCTCTATCTCTCTATCTCTTTCCGTCTCTCTCACATCAGACGAGCAGCAGAATTGTGACTTAATTAGATCCTCACCCTACATGCCACTGTGTATCCCGGGAGATTGGCAGTAGACACTTGGTGTTCTCTTTTGTGATTTGGAAGAAGGCCTACTCTGCATCTATCTATCCCTCCGTCTGTTCGTCCGTCTATCATTTCTCTCTTTCAGCCTTGTGCTGTTGTAGAGCAATTATTAAGCGACTGACTCACCTTGCCCTGCTTCCCTCCACACTGAATATTTCAGTAGGAAATAGATAGGCACGTGTGTGTGTGTGTGTGTGTGTGTGTGTGTATGTGTGAGAGAGAAAGAGCGAGAGAGAGAGAGAGAGAGAGAACCAGGGTGAGCGAGAGCAAAGAAGAGCAGTACAGCAGCAGTAGAGACCTTGAGAGAAAGTGGCAGCATCTCTACAGCTTAAAAGAGAAAAAAAGAGGAAAGAGTGATGACTATGTGATCTTCTGGAACGTTCAGCATCCTGAGGTGTCTTTTACGAGCTGTTTATTTCCAGATTTGTCAGTTTCCCTTTCCTGCCTGTTTTCTTCACCTTCCTGGATCTTTCTGCTTTAAGTCACTTCTTGTCCTGCTTTCTAATTTCTCTGTATGCCATCTTCCGCCTTCTTGACATCTTTGAGTGCACTGGGAGGAGATGAGCAGCCTGGGTGCTAGTAGTTAGCATTAGCGTGAGTAAGCGCACCGGACAGGAGCTCACAAACACACACACACACTGGGAGAGAGAGAGAAAGCGAGAGAGAGGGGACCAACGATTAGAGCCAGGACTAGTGCGGCGCAGAGGGAGGGAGGATGCTGTTGCCCCCCAGGCTGAGGAAAGGGGGTGGCAGGTCAGTCATCACCTCCCTCACCACCATCACCGAGGAGGACGAGGAGCAACGTAGCCGGCGCAAAAAACGCAGGAGAGGAGGTGAGGGGAAGTTAGGGGACAGAGTATCGGATGGATGGATGGATGGATGGATGGGGAAGAGAAGGAGTAGATCTGCAGAATTCAGTTTCAGCTCTAATCTAGGTCTGATCCAGTGCTAATCAAAAAGCCTGATTATGTTTAGCAGGCATCGTGGATTGAAAGTCGGATTAAGTAGACTGCCTCAGAGACATGCAAAGTTTCACATGGAAACTTTAAATGTAGGCCAATGGATTGTGTATGTATACGTTTGTTTTTTTTTTTTTGTTTTTTTTTTTTTCTCCTCCCCCAAGTTTCCATTATTGCATTAATTCTTACTTTTGAGTTTTTCACTGTATCATAGTTGACCTCCACTCTTCTGGGAAGATGTTCCACTTGCTTTGAGTGTGCTTGTGAAGAGTAATTTCAGGTACTGATGAAGGTGAGGTGAGGAGGCCTGGGGTGCAGTCAGTGTTCCAATTCATCCCACAGGTGTTTAATAAGGTTGAGCTTGGAGCTCTGAAGCAGGCCACTCAAGATCTCTTCATGCAAATCAATATCCAGAGCAATATCTTCATGGAGCTGGCTTTGTGCATGACAAGGGCTTGGTTTTATGGTTTCAGTGAAGGGAAAATGTCATGCTTCTGCATCCAAAGACATCCTATATTATTGCCTGCTGTAAATATGTAGCAACAGTTTGGGTAAGAACCGGATATGGCTGGAAAAGTCATCTGTTTTTATAATTTTGCCCTGATAGTGTACATCTTGTTTCTCCTGTATCCAGTTTGATCATGGTGGAGAAAGGGAGGTTGAAGTATGATTTTTAAAAGAGTCCAAATAAATGGGCGATTCTCATTGTTTTTTTTGTTGTTGTGTAAGTAGCCTGATTTGTAATTATAATCAATTTATCATTAATGAGAAAACCCAAAATGAGCCTGTGTTCATGATTCATCTGGTTTGAAATACAAAAAGTTGCAGCCTTCCAAGATTAAGTGCGGCAGTTTGGATGTTGGGCACAAATTTGTGTATTTGACGTATTATTAGTTGAATGGCATTAGTTGTTTTTAAATATGCATGGTTAAGTGTGTGAATGTGGGAGCTTTTCTGTAGAAATGTTTGTCCTTTAATATCCGGTACAAGTGTGATTCTTGGCTTGTTTTGACGTGAGTATTTGTATACCCATGGGTTTGCCAGAGGTTTTGTCTTGCTTTAATGCTGGGCATGCCTAACCAAAAACAATTCTGTTGTCATTTTTGTGTATCATCTTTTCAAAGAACCATTTTTTATTTAATCTTTATACCTGATGTAAAAAAAAAAACGGACATCTGTATATATCAGATTTATAAACCGACTTTCTGCAAGGGAACAGTGATGAGTTAAGATCAGCTCACATGACTCAAAGGCGGAGAATGTCTGAAGTAGACAAACCGGATCGCGGGAGCGTGGCTGGTGTCACTCCTGTGTTCTAATAAAACCTGTAAAAAAATATTTATGCCTTCAAGCCATGGCGGTGGCAGAATCTCTAATTGTCTTTGCCACTTTAATGCAACTGTGCACTTAAGGATACGATTTCATGCATCGTTAGCTCACAGTGATGTTCTATAGATTGCTGTTTGGTTATAGTTTTTCGAAATGTACTGCTTTTTTTTAATCCAGTGGCAACTTGTATACAAAAGTGATTCAGTTAGTATGAAGTATAAGATCAGTCTGGGGTGTGATGTCATAACTCAGACAGACAATATGCAAATTATTGCACAACGACAAGAATGTATTTAAATTCTTTGGAATTTAAAAAATCTGTGTCTGTTTTGGGTTTTCTTCCGGTCTGCTGATTTCATTCCACCTGCCAAAAACTTTCCAGCAAGTGGCCTGATTTTACATTTTAGCCATTTGGTAGATCTAAAGTGACCTTACAATTGTTGCCTTTACAGTGAACACTTGAGCAGTTAATGGTTAGGGGCCTTGCTCAGGGGCCTAGCAGTCTAAAACCAACCACTTAACCACTGAGCAACCTCTACAACTTATGACTGTACATTCCACCTCTGCAAGTCTGAATATTTGTGTATGGTGCTCTGATATAAACTAGCGTCCACCACCTTATCTCACACCAAATGCTCACAATGTATTCTGGTATATTCTGGTATATTCCCGGCAACCCAGAGTGGTTGCTGAAGATGAGTGGGATGAGATCATGGTGCACTTTCAATTTTGGATTGTGTCCAAATGCTGAATCATCTCCAGAAACAATTTACTGAAGATGATATTTATCGGTACTCGAAATCAGGCTCTTTCCACAGGGGTTTATCGATTGTGCATTTTTTCCCCCTAATATATATTCTAAGCACTAGCAAATAGGAAGTGCATAAAAACGTGCTCCTTTTTTGGGTGGTATAAGGGAAAGACGATGGTGTACATGTGAGTCAGAAAACAGCCTTTTGCACTTTTTGTCCTGGATTGAGCAAGTGCTCTCCTGCCCTCGTTCTCAGATTAGCATAAAGTGATGCTAAGCTGCTCAGTCCTGGACTGAAAGGCCTTATCCTCCTGCTAACACACACGCCACACGTACACACTGACCGATTAGTGCGGCGTAGACATCTTTTTTAAATTTTTTTTATTGACCCATTAACAATGCACATGCTCACAATATTATTAACCACACACAATAGGGTGTGTTTTACCGTCACATTTCAACTGTTGTTTTGACTTCAGTAAGATAGATGGGTTAAAGGTCACTTACTCTTATGAGGCCTCGTCCCCAGTTATTACACCACAGCACCATTGAACTCTTGAATCAAGACAAGACAGTGTTAAGTGCACTATATGGACAACAGTTTGTGGACACCTGACCACCAGATTGAACCTTTTTGAGCATCTTATGCCACAATTATTCTCCATTTGCTTGTAAAACAACCTCCACTCTAATGGAAAGATGTCCCAATATTTTTTTGGTGTGTGTTTGTGGAGATTTGTGCTGATGTAGCTAATTACAGAGGGTGAGGAAGCCCTAGTCAACATTCCCATTCATCCTGAAGGTGTTCAGTAGGCTAGAGCAATAGCAGTGGATCTTCCACTTTAACCTATGTAAAGCATATCTTCATGTAGCTGTCTTTGTGAATAAGCCATTAGGTTGGGGTTTTCAAGTTCAAGGGAAAGGAAAATTCCCTGGTACTGCATCCAAAGTACAACTGTGTGCCTTTAGCTTTATGGTAACCTTTTAGGGAAGAACAACATATGGCTCAGAAAGTCAGGAGTCCTAGTACTTTTGTCCATATAGTTTATTTGAGGTCACTGGGAGAGGATGTTCTGCTAAATCCTCCTTAACCTATTTAGCCAGCACCAGGAATAGATTCCTAAATGTAATGTAATATTGGACTACATTTCTAATCTGGCACAGCATTCAGATCTCATGTGTAGCGTCCAGTTTAGCACTGTTTTCAAGTTTTTTTTTTTTAGTTTTTTCTTTTTCTTTCTGGAATAACTGGCTGTATACACAGGCCGGTGTTATATGTCATACAGCTGGACCCAGGTGGGTAAGGGAAAGAGAGCGAGACTGCAGATATACAGTATGTATTGATTCACAGATTGTTTGTCTGTCAGAGAATTTGAGAACCAGTTCTCTGTGGTTGTGGTTATCAAATCAGATTTAAAAATCAAACCGAAGGACATTTTAGCTGACAATTATTGGTACACTATTTGGACAAAAGTATTGGGTCACCTGATTTTAAGTCAAGTCATCCTGACTTTCTCTGCTATATGTAGTTCTTTCTTAAAATTTTACCACAAAGCTGGATGCACACAATTGTACAGAATGTCTTTGGACAGGGCCTCTGTGTCCAAAGCGAGCTCCATGAATATATGGGTTACATGAGTTGTAATAAAAGATCTTGAGTGGCCTGCTCTAGAGCTCTGACCTCAACCCTAGTGAACACCTTTGGGATGAATTGGAACACTGACTGCAATCCAGGCCTCCTCACCTCACCTACATACACTTGACTTTACTAACACCCATGTGGCTGGATGAGCACAAATCACCACAAGCACACTTTAAAGTATTGAGGAACCCCAGAAGAGCTGAGGTTAATATAACATGGACTAGATGTGGAATGGGATGTTCACAAAACACACACCAATCTTATGTCTGCATACTTGTGCATATAGTGTATTTTACTTAATCTCTCCTGCATGTTTATATAAAGCTCTTGATTCTTGTATTTGCTGACTCTTGATATAATTCCGAGATACTGCCAATGATCCTTTACAATTTGCTGATCCTGTTCTTAACCCTAAGCTTACAAATCCAGCATCAGGAAGGGTTATAGGATACGCTGTATAAACTACTGTCGTATTCTCATTCAGTGGCTCTCTACATGGAATGCATACGTTGTATTAGATTACACCGATGTGCTAATGAGATCTGGTGCTTTTATTAGAAATAAATTCCCCACAGGTGTTTCAGTGGGAAGACTGACTGACATAAGATATTTCAGTGTGTTTCCTAGTGGATAAAAACTATTGTTCATAGGTATAAAGGTTTGGAAATTGATAGCGAGTAAACTGGGTCAGGTGAATTTGGGACTTTTTATATTTGTGTTGGTTAAATAAAGGCTTCGGGCATTTCTGGAGCAGGTACTGTGTGTGTGTGTGTGTGTGTGTGTGTGTGTGTGTGTATATGTGTGTATATGTATATAGTGGGTGTAAATTCATACAGTATGCGTGAGGTTGCATACTCAGAGGGATGTGGATTGCTTTTAAAATAGAAATTATGAAACTCAGCGCTATATATAGAATCGATATATATATATATATATATATTAATATATTTCACATTCAAACTGGATTGCACATAAACCCAAACTCAACAAATCACCTGGCTGAGGTGGGGCGAGGTGGGGCAGGCCAAGGTGGAACACATGCAAATAGGCTGCAGAGAGAGCAGCGATTTTCCTACCAGCTTAACGCTACTTCCTGCATGTGCAGCTCTCTGTATTTGGAAAAAGGTTTTCAGAATAACACAGGGAACCAAGATGAGATTCACTCGACCTTATTGTTTGCCTGTAAATCTCGTTATGACAAAAATAATCTGACCCGCTAAAATGATTGGTTGCTGTAGACATGTATAAAATATCCTTGGTTTCATTTGCTTTAGAGAGTCACTGATGCGACTATTCTGGCTTGATGACAGGAATTGACAAAAATAAATGAATAAAATATGGTTTTGCATTGCAGTGGAGTCAAGTGTAATAGGAGGAACATGTATTTTTATTCTGGCTGACAAAAATACCCAAAGCAGATTCATTCTCGTTACCTGAGCAAGCAGGGCGGGGAAAAAAAACAGAAGCCAAACAAATATGTAGTAAGAAAGACTTCATGAAGTAAACAAAGTATGTACAGAATGATGACTGTTTGTTTGTCTTTCAGTATTATTTCCTGGCAAATGTCAAATGTACAGATAGTGGTGTTTTCTTTAATTATTATGTTATCTGTTCCTTTATTTTTTTGCCCTTTTTAATCTATCAGGCTCTGACTCCCATCACAGAGGCGATGAGAAGAATCCTTTAAGTCGGCCAGATTCTACGACCTCTGGACACAAAACATACAACATTACCAGCTCTGCCGATGTACAGAATACAAGCAGACCAGGCAAGACACACACACACACACAACATACTGAAATATGATATTCTAGTTGAACAAGTACTAAGAAAATAAAATCTCAAGTTTTCCATTTTGTGTGTCTGTATGCAGAGCATCTGGTATTCAAACTTGATGAGAGGCAGAGACTGGCTCGAGAGAGGAGGGAGGAGAGAGAGAAACAGAACGGTAGGACATATTTACACTTAGGATGCATTTAATAAAAGCATTTGTCAAACACACTTCCAGTTAAGGTGTAAGGGCCTTGCTCAAGGGCCCAGCAGTGGTAGCTTGGTGATGCTAACATTTTAACCTTCTCAGAGCCAAAGTTTAATTGCTTAACCACTTAAGACCCAAAATTTTGTTTTAAAAATGAGGGAAACTTCACAAATAAACCTCAAAACCAGCATCTTACAGTATGCGAGTCTTTGAGCTATTCGTCAATTTTAAACTTTGGACACAAAATACCTCTTAAATGCTGGATGAAAGATTTGGTTTTACTGCTTTCCAGAACAGAATCATTTGTTTACTTTCCAAACCAGATAAAATTTTTGGGCTGATGATTTGGTGACCCAAGTGCTGTACAAGTATTAGAGTCCCATAGATGCAAATAAACAGTTAAAGAAACACTGAATCATTATCTAAAAAACAAATGAATTCGCCTTAAGACATGACTTAAACTCGTCGAGTTTTGATGTGGAGTTCTGAAGGTGCAACTTATTCCAGAACCAAGGTCCAGCTACTGAGAACACTGTGTTAAATGTAAGCTATTTAATGACCTAGTTGCTCTGGGCAAATGTTGAACGGAGATGAGATCGAAAAGTAGGCCGGTGCCAAACCATGTAGGCAGTTCCACACGAATAAAAGAGCTTTAAATATAATTTTGTATGTAACTGGGAGCTGGTTAAGTGAAGCAAGCAAAAGCAAATTTTTGCCAGTAACAACCTTAGCTGAACAAGTTCCAGCAGACATAGACACCTCCAGGTAAAGCGCATTTCAGTAACCAAGCCTTAGGGACATGTATTAAGAAATCCTCACGCTGAAATCAAGTCATTCATGCTCTCTCTTGCTTCCTCCTCCCCCCCCCCAATGTAATTTCAGGTTGTAGATAGTGTGCCTGGTGTTTCTTTGAGTGTGTGATTTTGTAGGTTTTCGCCCACTGATTGCCAAAATTGACCTCTCGGCACCGAGTATATTGAAATCTTTTTGAAATCGGCATTTAAACTGCATGCACACACTCTTTCTGCATGAATAGGTGACCGTGGCACGTTGCTGTGGCGAGCTTTAATCATTATGTAAACTTTTTGGTGGCTCGGTTGCTATGGCACCCACAAAAAGACTTATGTAAAGGCTCTGAGTCACAAAGCGAAAGTTTCAGTCTGGTAGATTTGGGTAAATTGTTTATTGTTCAGTGAAATATGTAAAAGTAAAAGGTGACGATTTGAACGATGAGGTTGGATAGCAGCTTTGAGGTCGTTCGCTGGGTTTTTGTGTGCTATAAATAACCACATCCTAAGGACTGTTGATTCTATAAACTCGCTGAGTTTGGGTCTTATTTGTGTGTGTGTGTGTGTGTGTGTGTGTGTGTGTGTGTGTGTGTGTGTGTGTGTGTGTGTGTGTGTGTAGCTGTGCGAGAGGCTCAGTTATTAGAGCGTGAGGAGCGGGCAAGGCTGTACTATGAGAAGCAGCAGGAGGACAGAAGGAGGCGTCTGGATGAGCAAAGGCTTAAGGAGGAGAGGAGGCATGCCGCTGTGGAGGAGAAACGACGGCAGAAACTGGAGGAGGAGAAGGTTTTGAGCTGTTTTGTCACCAAAACACTTTCCTTACATATTACATAGTCGCAATATATCTACCAAATATTTACAAAACACCTGGAAAAGAATGTCCATACACACAATTTCCACAATTTGGAAATAATATTCCACAGACAATATTGTATATAAACACAAAATACAGACCAATACATAAAATATATTTAAATATATATTTATGTTTAAATATACCTTATATTTCTATATGTATTCAGAACTTCACACCTCTGTCTGAAATCCTAATGTTACCAGATGAGCACATGTGAAGCACATGCTGCCTTTTAATATTAATATTTCTATTAAAAGTTTCTATATCTTTGAAAAAAAATGCAGCATTGCTGCTTATATTTTTAAATATTTGTTTATGCAGTGTGCGGTATGTGTGTAAATGGAGTTTGACTTTTCATGTGTAGGCTCGGTATGAGGCCGTGGTGAAAAGGACTCTGGAGAAGAGCCGGCGAGTCAAACCGAAGCCGAACCGCTGGAGCTGGGGAGGAACCCTAACCTCCAGCACCTCGCACAACAGTGGTAAACACACTGCACCATCTGCAACCACTGGCATTACACCGTGTCAAACATATACACTTCTGTCATAGATAAAACACTAAGATGCTGGGATTTCTATTATTTTTGCGCTCGGTGTGTATGTGTGTGTGCACGCGTGCATGGGGATGTGTGTACGGATGCGTGAACGTGTGTACATGAACACATCGGATTTGTTCTCTGCATCTCTCTCCCCTAGTGCACACGTGCTGACTCAGGGCTCTGCTTCGATCGCCACTCCCTATTGTTTCTTTCTGTTATTTTTGTCCTCCCTCATTCACTCTGTTTCTTTCTCGCTCTGTCTCACCATGTCTCTGTCTTTCTCTCTCTTTTTCTTCATATCTCTTTTCGACTCTCTAATAATCTTTACTTTTCTATCTCTTATTGAATATCTGTGTCTGTGTTTGTGTTTTTCTTTCTCACTTTATCTTTTTTTATAGCTGTCTTCATCTCTGTGACTTTCTCAATCTCTGTCTGTTGGTCTCTCACTCCATTTATCTATGTCAATGTCTCTTATCTATCACATTCTGTCTCTGTCTGTATGTCTCTTACATCATCACTCTCTCTCTCAGGATTTGGTGACTCTGCTCTCCTCTTCACACTGGATGTGGCTGGACTGGAGTGCGATGATGTTTTCAGTTCGGCACACCAGCAGCGCCCGCACACACAATGTGAATATGACTCAGAGTAGTGCAGCCCACTAGCCATCTGACTAGCATAGTCAGTCATAGCACGTAGCGTCAGACCGTAGTGCACGATTATTGCTAGTGAAATAGTTAAGAGGAATAATCAAGGCCTAATGTTTGCTTTAGCTTTAGCATTTGCTGCATTATGTGATGATTTTGTATTTTTGTGATCTGAAGTGACTGTTTAGCTTGCAAACATTTCAGTGTCCCCTATGAAAGTTCATTGACTTGTTCGAGACTCGTTCTTTGTTCTACAAAGTCAAGATCTTTTTTTTTTATATATATATTCCAAATCTAATTATGTAGCTGCTAATATTGAAGTGTAGTAATCATATGTAGTAGCTACAGCTACATCAGATTCTTGTAAGCAAATATTAAAGCTGTGGTGCAGTCCAGTCTAAAGAAGTGTATATATGCTATAACAGTCCTAATACCATTTACTAGCTAATGCTAGTTTCACATAATTTAAACTAATGAGTGTGGTCCAGCTCTTTGAGGTTAATTTTGGATGATATGTTAATTTGTTAGGAAGCTGCTGCTTTCAAAAAGTGCTGGGGGAAGATTAATCTTTTTAGTGAGCATTGAAATGAAAAAAAAAAATACTCCTAAAATTACTAAATCTGCAATATTGAGGACGATAAAATGAATTTAGGTTTTAAGCTAGGTTAATTATCTGCTGCTAGCTGGGACTGAGAATGCTTGAGGAAAATGTATTTCATTACTTGCTATTTGATGTAAGCAGAAAATAGAAAAAGAATCAATCTTGCTTGCTTGCTTGCTTGCTTGTTTTTACCTGGGACTTGCTAGGGATACTGTACATAAATAACAAATGAATATAACGACCTGGTAAGGATATGCTGTGTGTTTTTGTGTGACCTTGATTACACTATGGAAAAAGTTACAAGTCTCTTTCTCTGCCCTTTCAGTCAGCATTGTCTCCAAACTTGACTGTTCTCTCGGTCAGTGTTTCTGTACCGAGCTTACTGTTCACATTTTATGTCTCATGCTGTGTGTGTTGTCGTCGTTGTGTCTCTGTGTTTGTAGATGCTGACCGAAGGTCAGTTTCCACCATGAATCTGTCCAAGCACATAGACCCGGTTATAAGCAAACGTCTGTCTTCCTCATCTGCCACACTATTAAACACGCCAGACCGAGGTAAACACACAAACGGACATACACACACTGGTCTGTCCATGTTCGTAAGAAAATACACATTCTGTCCTGGGTGTATTTTTTCCTCCCCACTTTTGTTTAATCTTCGTAATCATGTTGACTCACTCAGTACACACAATACACTGTAAACTTTTTTCTTTGTTAATGGCGATCAAACCTATCCAAAGCACACTATATGGACAAATGTCTGTGGACACCTTACCATATGATTGTGCTCTTTGAATACCCCATTCCATACTTAATTCCCATTCTACACTCTTTTGGAAAGATATTTAAAAGATTTTGGAGAGCTCTATTCCACGAGATCTTCCACTCTAACTCATAAACATTGTATCTTCATAGAGCTAACTTTGTGTACATACAAAGACATCTTGTACGAATGAGTGCCTCCAACATTGTGACAACAGTTTAGGGAAGATCCACAGATAACTGGAAGAGTCAGGTGTCCCCAAAATCAAGTTTGGAACACTCCACAAAGCTGGTCAAGAAAAATAATTCTAAAGTCATGTATAAAACTTTTTTTTTGCCCACTAGTGAAACATGGTGGTGGGATCATTGAGCAATGTAAATGTGTTTTTAAGCGGATGGGAGGAAACTAGACAGGGTTGAGGGAAAGATGGAGATGAATACAGCCTCTTGAAAAAAACTATACTAATCTGAAAGTCTCAGTCAAACCATAATGTTTGTTTTAACCTGTTTACTGTTTTTTATCTTTTGCTATTGGTCCAAGGCTTACAGAAGCAGACGTCCCTCTCCTCCTCTTGCTTAGTAAATAGATTTTCATCCAAAGCTCGACCATCCAAAGAGAAGATCTACCAGGATAGACCTGCAGGTTGATTTTAATGCAAAACAAGGAATTTTTTTTTTCTCTCTTTTTTTTTTTCTCAGCAGGAAAAACACATTTACTGAATGAGTACCTGAAATCTTCGGATTTGATAGCTTAATAAAAAAAAAAAAAGGATCTGTAGAGTGCTTTATAATCATTAATAAGCCACTAGATTTCAAATTAAAGTAAAGAACAACCCAGGTAGTGTTTCAGTGAGTGTGTGTGTGTGAGGAGATACTTTGGGGCAAACTGGCATGTTTTGAAAGGCTGGTGTTGGGTCTTGCATGTCTGTAAGGAGTTTTATTTTTCTCTCTTTATATAATCAGTTATTTTTTTCCTGTTTTTTTTCCAGCTTCGGAGCAAGGACAAGGTGTTGCGACATTTTTGTTAATCTGAGCGCATTAAAGGAGCAGTTTGTGATGGTTCCAAATCCTAGAAGAAATGCCATTGCAAAGAAAGCTTTTAATTCGTAACAAACTCCTCATACCTCTGTTTAAAAAAAACAAACAAACAAAAAACAAACAAACAGCCACTCGTTTCATGAATTGTCTTGGGGCTGGGATGATTTCCTAGCAACTCGAATTAAATCTCTAGATCGTGAAAATAGCCTTGTAGGTAAATTTTGTAATGGCGTGATTTATTAAATAACTAATGATAAAAAAAAATAAAAATACAAACTGCACCTTTAAGTGTATTCAGCTGAGGGCATGTGTTCCTACAGCATGCTAATGACTTTAGTGGTATGGATTTCAATGGAAATGGGTCTATGCATGCAATATCACTCCTCTGTGGTGTGGTTTGGCTTTGACTCCTTATTCTTCGTATTTTCAGCTTGCCAAATGCTCCTTTAACTAGGTTTTAGGAATAATGATAAACTGATATAAAACTTGTGTGTGTTTCAGGTATGCACCGTATGCCTCTAACCCCATGGGAGAACAATGTAGTCAGTCGCTTACAGACACCAACACACTCGTACCTGGCCAGAAGTCGTAGTGCTGTGTCTCTGTCTGGAGATGCAGGTAAAGCGACACACACACACACACACACACAAACACACACACACACAACCACACATCTCTAACACAGTAGATGTTTAAGAATAAAGCTCTGTTTGGCTGCCTTTGCTTTTCTTTCTGAAACAAAACTGCTCTTTCAGGGGTGTTCTCTCTCCCTAAACTGTTACCATAGTTACTCTGTGTGTGTGTGTGTGTGTGTGTGTGTGTGTGTGTGTGTGTGTGTGTGTGTGTGTGTGTGTTGCTTCATTTAAATCTTGTGCACAAAGGCTGCATGTGGGAGCAAACATTAGACTCTTATGCAACTTTTATTCCTTTTGTTGTCTTTGGGGTGTGTCTCTCTCTCACTCTCTTGGTGCTCTTTCTCTCTGTCTCTTTTTCAGTGTCTCTCTCTCTCCATTTCATGTGTCTATTCTAACCTTTAAATAACAAGTGAGGCAAAAAGCTGCTAACGCACAGACTCGATCATCACTGAGATCTACTAAACATGGCTGCTAAGCCACGCCCATTTCCGCTCCAATACAATACTTTTAGCTCCTCCCCTCAGAGATGATCACAGTCTCCAAGTGACCTTTGATTGCGTTGCAGATGCTGACACTCTTTCTTTCTTTTTCTTCCTCATATCATTTCTTACTTTTCCTTTTCATATCATTTCTTTCTTCTCCCCTGCACCCGCCCCTCCTCTCATCCCTCACCTTTCTGTTTAATACACTCTTACTTCACACGGCCTGCTCGGCTACTTAACCTGCAATCCCGGTTCAGTGACCCCCGTTTGTCCTCGCTCAGCCTCCTGTCACCACACAAGCTCACTGTCCCTCAAGACCCTACAGTCACGCAGCGCCGAGCGACCGATCCGAGCCGGGCCCAGCTTCGAGCGAGCGGTCAGAGCCAGGCCGGACGGCAACATGTGCAGGAAGGCAGCCAATAATGTGCTGGTAAGAATACACACATACGAGGGCTGTAAGAGAGAATTTAGCTGTAGCAGTTGTACCCTATTTCCATTATTGCTTCTTTTCCACACCGATACAGGAAACACCTAAAAACATTTGATGCCTCAAACTGATTTTAAAATATATCTTGATTATTATTGCTTTCCTCTTAGATATTTAATACCATGATGCAGGTGGTCATCGAAGCCTGATCAGGCAGTTTTGTTGTAGTATAGTATGTAGGGAGCATAATCAGTCCTGCTGTGTAGTCAGGAAAAAAAAAAAAGAATGTATAAATGAATCCGAATTTTATAAAGATCCTTACGATTACGATTCATTTAATTTTGCTTAGATAATTCAGAGTTGTGTTTGTGCATAATGTGTGTGCTCTTGGCTGCATTTTACCCTAGCGCCAATTTTTTTTGTTGTAATTTTGATGTTTTTGTTTTTGCATGGGTACCTAGATTAGAGTTTAAGCTCCACAGGATGTACACCAGCTTCAGATTGGTCGGGTTTGCCCTGATGACCGTACACACACACACAAGAATCTGGGTGTGCGTAGTTTGCCAGAGGCTTATAGTATTAAGGACTTATGTCTGAGACCCAGAGCCACTAACATGCGTTGGACTAATTCAGTCTGTTCCAAAGGCCCCAGGCTGTTTTTTTTCCCCTCTCAAAGTTCACAAAACAAAAACAGATACTCCAACTTTAACCATGTCTATAGACAAACACTCACACATGCACATGCTATTTTGAGGAATTAAATCAGAATCTGAAGATCACTGAACTATCAGCCAGACTTTCTCCTTCTGTTGTTTTTAACTCCAGCCTAATCTTAGAAACTTTGCCTGTTAAGGAAGCAAGAGATTGTACTGAGTAAATGTGTGCATTACTACTACGTCATTAACATTTATCTTTACTTTACTTACCATAATTACCTTTTATCTTTTTTCTCTCAATACTGCCATCTGTTGGACACATCTCAATAGATAAAGATGGCAAAAGCATTCGGGCAAGATCTATCAAATATTTCCTCACCTGCTTATCATGATTATTTATTTTGTATAAATAATACCAAATTGATGTATTAAAGCCTGATTCTTGAACTGGAACAGTAACGGCTGTAAGAAAACACTGGTGACAAGATATTTCTTGTACTAAGATTACAATATTTGCTCTGATTATATTGTTTTAATGGTTAGATTGATAGGAAGGATAAAGACTATGTGCGTAAATCCTGGAGTAACCTGTCCTGTCCCACTCCAACTTTGAGCATCGCCACCACTAAGAGAGCTCCCTCTCCTGGCAGTCAGCGTGTTAAATGCAGCCAGCCGTCACCCGCCAGGTACTGACACTACTTCATCTTGTTCATCAAATGTTTAGTTTTTTGTGTGCAATCGTTTTCATGGTCGAAATCCGGTGAAATGTGCAACACTTTCAGTTATGCTGATTTTCTATTATTCTTATGCAGACAAAGTTCTGGAAAAGGCAACGCCCACAGAAAGCTGAAAATGTGAACAGTAAAAAATGCAACTTACCACAGTGCAGCTTAGTCTATGCACATCCCCCTTTTAGGGTGTTATTACTTTTGTAAATGATCAATGGATTTGGTTTCGACTGGTTACTTATAAATAACGATGACGCAAAAACTGACTTTCCCTTTCAACTTTTTCTTTAGGATCTCCCCTAAACCACCTCAGAAGTCTCCCATGTCCAAAAGGTCAAGGTCTCCTCCTCCATCGTCTATTCACTTATCTCCTAGCAACCCCTCCCTGTTGCCTGGTAACTTGCGACCGAGCCGGGTTACCT
Organism: Silurus asotus; assembly: GCA_024362625.1. Lineage (NCBI taxonomy): Eukaryota > Metazoa > Chordata > Actinopteri > Siluriformes > Siluridae > Silurus > Silurus asotus. The sequence continues at coordinate 5,461,089 of MU579904.1, forward strand.
CCGAAAGCCCGAGCGTGAATCTGGAGGACGAGAAACCATCGCAGTTAAATGAAGTGGTCAAAAGAGAAGAAACTGAGGGCACCAGAGAAGAGGACGAGGAGGCGGGACAAAAGAAGAAGGAGCAAAGCGAAAGTCCTGCGAAAGCAGCAGCTGAAATCACTTGGAAAGTGGAAACCAATGGTTAGAGTGACTGCTGCTGTCACACACACACACACACACACACACACACACACACACACACACGTGCATTGTGCATTTCATTGTAAACCTTTTCTGTTTTTTTTAGGTGTAGAAAGAGTGTTGAGTCCTCCAGGGGCCAGACCCAGTGCTGGAACCACCGACCCAGAGGAGGCATCTCGACTGATGGCGGAGAAACGACGTCAGGCCCGAGAGCAGAGGGAGAGAGAGGAGGAAGAGAGAAGACAACAGGAGGAGGTCGAAAGGTTCGGATCCGCCAAAAATGATCTTGCATAACGAATACAAGACACTCCAGTACTTATTTTGTTTGTGTGTCCGTTGATTTGACAGGCGACACCGTGAGGAGATGGCACAGAAGATAGCTGAGGAGAGAGCGAAAAGAGAAGAGGAGGCCCAGCGTCTGTCCGAAGAGAAAAAACGCAAGGAGGAAGAAGAGAGGCGATTAGAAGAGGAACGAATGCAGAGAGAGAAAGAAGAATCGGAACGCCTGCAGAGACAGGTTTTACACACACACACATATATATATATTAAAAATGTATTGCACACATAGTGTATGTTTCATACCTTCACACAAATTGTGTATGCACATGGATAGAAAGAAGAAGAGGAGGCTCGTCAGCGTGAAGAGGCAGAGCGCTTGCGTCAGGAGAGGGAGAAACACTTCCAGAAAGAGGAAGCAGAGAGACTTGAGAGGAAAAAGGTACACTTTCCTTCTTTCTATTTATTTATTTTTTTAGCTTAAACCATATTACCATGTTCATGGTCTTCTCTTTCATAGCGTCTCGAGGAGATCATGAAGCGAACACGCCGCTCAGATCAGGTACAGTACCACACACACACACACACACACACACACACACACACACACACACAGACACACATGCACCATGTTATTCTGAGGAACTCAATCAGAATCTGAACAGCACTAATCCCAGTCAGCCAATCAGACTTTCTTGTTCTGTTGTTTAACATTTTTACATAACCTCTCTGATTTATTTATTAGAAAAGCCCTGGTCAGAGTCAGAGAAATGGAGATGTGAGTCAGCAGAATTCCCAGGACACGGGTAAAAATGATTTCATGTCTATTCTTTGGCCAGTTTGTGTTTCATTATGCCTACTGCATATTTGATGTTTTTTTTCCTTTGTCTGTCTGTTTCTCACTGACTCACTCTCGTCTATCTCACTGGCTGTCTTTCTTTTAACTGTTCTTTGTTTGTATCTCTCTCTCACACACACACTCACTGTCTCTCTCTCTTTTTTGCTTTCAGACTATCTTGTCTGTCTGTTTCTCACTGACTCTCTCTCCTTTCTGTCTTACTAGCTGTCTCTCTCTGACTGACAGTTTGTCTCTCTGTTCTCTCTAAGCGACTCTCTCTTTTCTGTCTGTCTGTCTCTCTGACTGATTGTTCTGTTCTTTAGTCTCAGTTTATCTCTGATAGTATCTCTTTTCTTTGTCTGATTGCCTCTCCCTTCACATTATTGTAGTTTGTCTGTCTCACTTTCTCTCTCTCTCTCTCTCTCTCTCTCTCTCTCTCTCTCTCTGACCTGCCTACTCTCTCATCCCAGTTTTGCTCTTTTCTCCTTATTTTGACAGTTTGTCTCTTTGTCTGTTTTCTTTTTCACTGTCTGTCTCATACCAACTGTCTGTCTCTCTCTCTTTTTCCTCTTTCTGTCTTCCTTTCTACTCTCTGTCTCTGACAACATTTAGTTGTATGTGCAATACATGTTTATTTTCTGTATTCTCTCCCCCCTTCTCTTTCTCCAGTGAATGTGGTCCCTGGAATCCCGTCCATCACTGTATCGGCTCCACCAATCCTTCACAACCCACAGCACAATGACAGCAACGGACACACTAAACCTGATTTCAACTTGAACACACTTCCCCCTGCTGGACACGAGTGAGTACTGCATCTCCAGCTCTACCTTACGCTTTAGGTCAGAATTCTCTGGTCTGAAGTCTCATTAATTCATTTAAGATTAAGCACCGAAACCCAGCTTCAGGAAAACGGTGTCACAATGGAGACTCCGACATTCGAGGAGGTGATTGAGGTGCCCATGGTGAGCAAGCTGTCCCGGCAGGAGGGCGATGGTGAGGAAGAAGATGAGAGGAGGAAGACACCACTGCTGGCTTTCCGAGAGAACGGAAGCATACATGACCTAAGCACATGGGATCAAAGCCAAGTCCAGCAGCACACAAGTGAGCTGACGTACCAACCTTCATCATTATCCTTACTTTACACTTTATAACTCTGTCTTGTAATTGTTTTAAAGTAGAACATCATAAAAAAAAAACATTGTTCTGCCCAGTCCATTGGTTTGGGCCAGAACAAGGAAATAAACACTTTGGAAATGAACCAATCACAAACAAATTGCCCTTTTTTTAAAATGTCTTTTTGTTTGTGTGTTTTCTCTGTTGTTACAGGTGACATCTGAAACCCTCAGAGATCATAATAGGAAACAAAGTGTGACTGATTCCCTGTTAGATTCTTCTATATTTTACATTTTCTCCAACACAGACCCCTGGTTATGTGAGGAGGAAAGTATCTATATAACAATAAGTAATGGACCGCTCTCTAAACAGTCATCCTTCCGCTTTCTGTAATGCAGCTCCTACCTTCTACCCCCATAAACACTAATGTGGTATGTTTCAGGAACACAGTTGATGAACGTGCTGGTGGCGTGTTTGTGGGAAACGTGCGGATGTAAATCAGCTGTCAAGTCTGATCTAATACTTAAAGATCTTTTTTTTTTTGGTTTATTTGTTTCTGTCGAGGCAGAACTGAGTAAAGTGCTGAACCTAATGAGGGCATCAGATTTTTTTTTTGCGCTGAGGAGTGCATTATGATTTTTTTTTACACGAATGAAGAGAAAGTGTGAAGTATTTTCCTACTGCTTTATACAGCTTTAATATGCACTCGCTTAATTTTGACAGTGTTGCTCTGGAGATGAGTCATCAGTATTAGTGATGCACCGAAATAATCTTTTTTTTTTAAATAATAGTTTAATTATTTATTCAAACTATTTGTATAATGTTTCGTGTGTTTTCAGTAATATCCTATTAAAAGCACAAATATTATTATAATTATTTATTTATTTTATTATTATATATCATTTCAAGAATTTATTTCGGTGCATCACTACTCTATTGAAGTCTCAATCCAAAGATCTTACCAACGAAACACTGTCTAATCGACTTTCGAGTTTCTGATATTAGCTAGACGGGTCGTGTTGAAAAACAAGACCAGGGTTTCTCTGCCGAATGCAGACACGATGGGTGCAGTAATATTTAGTAAAATGATTAGTAAGAAGATTAAAAATGCTGCAACGTGGACCTTCCCTATGCCTTATCGGATCAAGAGGTGTGTTTGGGTTTTTAAGGGCTGATTATCCCCCTCCCCTCCATGTCGTACATCGTGATCGTTAGAGCTGGATCATCTTTAAAGTTTCAATCACGTTTATAAAATGTTTGACTCAAGCATTTCGATTGACTGCAAGGTAAACTGGTGTCCATTGAAAACACTGTAAATGTAGATTGTGTACAGTAAATAAAGGACTATATTATACAAAGACTGAATTCACCCCAAAAAATAGAACACAATGGCTATATGATGTCAGACTGTAACCTGGCATCTGTACCAGCTAGAACAGAGAGATAAACGTTTCCCAGCCACATGAATAACACTTAGAAACTCCACCAAACTAAAACTAAGCTCTGCACATTCATAATCTTCAGTCATTTTCTGGCTTTTTTTTCTTTCATCTCTTTACAAAATCCTCATTCTTATTTCCCTTTCAAGCAGTCACATCTGTATAGCATGTAAAAAAAAATATATATATATTAAAATCAATAAATCATTTTTTTGAAAGACATATCTGCTTTTATTAAACATTTTTTATTAGAATTTAGATTTTACAGTGAGACAGCACACCTTTTATTTTATCTTATTTGGATCCTCTGGGGATGTGTGTGTTTATATATCTATCTGTCTGTGAGTTGATGTTTACCTACCCATCAATCATTTTACCCATCATTCCATCACATCCTGACAAATCTAAAGTCGAGAGAAATCGTTGGTAGCGCTTTCGAAATTGTGTTTGGAAAGGAAAAAAATGCTGATGTTAAAAAGTTATTAATATAATAGTTTAATAGTTATGAATATATTCTAAAATTTGAGAGTACACACACACACACACACACACAAAAAATCATTTTACTAGATGCATATTGAGTACATAATAAAGTCATCGTTTTCTTTCGGCTTCTCCTATTAGGAGTCGCCACAGCAGATCAACCGTCTCCATACCCCCCTGTCCTCTACATCTGCCTCTTTCAACCCAACTACCTGCATGTCTTCCCTCACCACATCCATTAACCTCCTTCTTGGTCTTTCTCTTTTCCTCCTCATGGTGGCTCCATCCTCAGCATCCAAACTATCTCATTCTCGCCTTCCTTACATTGTCTTCAAAACGTCCTACATGCGCTGTCCCTCTAATAAACTCATTTCTAATCCTTCAGCTCTGCTACCTTCAGCAACATCTTCAGCTCCTCCTCCTGTCTGGGTACATAATAAAGTACTATGTGTATGTGTATGTGTGTGTGTGTGTGTATATATATATATAATATAGGACCACATCCATAAACCTCCTCCTTGGTCTTTCTCTTTTCCTCCTCATGGTGGCTCCATCCTCAGCATTCTCCTACTGATATACCCCATGTCCCTCTTCTGCACATGTTCAAACTATTTCATTCTCGCCTTCCTTACATTGTCTCCAAAACGTCCTACATGCACTGTCCCTCTAATAAACTCAATTCTAATCCTTCAGCTCTGCTACCTTCAGCAACATCTTCAGCTCCTCCTCCTGTCTGGGTACATAATAAAGTACTATGTGTATGTGTATGTGTGTGTGTGTGTGTATATATGTGTGTGTGTGTGTGTATATATATATATAATATAGGATTTGTATCTGAAGCAATTTTGTAAGCAGTATAAACAATATTCGGCAGTAAGACTGCAACAGCTCAGTTACACTGTACACATATAATTAAATACATCAGCATTCAAAATCAATTCAACAAGTAAAACCTCGAGTCGCAATACATTATAATAAAAAACAAAAAACTACTGCTGACACAGAGAGGCTAGTTCTTATCGTTTGAGATAACAAACAACATCGGAACACATTCATTATTTTGTCAAAGTGGTCAAAATGTAAATAAAATTAAAGCCTGGTGTTGAATCTTAAATGTGAGGGATGTGACTCTCAAAAGACAAATCTCTATTTACTTCTGCTGTTATATGCACCAAAACCATTTGCGAGACCTTTTAGGTGAAAGATTATGATCATCAGGTTTGCTAGTTGGTGGAATTTTAATAACTACAACATCACGATATTCTTGCCTTGAACCTTCATGTTCAGTTCTCACCGGTGCATTTTCGGAAGCAGCTCGCTTTTCCTCTCTATTACCGAATTCTAGACCAAATAAACCATAAATCACTGGATTGAGGCAGCATCGGGTAAAAGCCAGAATAAAGCAGATGTATGTGCCATTAATGAGATGTTTTTCATTGGTATAAATCCAAATCTGATGGTAATCTAAGATGTAAAGAAAATTCAATGTGTTATAAGGAGCCCAGCAAATAAAGAATGAAGTGACCAAAACGAAGGCAAGTCCAGTAGTTATGTTGCTGTGGTTTCCTGAAAACTTAACAGTAGGCAGGATCCTGATGTAGCAGAAACCAATGACCAAAAAGGCACTTACAAACAGAAGGAGCTCTTTATACATGGTGATAACATATGGAACTGTCTTGCTGTACCTACAGCCTCCTGAGTAAGACTGGGCATTAATGTTCACCATGACTGGCAATGCTCCCAGGATGCTCATCACCCATGCAAATACAATAACATCTCTGACACAAAATTCTTTTTTCCAGTCTGACTGTGGGTGCACCACGGCCATGTAGCGCTCGACACTCATCAACACCAGGAACACCATGCTGCTGTAAAACCCAACTGAAGAATAAAAGCTGTAAACTTTGCACGCTGTCTCTCCCAGAGTCGAACCCCAGATATGGTCATAGATCCAGAAAAGTGGTCCAACAGTAAACATCAGGTCTGACAGAGCCAAGTTGAGAATGATAATCCTGGTCAGTGAACGAAGTTTCATACAGAATACACTGATCACGATCAGCAGGTTGATTCGAGAAAGACTGAGGAGAATTACAATGCTGAGGTTCATGGGAATTTCAATGCTTCTGTATTCAGTCTTGGAGGTTTCGCTGTATATTTCTTGTACAGTTATAGTCTTCATCAGTGCGCTGGATTCTGAAAAGAATATATAACCAGTATTATTCGATTATTACTATGGAATAATTAACAAAATTATTCAAAATGTACCCGGGGTGTCATTCATTATACCAAAGAAAACATGAATTCTTACCCATTCTCCTCTTCTGATTTTTGACCTAAATGAAGGCAACTCATTCACTAAATTCACGCAGTGTATTTACTTTTATTCCTTTAAGTATCTGTAGAATGATCTAAGAGTCCCTCATTGCCTTCCTCTTTGCACGCCGTGCTTCATAAAGCTGCGATGATATTCAGGTTAACATCGAAAAGAAGCACAAGCACATGGTGTAAACATGCTTTTACCAATACCATGTTTTTTTTTTGCCATGTGAGGTTTTGAGGTGTGAAAAACTGGAACATTTCGCCCAACCCGAATTCCTGTTAATGCCACTACATCAAGTGAACATTTCTAATCGGACACTTAGATGTTGGCTACAATTATAAACCCATGCAGATACAAATTACAAGAATAAAGGATTTTTATTTTATACATAACTATATACTGTACATATGGAATAGATCAATTTACATTAAGAAAATTTTGAAAAAATAAACAGTTCTGGTAAGGAAGAAATAGAAAAAGAGAAATGGAACAGACTGGGTTTATTAATGTGATGCAGAGATGACAAAAGTACACACATCCTCCATTTAAGTAGAAGTACAGATGCTCATGTATGAAAAGAAGGTAAAAGTTAAGTACTTAAGTAAAAAAATTCCTTGCTTATTGTTAGCTTTGTAGGCTAGAACACGCCTGTGATGTTCCAGGAAATGACTAGGAGTAGGTTGATGGGGAAAAAACGGCGTGCACTGCGAAGAAAGAGTATTGATCATGTCAACAAATAGATTAAAACTAAGATAACATGCCAGGTTTGAAAATGTTAGAAGTAGAAAGTGAAGATATTTGTGTCAAAAATATGAGTGAAAGTAAAAAGTTGTTTGAAAAACAAATAGTGAATTAAAATACTGATACCGAAAAATCTATTTAAGTACAGTAACGAAGTATTTATGCTTCATTACTTCTCATCTTTGGTGTGATGTGTATACCTCAAGTCAAGTCAAGTCAGGTTTATTTCTATAGCGCTTTTCACAACAGACATGGTCTCAAAGCAGCTTTACACAAATTAACAGTGATGGTGAATGGTGTGAATGAGCAGCCGTGGCGACTGTGGCAAGGAAAAACTCCCTTAGATGTTATGAGGAAGAAACCTTGAGAGAACCCAGACTCAAAAGGGGAACCCCTCCTCATCTGGGTGACATCAAGAGTTTGATCATAAATCTTTCAACAATACAGAACACTGGAGAGTGAGAACTAACATTACTGGAGTATAAGATTATAAGTGATGTTCTTTCTGCAGTCTTATACAGTCTATATGGTTAGTAGCTCCTAGTTTTATAAGCTCAGCATTTGTGATCATCACAGATCCAGCATCAGCTTCTCCATGGCAGAGCCTTTAAACACTCCAGGAGATCCAAATGGCACTGGTACGTCTCTAGATGGTTTGGGATGTCGAGGATACCTGCTGATATACCGCGGCTAATATAAATTGCATAAGCACAAGTACAAGTTCTTACTTTATAAACCTCTTTAATGAATGCATTTCATACTGCATGCACAGTTCTTATTTTTTATTTTTTTATATCTTCTGACTGAAAGCAAATCATTTTATTTACAGAAATGACACATTTTACATTTTAATGTCAGCTTGGATAACCACTAACTCACCATGGCCCACTAACATGGCTGCCCCAGATTATAATTCTGGAAAAGCACACAAACTCTGTCACATTGACTTCTAATGACAGCTTTTCACAATTACATCTGCACCTACGTAAACAGACCAGGAGCACTGTTTGATCTGATCTCGACCACCTGTTTTTGATTACAACCTGACCTTATGACTAGGATTTGTTTGCCTGTGTTTTCCAAAAGTGCAATCAAAACCTTTTTGGCCTACCATGCATGAAAATATAGTTAAGCTTGATGTATATGATCAAATATCATATATATCTAGCTACTTCTTATTCTGTAGTTAGGTGTGGCACAACCATGTTTGAGGAAGTGGTTTATATAGACTACTTATTCTACAAAAAAAATCAAAAAACAGTCATTGACACAGAAATTACTTGTGGTACTTTGGTTTGTGTGTGTGTGTGAGGTGATACTGCAGCCATTATTTTCCACTAACACCTGCTCTTGTATTCAAATCTTTGCATATGCAAATCAATCAAAACTAATTAGACTACTTATTCTACAAAAAAAATCAAAAAAACAGTCATTGACACAGAAATTACTTGTGGTACTTTGGTTTGTGTGTGTGTGTGAGGTGATACTGCAGCCATTATTTTCCACTAACACCTGCTCTTGTATTCAAATCTTTGCATATGCAAATCAATCAAAACTAATTCAGAAATATTGCAGTTGCTCAGACAGTAGGTTTGTGTTCTGTGGGATTCCACCGAACAGATATTATCTGGGAGACACTGACACCATAATCTGTGTAATGCTGTATGTTGAGTGTATGAGATTTAAATGTGTCATCCTAATTATCAAGAATAACATAAGATTTATGTGGGTTAATGTAATGTAAAAGTCAATTAAAAAAAAATCTTTATTTCGTTTTTTTAACTTATATTTTTAATGTGCATGTATACCTTAACTATCGCACTGTATCTTACTGTCACACTGCCATCTAGTAACTTTATGTTAGCTATCCAAAAAGATATTTTATACAAATAAAAGAATAACCTTCACTTTTCTGGAAAGATGTTCTGATGAAGATGAGGTGAGGAAGCCTGGGGTGCAATCAGAATAACAATTGATCTTAGAGGTGTTCAGTAGAGCTGAGGTCAGAGATCTTGCATGCAGGCCACCCAAGATTTATCACTCCAGCCCATGTAAGTCACTTCATCTTACTGTATAGGTGGCTTTGTGCACGGAAGTATTGTCATGCTGTAACATGTTTGGGTTTCCTAGTTCTTAATTTTAACTAATTAAGTTCCTAATTAAAATGTATTAAAACTGACCAATCATAACTGAGAATTTTAAAATTTGCATCCTAAAAACTAGAGATGACCCAGAATAGATGAACAGTCAGTGCTTTGAGAGGAGGACGCTGATTTGACTACCAATCTCACAGAGGTGCTATAAAACAAGGATCAGGCCATTTTAGTTAGATGGGGGTGCTTAATGTCCTATTTCACATAGAATAAGTTGAATTTTTGGCAATAAGCTGATATACATCCTATTATGAAAATGTGAAAAGAATGAAGCTTTTAATATATATTTTTTAATAAAGATAAAGATTACATTTTAATTATTTAAGCATACCGTTCGATCTGCCTTTGCCTTACGTAATACCACTTTTTCTGCATTATGAGGTTTTGAGGTCTATGAAACTAGGGCACGTAGGCATTTTCAATTCCTGTTAACATTTCCTGTGACTGTTTTGTGACAAAAAAAAAAAGCAATAAAATAAGTCAGTGTAATCAGAGACTCAGAGAAAATATAATCATATACATATATAAAGTGTATAATAAATGATAGGTATAAAAAAGGTATAATAGTTCGGTATAATATAAAATGTGAAAAATAATTATAAAGAAAAAATGAAAAAAAAAAAGGGGGGCTGGTATGGATTCACATTTTATAGTGTTACAGGCTGGAAATGAAATAGATTTCTGTAATATAGGAAATATTCTCTGAATATACCAGTAATACTAAAGTGGGTCAAAATTATTGTAATTAAATAAATCACAATAATTATTTTTATTTAAAATATATCACAAACATTTTTTTTTCTTTTCATTCTGAATATGCATAAGAAAAATGGCTAAACCAGGGCATCTTGGAGAAAAATATTTATTTATTGTCTCAACTGGTTTTGAAATGGGAGCTATCAAGACAAATCGTGGTATACAAGTGTATACAATATTCAAAATAAAATAAAAGAATATCTTTATTTTTATTTTTATTTTACTAAGAGTACTCTACTATATGCTGTGCAGTAAATTATTACTTACAAAATGCTAAATCACCTGAATAAAATTTGAATTATAATTTGAATAAACAGCCTACAGTATCTGTAGCAATAAAGAAACATATGCAGTGTAAGAAGAATAGACTGTTTGTATAAACTGTTTGGCAGTAACAGTGTAACAGCTCAGATGTACAATTAGAATAAAGGACATTATTAAATTACACAGCATGACATGCGAAAACAACAACCACAAACTGTATTTTTTATTAATGGTTGAACAAAAGAGAATAGTTCCGGTTATAGTGATTATATGGAAAAAGCACGCAAAAACACAGATTTCTAATCTAGGATTTTAGAATTCACCCGGTGTTGAATTGTAAAATTGTGTCTCTCACAATTTTATGGAATTTTAGACCAAATAAACCATAGATCACTGGATTGAGGCAGCATCGGGTGAGAGACAGAAGATTGCAGATGTTGAAGGCATAAAAACAATTTTCATCCGTGCTAATAACATTGATGCCATGCCAAGTTAGGATGTACAAAAAAAGGAATATTTTATAAGGAGCCCAAAAAAGAAAGTGGGTAGCTACCAGTATGAAAGCAAGTCCAGTAATTCTCTGGCTCTGGTTTGTTGGTGACTTCAACATGGTTAGCAGAATCCTGATGTAGCAAAAAGCCATGAACACAAAAGCGCACACAAAAAAAATGATATTTTCATAATTAACAGCAATAAATACAGATTCACTGTTATACATACAGCCTGTGTAAGACCAAGCTTCAGTGTGCACTGTGCCTGGCAATGCTGCTAAGGCAGTCATCACCCATGCACATATAAAAATGCATGTAATGCAACGTTTTGTTTTCCAGCCTGAGTGAGGTGCACCACGGCCATGTAGCGCTGAACACTCATCAACACCAGGAACACCATGCTGCTGTAAAATCCAATAGAGGATAGAAAATCGAAAACCTTGCACGCTGCATCTGTAAGAGTCCAAGGCCAGAAGGATTTATAGACCCTGAACACAGGTTGGCTAGTGAGCAGCAAGTCTGAGAGAGCCAAATTGAGTATGGTGATGCTGGTCAGTGTTCGAAATCTCATATAGAAAATGCTGAACCCAACAACCAGGATGTTACCAATGAGACTGAGGCTTATCACGATGATGAGGACTATAGGAATTTCAATGTGTCTATATTCAGCCTGGGATACTTTGCTGTCCATTTCATTACTATAAAAGTCAACATAGGTGTTGTAATCTGTAAACGTCATTGGTGTGCTGGTTTCTGAAAAGCAAAGCAAGGATTAAATAAAAACTAAAAGCTTTGACATCCTGTTTCACTGATATCTCTCTTTACTTTCTTGAGCCTAGCTAATTTTTTTATGTGAAACATGCAGCAATTAGCCATTAGTTACAACCACCTGCATAATAGATTTTTTTTTATTACCGTCCATGTGTCTGATATATTTCACCCCTTGACAGATTGTAACAGGATTAAATTATTAAGTCAGTGGTGTTTTATAAAGAACTATTTCGAAAGAATGGTTTTGTTGCTATATAATGATATATAATGTGAGTTAAGCTGCGAGTTAAGCTATACTATACTGAGGAAGTGAGCAGACCAAATCACTACTGAATCAGTGATGAGATTGTTAATAATTAGTAAGTTGTTAATTAATAGTTCTGTAAATTGTGGAAAAAAAAAACCATTATAGCTGAAAGAAGAATTCTTACCCATTATCCTTTCCTGAATTAAGACCTAGGTCACTGATGAAAGTCAACAGAATCACTTAAATCACCAAAGCTTCTTCACTCTGTCAGATGTTCTAACTGCTGGAGTTCCCCTTGTCTTTGTCTTTTCACAATGAGGTGAAAGTTAAAAGGACGCAGCAGTGGCGTGACGTAAACACTCCTTCTCCAATACCATTTTTTCTGCACAGTTTTGAGGTGTAAGTAACTGGAATTTGTGGCCCACCCCCAATTCTTGTTATCATTTCTTGTAAAGGCTTATACATCTTATACAAGCATATACAAACAGTGAGCAGTAGCTCTGCAGAGCTAAATTGAGTATGACAATGTTGGCCAGTGATTGAAGCTTTAGATATAATACACTGATCACAGCCATAATGACAATGAGGATGATCATGATGCTGAGGATTATGCAAATTATATAACTGTAATTCATGAATACAATCTAATAATGAATAGTCAAGCTTAAACATGGTTTTATCAGGTGAATGCAATGTTTCAGTTCTTCTCTCTCATGCTCATTTTTACACTGTTCTTCAGAGAGCTGCTTTCACATGCTTTATCTAGTAACAGTTTTTCTGTTGTGTATGGTTTTGTGGTGTGAGTAACTGGAAGTAAGAGCAGCAAAGACCGCCACCCTGCCAAATATTAGATTTTTTTGTTTTAACCACTGTCTTAGTTAGACGTCCCGAGGATGAACAGATGATTGCAGAACATGTGGTTCTCACACCTATTTGTGTATCTGTAGCAAGTATGTAGCATTAAAGGCAATCAAATCTTTATTTTGCAATAATAGTGCAATGTACAAATATTATCAATGGCATGAAACAGCACATGACAAATGCAAAATCAACAAGTGAAACCATGAGCTGCATTACATAATAATGGTAGAGGTTAATAAAAAAATAACACAAGAAGCAACACATTCTTAATTTTATTACAACAAGGTCTGAGAGAACAACAAAAGAAAGTGAAAAGCAAATATCTTTTTCAGGATGATGGGCACTGAATGAGTGAACTGCACTGTCTATTATTATGTGTTTGACTTCAGGTCTCAGAAAACATGATTTCTATCCAGCTTAATGACTTAAAAATTCAAACTGGCATAGCTGTCAGAATGACAGTCCTCAATTCCCATCTGTGCAGGGTTTAAAGCAACTCGTCTTTGAAAAATCTCTCGCACAGTTTTACACAATTTTAGACGAGATAAACCATAGCTCACTGGATTGAGGCAGCATCGGGGGAGAGCCAGAATATAGCTGATGTAAATACCGTAATTAAGATGTTTGTCATTTGTAAAAGCCCTGATCTGATGATAATCTAAGATGTACAAAAAATTCAGTATGTTATAAGGAGCCCAGCAAATAAAATAGGTAGCTACCAGAATGATGTCAAGTCCAGAAAATGTGTGTCTCTGGTCTTTTGGTGACTTGAAGATGGTTCGCAGAATGCTGATGTAGCAGAAACTCATGACCAACAAGGCACACACAAAAACGATGATCTCTTTATACATAATACCAACAATTGCAGCTTTTCTTCTGTAACTGCAGCCTCCTAGGTATTGCTGTGCTTTAAAGTGCATTGTAATTGGCAATGCTGCCAAAACACTCATCACCCACACACAGGTAAGTACATCTGTGACAATATGTCCTTCCTTCAGACCTGAGAGAGAGTGCACCACGATCATGTAGCGCTGAATACTCATCAAAACCAGGAACAACATGCTGCTGTAGAATCCAGCTGAGGATAAAAAGTTGTAAACTTTGCACACTGAGTCTCCGAGATCCAAACGCCAGATGTAATCAGAGACCCAGAACGGAAGTCTAATGGTGAGCAGCAGGTCTGACAGAGCCAAGTTGAGTATGAAGATGCTGGTCAGTGATTGATGCCTTGTGTATACACTGACCAAGATGTTACCAATGAGACTGAGAAGGCCAAAAATGCTGAGGATTATAGGAATGGTTATGTGTATGTTGTTCATAATTTTGTTGCTGTACAGTACTGAACTTTGATACTTAGAGAAACCAAACCGAGGTCCATCTATAGTCTCCATCAATGTGTTGTTTCCTGGAAAAAAGCAGAGATGCATTTTAAAAAAGCAAGGCTCAGGAGTCAAGGCTCAAAAGCTAAAAGTTACAGGTCAAGTTGAGTATGGAGATGTTGTTCAGTGATCGAAGCCTCACATAGGATCTGCTGGTCACAATAACCAGAATGTTACCAACAGGACTAAAAAGGACCACAATGCCGAGGATGATGGAAACTGTAATGTGACTTTTATCAAAGAATATTTGTGTCACGATTTTATAGTAACGACAATATTCATCTGTAGTCTGCATTAGTGAGCTGTTTAAAAAACAAAAAAAAACAAGGATAAAAAAAAGTATATACAGTATATACATATATATATATCTCTGTATTTATAAAATGATCTCATAGCGAAGCAACTTTACCAACAAGTTTCGATTAGTGAGAAATTTACAACAGGAAATTAGAGCTCATTTTAATGATCAGTGTCAATCTTACCAGTCTCTGTCTTCACAAAATAACAATATATAAAAATTAATGCATTTGCTGTTAATATGAATCAAAATCTTTTTGAATGTCAGGAAGGTTATATTGAAATGAGGACGTGATAGCAAAAGTGATCCGCTACTAAATCAGATACAAATCTTTACTTGAATCTGTTAATGACCAGTGCTGTCAAAAAAAGAGGAATTCTAATTAAAAGAATCCTTACCCATTTTCCTATTGGTTTACTGACTGAAGTCAAATCAATCACTCAAAAATGTGAAACAGCATCAATTATCTGCAGGACAGTTGCAGTGTTTTAGTTCCCATCTCGTTCATGTTTTTACATTGTGCTTCATAGAGCTTCCCCTTTACGCCGTAACCAGTAGCGGTATCATTGCTGTGTGAGGTTTTGAAGTGTAAGAAACTTGTTGCACGATTAAATCAACCCAACCTCTTAATTAGATCTCATTATGATTATCAGTGTTAAACATATCTCCATTTACACAAAAGAGCAGTACATAAAATAAATGGTTTTGCTGTTAATATGCGACAAAACATTTCTGAATGTCAGTAAGGTCATGTTGGAATGATGCAGTGATCGCAGACGTGTTCACTACTAAATAATATATTTAAATAATTACTCGTGCCTGTTAATGATCCGTGCTGTCAAAGTTGAGAAATTATATTTGAAAGAAAGAATCCTTACCCATTTTCCTTTTGGTTTGCTGACTGAATTCAAATGATTCACTCAAATAATCTGAAAATATCGCTGCAGCTCTCTGCCTCAACGAGTACCAGACCTTTAGATGTGTAAGGTTTTAAACTGTGAACTTGTACCTTGTAGCAACGAAACCCATCAGCCCCACCTCTTAACATTTCCTGTGAATGCTTTTACATATCACTATGTATATATATATAGTGTTATAAGAGAATAACCAGATGTTAAACATTCCACACTGAGAAATAACGCTTAGGTTTAGTTTGGTGGAATTTCATAAATCCAATTATATTCCCAAACAGTGACCTCTGTATAGCATGTAATATTAATACAATAAATCATTTTGTTTAAAACACAATTTAGCTTTATTTAAACGTTTTCTACAGTTTCTACAGTGAGACATGTTCCAACTAAACATGTAGCATGCTAGGTTACATATAAGCGATTTCCTTTTTTATCTTTCAAGGTTCAAACAATGTAGACAAATCATACTTCACAATTAGAAAGAAAAATCATTATTACTCAGGTATTTAACCACTACAAGCAAATTCCTAAATCCAGGTTAGTTTTATTCGTTTAAAATCAACAAAGGAAGTGCAAATATATCCTCATGAGGCAAAACAAAAACAAAAACTTACAGAAGAAGAAACACCGAACTAGTCAGACAAAGTGTAAATAAAATTCACCTGCGCTTAAAGCTTGAATGTGAGGAGAACTTTGACAATCACAATCATCACTCTTATGAGTGAAGAACTGTCAGAACGACCACCTTCAAATTTCCAAAGGGTTTGGGGTAGATCGCCTTTGAAAAATCTCTCTAAACACACCATAGATGAGTGGATTGTGGCAGCATCGGGTGAGAGACAGAATAAGGGAGAGCCGACTGTAAAATTGATCTGTCCAGTTCTCAGTAAAAAACCTCATCTGATGATTATCTGAGAAGATGGTCTCAAAAGTCACTATGCAATAAGGACCCCAAAAAACAAAGTAGGTAGCTGACAGAGTGAAGGCGAGTCCAGTAGTTATGTGTCCCTGGTTTGTTGTTGACTTGATGTTTTGCAGAATCCTGATGTAACAAAACGCCATGAACAAAAAGGAGCACAAAAAAACAAAGATCCCTTTATACATACTAGCAGCAAATCCAGTATTACTGCTGTATGTACAGCCTTCTAAGTAAGGATATGTTTTAAAGTGCACTGTGACTGGCAATGCTGCCAAGATGCTCATCACCCACGCACAGATAAGAACATCTTTGACACTTTGTCCTTTCTTCCAACCTGTGCGAGGGTGCACCACGGCCATGTAGCGCTGAAAACTCATCAACACCTGGAACACCACGTTGCTGTAACATCCGAGTGAGAAGAAAAACCTGTAAATTTTGCAAACGGTGTTTCCAAGATCCAAATGCCAGATGTAATCACAGATCCAGAACAGCAGTCCAACAGTGAACAGCAGATCTGACAGAGCCAAGTTGAGTATGAAGATGCTCATCAGTGATCGAAGCCTCAAATACAATACGCTGGCCACAACAACCAGAATGTTTCCGACAAGGCTAAGAAGGACCACAATGCCGAGGAGGATGGAAATTGTAATTTGTTTGTTAGCCATAATCCAGAAAGCTGTTGCGTGACCGTATGATGGTGCACGGTAATGATCAACATCATTAGAATAAACTTTAGTCTCCATCAGAGTGCTGTTTTCTAAAAAAACAAAATATAAGAAACACAAATTCTTTGCCATTCTGTTTTGGTTGAAACAATTAGAATTGTAGAATTGATTACAAAAAAATCTGTATCTCATATAAGGATCAATTTCCTGTCACATAGTAACGCGATATTAACAATAAATACAATTTATTTATATTTTACAATCTCAACCAAAGGTTTTGTGCCATGCCTGCTTCTTTATTTAAAAATTGATCTCCTTATATCAAAGCGACTTTACCAACAAGATTCGAAGCAGATCTGAGGTAAAAGTAGGTAGAGATCTTGGTCTGAGGTAAAAGTAGAGGTAAAAGTAGAGATCTTGTTTTGTTTTTTTTTGCTTTTTATATTGGAATGAGGCATTGACAGCAGACATGATCACTACTGAATCAGATACAAAAAGCCACTCAAGCTTGTTAATGAAGTGCTGTGAATGTTCTATTAGAAAATAAGAACGCTTACCCTTTGTCCTTTTGGTTTACTGACTGAAGTCAAATGAATCATTCGAGTAATGTGAAACTTAACACAGAATATCTGTAGGGCAGCTAAAGTGTTTTAATTCCCCTTTTGTTATTTCTTTTTTACTTTGTGGTTCATATGCAGTGGCCGGAGCTCTCTGTCCTAACCACTACCCGTCTTTCTGCTGTGTGTGGTTTAGAAGTGTGAAAAAAATGCACCTTGTCTTGTGAATACCATCAGCCCAACATCTTAATATATCCTGTGAATGCTTCCAAGTCTCAGAAGAGCACAGTAAGTATACATAGTATAATCTATTAAGAGAAACGTGGCTCGTTCAGAAGAGATAGAAAAAGAGGTATACTGTAATATGCCATAGCATTAAAACCATCTGCCGTGTATAGTGTTTGTCATGATGTGCCCCCTAAACAGCTCTGATCCAACAAGGACTGGATTCTAAAGATGTGCTGTAATATCTGACACCAAGACATTAGCAGGAGATCCTTTATGTACTGTAAGTTGTAAAATGGGGCCTCTATGGATAGGATTTGTTTGTCCAGCATGTCACAAATCTGTATGTAAACACCTTGAACTCTTTTTCATGTTCCTCAAACCATCTCTGGTCAGTGTGGATATGCAGGACGTATTAGATGTACGTGGTACATGTCAAAGCACTATCCATATGAATGATGGGAAACTTCCATCAATCAGAGCATCACACTGTCTCTGCAGGCTTGCCACACATCTGGCCGTGCATATTATGTGATTCATGAGACCAGTCCACGTTCTCCCATTGCTCCACGGTCCAGCTCTGATGTTTGCTTGTTAAAGTTCAAGGCTCAGTCTTGAATAATCTGACTGCTCTTCAGCTTTGCGACCCCATACACAGCAAGATGCACTGTCTTCTGATTATTTTCTGTCGTAGCCTGCATTATTTTTTCTCTAATTTGTGCTGCAGCAGCTCTTCTTTCTTTTGATGTGCAGTGAGAGAATGTACAGATGATCCAGATCGCCCCCTGGCGGTTATCTGAAGTTGAATCAGTTTTATTTAAAACTGCCATTCGCTGTGAACTAAGTGGATATATTAGTTTATATTTTTTGCGGATTAGCGATTATAATTATTATTGATCTAAATGAGTAAGAATAACATAACAGCATTTTAGTGTAAAGCTCATTAAAGATTGGTTACATTTTCTGAATATTACTTTTTTATTGGTATTTATTACCATGTTAAGGTATAAGACGATCTACAAATAGATGTACATTATTTATCCAAATGTGGTGTAATACCTTCTTCTACCTTCTGTCTAGACCTTATTGTGGTGTTGAGGATTTGTGCCAGGATCGGGAAAAAGACTGTTATTACCAGGTTTGGCCACTAGAGGCTGCTAGTTTGCCCCAGCTCCCTACCCCTTACTCCCTACTCCCCACTCCCTACCCGCTACCCCCTACATCATACCCCCTGCTACCTACTCCCTAGTCTGTGCTTAATGTTTCCATCTGTTTTGTTAGGCCCATGTTTATTTAAGTCCCCCCTTTTTGTGTCTGGGTTTGTCGGCTCGTTTATATTTATTCTTTTTTTTTATTACAAATATAAACAAATTAATTGCACCTTGTATGTTTATTAAAACATTAAGGTATTATATGCAAAGATTTACCTAAAGAACTTTGGCACAGTATACTATAGCAGAGAAGAAAAAGAAAGGAAAATGCTTTACTTGTGTTTTTTAATAAGTTTGATAGCATGTTTTTAAAATCGCTATAATGGAAAAGAAATCTCAAATCTTTGAATTATGCATATGCAAAGCTGCCAAAGCACTCATCACCCACACACAGGTAAGTACTTCTGCAACACCATGTCCAAAGAGGGATCACCACAATCATGTAGCACTGAAAGCTTATCAACACCAGCAACAGCATCCTGCTTTAAAATACTGCTGAGGATAAAAAGTCATACAGTTGTTTTTTTTTTAAACCACACTGTGTGTGTGAGATCTTAATGCCAGATATGAGCACAGACCCAGAACGGATGTTTGGCAGTGAGCAGCAGGCAGAGACAAGCTGATTAGACATGTGGAAATAAACGACCACAACGACCAGAAATTTACCTACGAGAAGGAAGACAGTGCTGAGGATGACAAAAATAAACATTTTATTTTTCATAAGTTTGTTGCTGTACAGTTGGTCATCAGCTGAACTTTTTATAATTAGAGTCACCAAACAAAAATATCTACAATTTCCATCATTGTGCTGTTCCATGGAAATTTTTTTAAAAATTTTTTTAGTATCTATATCCTTAGACATAAAAAATGTATATTAACATTTAATTATATTTATTGCTATCTTTTTCTTCTTTGTCTTTCGACTTTTCCCATTAGTGGATCATCCGTCTCCATACCCCCTCTGTCCTCTACATCTGCCTCTTTCGACCCAACTACCTGCATGTCTTCCCTCACCACATCCATAAACCTCCTCCTTGGTCTTCCTCTTTTCCTCCTTCCTGGTGGCTCCATCCTCAGCATTCTCCTACTGATATACCCCATGTCCCTCCTCTGCACATGTCCAAACCATCTCAATCACCTTCCTTACCTTCTCTCCAAAACGTCCTACATGCGCTGCCGCCTAATAAACTCATTTCTAAAATAACTCTAATTGCTATACATATGTAAAAATAAAAATAAATATTTTTTGTGCAACAATGTGTTTTATTGTCAATAAGATTATACTGTTATAAAAATACAAATTCTAGTAGAATTCTTACAGTTTCTTTCCTGAATTATGACCTGGTTTACTGAGAAGTCAAACGAATCCTCTGAAGGTGTGGTATCTCGTACCAAGACATTAGCAGCAGAGTCTTGGTTGTCTATCAAGAACACATGAATGCGTGATCTGACTGAGATTGAGCATTCCTCAAACCTTTCCTGAACAAAATTTGCCATGTACAAGTCCACTTTCTCCTACTGTAAGCCATTAGAGAATACTGCTGCCATGAAGATTCTTAGACTCAGATCTTCACATTCGCCCATTTTTAATGATTCCAAACTAACCAAACCTCGGTGAGATTATAAATCTTTAAAACAAGACAAAACACCGGAGAGTGAGGACTAACATGATCACCGGAATGTAAGATTATGAGTAATTTATTTTCTAAATAAATAAAAAAAAAAGCATATACAGTCATTTAAGGTTATGGAACCAGGAGCTACTGAGTAACTCATAAAATAGCTCAGCATACCAAGAAACCAAGAAGTCAGAATTGAGATCTATGAGCTCTTATATTTATAATTCCACTTATGATTAGTATACGTTTTAGGACACAGGATTTGTGAAAAATACCTG
Source organism: Silurus asotus (assembly GCA_024362625.1). Classification (NCBI taxonomy): domain Eukaryota; kingdom Metazoa; phylum Chordata; class Actinopteri; order Siluriformes; family Siluridae; genus Silurus; species Silurus asotus. The sequence goes on from MU579904.1 coordinate 5,482,087, forward strand.
ACTGATAGAATGTTCATGTGAGGAGTCAAGGTTGCAGAGCTAAAAAATACAGGTAGTTAAAGAAAGTCACAGAAGTTGGTACTTAATTATTCAAATTGACATCACTGTCAGAACGAACTTCTTCAATTCCCATATGTGCAGCGTTCGGAGTTCCTCGCCTTTGAAAAATCTCTCGTGCAGTCTTATGAAACTTTAGACCAAATAAACCATAGATCAGTGGATTGAGGCAGCATCGGGTGAGAACCAGAATACAGCAGATGTACCAGCTGTAATAGAAATGTGTCCACTTTAGAGTCAAATCCCTGAGAATAGGATAATCTGATAAGATGTACAGAAAAGTCAGTATGTAATAAGGAGCCCAAAAAACAAAGTAGGAAGCTACCAGAGTGAACCCAAGTCCAGTAGTTCTGTGTCCCTGGTTTGGTGTTGACTTGAAGATCTTTTTCAGAATCCTGATGTAGCAGAAAGCCATGAACAAAAAAGCGCAAACAAAAACAATAATCTTTTTCAATGCAATGGCAACAAATGCAATATTATTACTATACATACAGCCTCCTATGGAATGATTTGCATTAACGTGCACTATGACTGGCAATGCTGCCAAGATGCTTATCACCCACGAACAGATAAGAACATCTGCAAAACTCAATTCTTGATTCCAGCCTGAGAAAGGGTGCAGCATGGCAATGTGGTGCTGAACACTCATCAACACCAGGAACACCACGTTGCTGTAAAATCCAACTGAACAAAAAAACTTGTAAACTTTGCAAAGTGCATCTCCAAGATCCAAATGCCAGATGTAATCACAGACCCAGAACGGCAGTCCAACAGTGAATAGCAGGTCTGACAGAGCCAAGTTGAGTATGGAGATGTTGGTCAGTGATCGAAGCCTCACATAGAATATGCTGGTCACAATAACCAGAATGTTACCAACAAGGCTAAGAAAGACCACAATGCCGAGGAGGATGGAAACTGTAATGTGACTTTTATCAAAGAATATTTCTTGCACAAGACCATAGTAACGCCAATATTCATCTGTAGTCTGCATCAGTGTGCTGTTTTCTGAAAAACAAAGCAAGGATAAGAAAAAAACTGCTTGTTGGAACAATTCAACTTTCTCTATCTGTATGTCTGTATGCTCATATTAGTATCTATATTTCCTTCAACATAATAATGTAATATTAACATTAATCCTATTTATGACGACATATGTAGAACAGTAGAACAATAAAAAAAAAAGAACATTCAATCTCAGCCAAAAGAACTGCGTCATGCCTACTTCTGTGATTTATAAAATTATCTTCTTATAAAAAAGCAACTTTACCAACTTTGCTGTTTGTATAAAAAAAGGTTATATTGGAATAAAGCAGTGATGGCAGATGTGATCACTACTGAATCAGATACAAATAATACTTTTAGGCTGATCAGTGCTGTCAAAGTTGAGAAATTATTTTTGAAAGTAAAAATCCTTACCCATTTTCCTTTTGGTTTACTGACTGAATTCGAATGAATTGAACAAAACTGTGAAAATAAAACTGTTTAGGTTGTTATTTAAAAAGCTGCAGCTCTCCGCTTTAACCAGCGCCAGTCTTTCTGCTGTGTAAGGTTTTTAACTGTTACCTTGCAACTTGGAGCACCGAAGTCCAAAACCCCACCTATTACCATTTCCTGTGAATGCTTCTACATTTAACTTCACTACATTTCAAAGTCAAATATTCTACTTTTCACTCATATACATTTCGTGAAATCAGTCGTTCCTTTTTAATTGAGTTGATAAAAAATGTAATGGTTAAATGGTTAAATAGATAAGGTTTGCTACAGTATGTATATAGTCTGCCTTATATTGTGTTGGCCCTTCTTTTGCTGCCAAAACAGTCCTGATCTGTCGAGGATTAACAGCATTAACTTTTTCAGCAATTTGAGCTACAGGAGCTCGTCTGTTGGATCGTACTACACGGGACAGTCTTCACTCCCAGGTGCATTAATGACCCTGTCGCCGGTTCACCACTGTTCCTTCCTTGGAGCACTTTTGATAGACACTGACCCTTGTAGACCAGGAACATCCCACAAGAGCTGCAGTTTTTGAGATGCTCTGACCCAGTCGTCTAGACGTCACAATTTGGCTCTTTATCAAACTTGCTAAAATTTGCCTTATACATGCCCATTTTTTCTTTCTAACACATCAACTAAATGTATAGATGTTAAACATTGCACTCAGAGAAATAACGCTTAGGTTTAGTTTGGTGGAATTTCTTAAGCCCACTTATTTTCCCTTCAAGCATTCAAATCTGTATAAAAATGTACATAAAAAAAAAAAATTAAATCAATAAATCCTTTTGTTTAAAATACAATTTATTTGAACTTTTTCAGTAATTCTACAGTTTCTAAAATGAGACTAAACATGCAGACAAATACATGTTACAAATAATTGATTTTTATATATATTTTTTTAATGATGAGTGTATAAAGAGTTCAAACATACATGAGAAAAACGACCATTACATGCATCCCTTAAAAACAGTTTTTTTTTCTTTAATTTAAAATGAACACAGGAAGTGCAAATATTTTATCATGAGGTAAAGCAAACAAGCACAAATAATCAGAAAAAACACAGATTTTAAATTTGATCAACTAGTCAGATAAAGCATAAATAATATTCACCTGAGATTAAAGCCTGAATGCGATGAACATTTTGAACTTTTGACAACTTTGACCCAAGATTTCACAATCACCACTAGTCAAGAGAATCCAAAAGTCTGGATTGTGGTCCATGAGGTCTTATAATTATAATTCTACTAATTAGTTATTGCCACAAAATATATGTTTTGATATTTGATTTTTTTTTTTGTTCTGGGAGAATTTGTGAAAAATACCTTACTGTTTTTTTTTGTGTTAGGAGTTGAGGCTCCACAGCTAGAAGTTACAGGTAAGTACAAAAAGTTACAGAAGTTGGTACTTAATCGTTTAAACTGACATCACTGTTAGTTCAATTCCCATTTGTGTAGAGTTTGTAGTAGCTCGCTTTTTAAAAATCTCTCGTGCGGTCTTAGGAAACTTTAGTCCAAATAAACCATAAATCAGTGGATTGAAGCAGCATCGGGTGAGAGCCAGAATATTGCAGATGTTAACGGCATTAAAGTGATATTTGACAGACATATAAACCCTGACCTGAGGATAATTTAAGATGTTCAGAAAATGCATTATGTTATAAGGAGCCCAAAAAACAAAGTAGGTAGCTACCAGAGTGAAGGCGAGTCGAGTAGTTTCGTGTCCCTGATTTGTTGTTGACCTGTTAATGTTTTGCAGAATTGTGATGTAGCATAAAGCTATGAACCAATAAGCGTACATATAAATAATAATCTCTTTATATGCAATAGCAAGAAATGCAGCATTACTGCTGTATGTACATCCTTGTGAGTAAGAATTTGCTTTAGCATGCACTGTGACTGGCAATGATGCCAAGATGCTTATCACCCACACACAGATAAAAACTTCTGTAAAACTAGGTTCTTTCTTCCAGCCTGAGAGAGAATGCACAACAACCATGTAGCGATGAACAGTCATCAACCCCAAGAGCACCACGCTGCTGTAAAATCCGACTGAAAAGAAAAAAAACTTGTAAACTTTGCAAAGTGCATCTCCAAGATCCAAATGCCAGATGTAATCACAGACCCAGAACGGCAGTCCAACAGTGAACAGCAGGTCTGACAGAGCCAAGTTGAGTATGAAGATGTTGGTCAGTGATCGAAGCCTCACATAGAATATGCTGGTCACAATAACCATAATGTTACCGACAACACTAAGAATTACCACAATGCCGAGGATGATGGAAACGGCAATGTGTTTTTTTTTATCCATGATCCATAATTTTGGTGCATGACTGCACCCTTCATAAGAATGAGTAGTTGATGGTAATGAGTTATTATGCCAATATTCATCTGTAGTCTCCATCAGTGTGCTCTCATCTAAAAAACAAAGCAAGAATAAGTTAAAAACAATTTATTTTTATGGCTGTATGTGTCTTTATCTTTTTCAACATAATGTAATATTAATATCAATATTATTTATTACTTGACATATTTAGAACAGAATTTTTTTTTTTTTTTTTACAAAGGTTCTGCATCATGCCTCACTCTGTGTTTTTAAAATGATCTCCTTATAGCAAAGCAATTTTACCAAACGAAATTCGCTGAGTGAGAAGTTAACATTTGGAAAATTAGAGTTGAAAGTAAGAATCCTTACCCATTTTCCTTTTGGTTTACTGAATGAATTCAAAGGAATCACTCAAATAATGTAAAAATAAAAATGTTTAAGTTGTGCTTCATATAACTGCAGCACTCCGCCTTAACCAGCTCCAGACTTTCTGCTGTGTAAGGTTTTTAAGAGTGAACTTGCGAGTTGGAGCACGGAAGCTCTATCTATTCAAATTTCCTGTGAAATCTTCTACATGTCAGAAAAGCGCAGTAAGTGTGAACAGAATAAAGTATAAAAAGAAAAAGGGTTCGTGCAGAACAAATTGAGGAAGCGATATATGACATACAGTATTTCTGAATGTGATAAAAACAGCTCTGATCCGTCAATGCCTGGCCTCTGAAGTAGTATCTGACACCAAGACATTAGCAGAAGAGTCTTTAAAATTTTACAGTTTGTGAAGTTGGTCCTCTATGGATTATATTTTTTTAAACACAGAATGATCTCAGTGATTCAGGTCCTTTTTGTCATCCTTTTTTATACTTAAAAAATACTAATACATACCAAGGTGCCTTTGCCCACCGCAATGAATAACACCTTTTTGTGCTGTGTAAGGTTTTAAGTTGTAGCCCATCACCCCCACCTTCCACATTTCCTGTAAATGCTTCTACCTCTCAGTTATATGTCTCTATAATCAGCAATAACATTACAGCCTAATATTGTGTAGGTCCTGTTGTGTGTCATAACAACTCTGACCAGCTGGAGCCTGGACTCCGACTTCAGGTATCTGGCACTATAACATTAGCAGCAGACTTGTTTGTCCATCAAGTTTTATGATTTTTTTACTTACATTAAAGTTTAAAATTAGCGTTTTTACATTATTCTGCAGTAATATCTTAGCAAGTGTATCTCTACTTTAACTCAAGTACATGGTTGTGTACTTCATCTATCAATGAATATTAAATAGGAACTGGAACAGGAACAGGAACAGGAACAGGAACAGGAACTGTCTTTCTTAAATATGTGTCTCAGAATTAGAGCTAATATCTGAAGTATATCAGATCACAAAGCCAAAAAAAAGGACCATCAGTGACATTATCTTTGAGGTAGCTTGTTCTCAGCACAGCAGTGACAATGACATCATAGACTGTGAAATTCATTGCATAAAAATGTACAGGCCCGGCCTTTTTGACACAACTGGTTATAAACCCCCAACCAATGCTCTAGCCATGTTACCATACCACAAACTAATCCCCCGGGGACACCATACATTTTTAGTTAAATGACCAGCCTTCACTCCCCACATGCATCAATGAGCCTTGGTTGCCCATGACCCTGTAGCTGGTTTTCCACTGTTCCTTCCTTGGACCACTTTTGATACATATTGATCATTTGTTGCAGACTCAGTCGTCTAGACGTCACAATTTGGTCCTTATCAAACTTTCTCAAATGCTAAGGCCCGCCCATTTTTTCTGCTTCTAACACATCAATATATATATATGGTTTAGTTTGGTGGAGTTTCTTAATTCCACTTATTTTCCCTTCAAGCAGTCACATCTGTATAGCATGTAAAAAAAATTATATCAATAAATCCTTTTGTTTGAAAAACAATTCAGTTGACACTGATAAGATAAGATAAGATAAGATAAGATAAGATAAGATAAGATAAGATAAGATAAGATAAGATAAGATTTAATGTGCCTTTATTTTTCCACAGTGAGGAAATTTCTCTGTTACAGCAGCAAAGAAAAATAAATGTGCAAATATGTAAAAAAAAAAAAACTAATAATAATTGGAAACATAATACAGAATATACACAACACAATGTATAAATACATAAGTAGAAAAAAGAGACCACGAGTAAGTAGTTACGCTGTCAAACATATTGCACACAGGTAATATTGCAGGGTTTTAAATGATTGTTATTGCACATGCTGCTTTAAAAAACATATTTTTGTTAATATTGCACAGTTAAACAGTAAAAATAGTGTATTTTGGTGACTGGTTCACTGGAAGCAGCTCTGATTGTCTGATTATATCTGTAGTTTTACAGTTTCTACAATGACAAACAAATAATAATCCATATCTTTCTTTTTTTTAAATAGTGAATGTATCATGAGACAAATTATACATGAAATAAAAAAAAAGTAACATTAAACCATTGAACACATCCCTTTAATGCAGGTTAGTTTCAGTCATTCAAAACGAACACAGGAGGTGCAAATATATCATAATAATGCAAAAACAAAGAGAAGTAATACAAAAAAACACAGATTTTTGATTTTACACAAAACACAGAATTTTAATTATTCAGACAAAACGCAGTTCACATTCACCAGGGGTTTAACGCCGGAATGTGATGGAAAACTTTGTAAGAATTTTGATGTGAGATTTTATAATTATCAATGCTTCTAGGTCAAGAGGAATCAAGAAGTTAGGAAAGTTGTAAATGAGATCTTATTATTCTACTTATGATAAGTTGCAGCAAATAATATGTTTTTAAAGTATTTTTTTACCTTTGTTTTGTTTTGGGAAGAATTTGTGAAAAATACCTGACTGCTCAGATTATCTTGTTAGGAGTCAAGGTTTCAGAGCTAGAAGTTACAGGTGGTTGGTTAGAGAAAGTTACAAAAGTTGGTCATTAATTATTTAATTTGACATCACTGTCATAATGAACTTCTTGAATTCCCATCTATACAGAGTTTGTAGCAGCTCGCCTTAGAAAAATGTTTTGTGCAGTTTTACGGAACCTTAGACCAAATAAACTATAAATCAGTGGATTAAGGCAACAACGGATGAAAGACACAACATAGCAGATGTAGACGGCATCATTGAAATATTCAACAGGGATATAAAACCTGACCTGATGATGATTTAAGATGGCCAGAAAATGCAGTATTATATAAGGAGCCCAAAAAACAAAGTAAGTAGCTACCAAAGTAAAGGCAAGTCCAGTGGTTCTGTGTCCCTGGTTTGTTGTTGACTTGAAGATGTTTTGTAGAATCTTGATGTACAAGAAAGCCATGAACAAAAAGGTGCACACAAAAAAAGATATCTCTTTATATAGAATAGCAATAAATGCAGTTTTATCGCTGTACATACAGCCTAAGTTAGAATTTGCTTCAACCTGCACCGTGACTTGCAATGCTGCCAAGATGCTTATTGCCCATGCGCAGATAAGAACAACTGCAAAACGACATCCTTTCCTCCAGCCTGAAAGTGGGTGCACCACAGAGACGTAGCGCTGAACGCTCATCAACACCAGAAACACCATGTTGCTGTAAAATCCAACTGAGAAAAAAGAAACTTGTAAACTTTGCAAAGTGCATCTCCAAGATCCAAATTCCAGAGGTAATCACAGACCCAGAACGGCAGTCCAACAGTGAACAGTAGGTCTGACAGAGCCAAGTTGAGTATGAAGACGCTTATTAATGATCGAAGCCTCACATAGAATACACTGATCACAACAACCAGAATGTTACCAACAAAACTAAGAAGGACCACAATGCCGAGGATGATGCAAATTATAATGTGTTTGTTATCCATGAATATTGGTAACTCATAAATGTTGTCCAAATCGTAAGAGTAATTCTGTGAAAACCAATAGTCATCTAGTGTAAAGTCCACCAGGCTTTCTGAAAAACAAAGCAAGGATTAAAAAAAAACATATTTGCCATCCTGTTTTGTTACTACAATTCAAATTACTCTGTCTATATCCTCATATACACTATATTGCCCAAAGTATTGGGTCACCTGACCTTTCCTGCTATATGTGGTTCTTTGCTGGAGGCACACAATTTGTAACACCCTTGCAGCTGAGGAACACAAATATCCTTAAACCCACTCTAAAATCTAGTGGAACATCTTCCCAGAAAAGTGGAGGGAATTTTAAAAGCAAATTGCGACTAAATGTGGAATGCTCAAAAAACACATACCCTGTACCAAACCAGGTGACCCAATACTTTAGGCAATATAGTGTATAAATCAATATTCTTGGGCATAATAGTTCAATATTAACATTAAATACTATTTATTGCTTTTAATATGTAGAACACAAGAACAATTTATGTATCTCAACCAAAAGTTCTGCGCCATGCCCACCTCTGTATTTAGAAAACATCTCCTAATAAAATCTCTTTATAGCGAAGCAAATTTACAGCAAATTTGGATGAGTGAGAAGTAAACAAGAGGAAATTAAATCTCATTTTGATTATCAGTGTCACCCTCTTCATGTATGAATGTCAGTAATGTTTTCCTGGAATGAGGAAGTGTAGTAGACGTGATCGCTACTGAATCAGATACAAATAATTACTGGTGTTTGTTAATGATTAGTGTCAAATTCCAGAAATTATATATAATTATATATATTAAAAAAAGCCTTACCCATTTTCCTTTTGGTTTACTGACTGATGTTCAATGGATCCCTCAAGAAATGTGAAGCTTAACAGCGAGTATCTGTAGGACAGTTGTCACTTGACAGTGTTTCAGTTCCCTCTTTGTTTTGTTATTTTTTTATATTATGCTTCATATAGTGGATCTGCAGTTTTCCGCCTTAACCAGCAACAGTCTTTCTGCTGTGTAAGGGTTTAAAGAGAGAATCTGCAACTTGGAATACAGAAGTCCATCATCCCCACCTCCTTACTTTTTCTGTGAATACTTCTGTGTCATAAAAGCCCTACCTCTGTATTTATAAAATGATCTCCTTCTAGCAAAGCAATTTTACCAACATTAGTCAATGCTTGAGAAGTTTACAACAGGAAATAAGATCTCATTTTGATTAGCAGTGTCAAGCTTATCTGTCTCCGTTTACACAAAAGAGCGGTACATGAAATGAATGGCTTTGCTGTTTGTATGCAACAAAACATTTTTGAATGTCAGTAACGTTATGGAGAAGTGATAGCAGATGTGATCGCGAATGAATCATATACAGAAAATGACTTGACCAATTCTTGTTAATGATCAGTGCTGTCAAAGTTGAGAAATTGTATTTAAAAGTGAGAATCCTTACCCGTTTTCCTTTTGATTTACTGACTGAATTAAAACTAAATAATATTATTAATTATATATATTATTAAATAATATAATTAAAAATACTGTAAAAAATAACAACTTTTAGGTTGTGCTTTATATAGTCTTTCTATGTGTCAGAAGAGCACAGTAAGTGTAAACAGAATGAGGTTTTATTAGAAAAAGGGCTCATGCAGAACAAATAGAAAGAGTTTAATGATATACCGTATGTATGTGATAGAACAGTTTTGATCCGTCAATGCCTGGACTCTACAGTAGTATCTCATCAGTAGACACAGAATCATTAACACATGATCCTATAAATTTGACAAGTTGTGAAGTGGGGTCTCTATGGATTGGATTTGTTTGTCCAACATGTGCCACAGGTACTCAATCTGGAAAAATCTGGAAGCCAATTCAACACCTTGACCTTTTTTATCATGTCCCTCAAACCATCCCTGGTCAATTGTTGCAGCGTGGGACATATGCAAGACACATTATTCTGCTGAAAGAAGTCACTGCCATTAGGGAATATCCAACACAGGCTTAAGGCATTTCGTGATACAGTTACAAACTCTCATTTATTAATACGTTTTCATGGATGCGAGTTTCCAATCTCCATAGCTATAGAGGCAGAGGATCATGGGTAATTCTGACAGAAATGCCAATGGTAATCTTTTTTCCCCATGTCAGAGAATAAGACTCTGATTTATGGTAAGGATGAGCGTTAGACTGTAATAAATGTGTGTGTCTCTAATAAACACAGACTTCTTAATTAACCGGTAGAATAAATTTACTTTGTTTTGACTGGAAGGAACCACTGATGATAGTTTACAATAAAGAGTAGCTTCCCGAATATAAAGCATGGTGCTTAAAGATAAAATTAAAAAAATGAAATAAAAATAAAACAGTACAGCATTTGTGGTATCCAGTGGCAAAAAGAAAACCTTGACACCTTCTAAACTTTCTAATGAAATAATTTTACAAGAAAGTCATCCTCAGTGACACTAAATAAGAGGGAAATTTAGGTCTACTGTATGAGCACGAATCAATAGATTATATTTTATGACTATTTCACAAAATGCCGTGAAATTGGGCTGGAATATTGTTTTCCATTAAAACGTTTTCCATTGTTTTTCCATCGTTTTCAATTGTTTGGTTTTTAAAGGTCACCCTCAACACCACATTTGGTACATTTATCAGCACTCGATTTGTTGAGCATTTGATTGACAGTGAATCCTGATGCTGTAAGCAAAACACCTCTCTGTGAAATAACACTACATGATTTTAATAATGAGACTGTACATTGTTGAACAAACACTTGCAATGATATGCACTTAATAGTAAAAAGAAAAAATAATATATCTGCCAATAGAATAAAAAAAATATGAAACAGGTAAAATAATATATGTAATTGTAAATTTATAAACAGAAATCTTAGAGAAATCATACTTATATATTATGTTTAATGTAGTATTCCATTCCATGTCATTTTTCTTTTATATCACAAATTTAAAGGTAATTTTCACCTTTATGAATAAGTTAATACACTTTTTTATGCCTGAATAAAATAAACTTTTTGGTAAAACTTTGGTACAGATTCCCATACTAGAAAAGAAAAAGAAAGGAAACCTTATATGTTATTTGTGTTTTCAGGTAAATTTTCGAGCATGATTTTTAAAATTCTTTGTGGGAATAAAATCTTATAATCAGTGGGGAAATTTTGGATGGTTGTGATCATTTTTTACAAAGAATCAGAGCCATAAGAATATAATTATTATTGATTATATTTCACATAAAACATTCAAAAAACATAGATTGGGTTTTCCTTTAAAATACACGTCTAGCACATTAGTGTCCAGATTTGGAAAAACTTCCATGAATAGCAGATGTTTGTGAATGTGGTCCCTGATAAAATGAAAGGAAAAGAATGTGATTAGGAAATTCCATAAATCAGGAAAAAAAATCGCATTTTGTCTAGAATTTGGAGTCACTAATAATCATGATTCATATGCAGCGCTGGGACGTAATTATTCAGCTTGAGACAACATTCAGATTTACGCCATCCTCATTTGAGCAGAATTTAAAGTTGCTCGCCTTTGAAAAATCTCTCGCACCGTCAGGCGGAACTTAACACTGAACAAACCATAAATCAGTGGATTAAAGCAGCAGTGGCTAAAAGCCAAAAGTTGGCAGATGTAGACGACGTACGGTAAACCGAGTCCTTTACAATATCTAAAAAGAAAGCTTTCATCGTATTCTAAGATGACCAGAATATTCACTATGGTATAAGGAGCACAACAAATGAAGTAGGTCACTACCAAAATGAAGGCAAGTCTAGTAGTTGTATGTCTCTGGTTTGTCGGTGACATTAAGATGGTTTGCAGGATTCTGATGTAGAAAAAAAACATGCCTAAATAGGCGCACACAAAGACAATGATCTCTTCATATGTTATAGCAACAGATGCAGTAATGCTGCTGTAGCCACAGTAGGAAGCAATGCCATTTACCTCAGAGATTAGGGTGACATGCACTGTAGCTGGCAATGCTGCCAAGGTGCTCACCAACCAAACAATGACGAGAACGAGGTTCAAGCACCGGCCTGTTTTCCATCTTTGAAAAGGATGCACCACGGCTATGTAGCGTTGAACACTCATTAACACCAGGAACACTATGCAGCTGTAAAATCCAACAAAGGAAAAAAAGATGGACACCTTACACCCTGCCACTCCAAATGTCCAACTCCAGAAATATATGCAGAGCCAGAGCAGTAGTCCGATAGTAAGCAGCAGGTCTGACAGAGCCAAGTTGAGTATGAAGATGCCGATCACTGATTGAAGCCTCACGCTGAATACGCTGATCCCAACCACAAAGACGTTACCAATGAGACTGAGGATGATCACAATGCTGAAGATTATGGGAATTGCAATGTGACTGTATTCAGCCTCTGATCCATGGTCACATATAAATGTATAATAATCATAATAATCATAATATAAATTTGAATTATAACTAGAGTTAAATTCATTTGAAAGCTCTGCCATTGTGCTGTATTCTGGAAAGCAAAGAACAGAATAGTAAATAATCTGAAATAAAATCTTGTTTTCGTAAATGCATTTTAAATAGAAATACTGCTTAAGAAAATATTTTGGGGGTGTTTCCCAGAATCAATCCCACAATTTGAATACAATGTTCAACTGTAAAATAAATTCTAGTTGAAAGAAACATTCTTACCCAGCTTCCTTTCCTTAGATATGACCTGGCTTGCTGAATTAAAGACAAATGAATCATTAACATTAGCATTAACCTACCATAAACCGTTAAGTCCCTTCTGTTTTCTCTTCCTGTTATTCCGATTATATTCAACAAGATTTTTAAAAAGTGAAATGGAGAACTGAAATTAATTGTTATTCGTTAGAAAAAAGCATTATTGCATGTCAGCATTATCATTGCTATCACATGTTCTGGAAGATTGCAAAGATCTATCTATCTATCTATCTATCTATCTATCTATCTATCTATCTATCTATCTATCTGTCTGTCTGTCTGTCTGTCTGTCTGTCTGTCTGTCTGTCTGTCTGTCTATCTATCTATCTATCTATCTATCTATCTATCTATCTATCTATCTATCTACTTAAATGAATCAATGTAAGTTGTATGTATATCCAATGAGAGAAATACAGTGGTCCTCTGGAACTTGAGGGGGACCACTGTATTTCTCTCATTGGATATACATACAACTTACATTGGATCATTAAAAAAAAAAAAGAATTACAGTGTTGGAGTTGACCATTTTCAATCTTGTTCCACACTGTTGAACCAAAGACCCACTGTAAATGGACAACAACTTGAGCAACTTTTTGCAATGTATTAAATTACATTTAATTTGTACATTTATTCATTTTATTCATGATGATTGAAATTCCTCACAGTGTGTTTTTGCACTAATTAATAATGTAACAGAAGTAAATACATCTATTAGAACAGCAAGACATTTCTTGGAGTTATTTGAAAACCAAATGCATGTTCTTAGCGGGAAAATCATTCAAATCACTCTTCACTCCTTAAGGAAATTTAAAACATGAAGAACAACATGAGGCAAATTCTCATAGTAAACATCATAGTCCATGGAGACTCCTGTCTGACCTAGTCTGTCAACCTGTCCATCAACACTGAAAACAGGAAAGGGCTCAAAGCCGATCCTTGATGCAATCCCACCTTTACCTTGAACCAGTCTGTCGTTCCTACTGCACACTTCACTGCTGTCACACTGTCCTCATACATGTCCTGTAGGTTAAAAGTTAGCTAGCTGAATATGAACCACTACCCATGGCACAATTTGTTAGTTAGATACCTAGCAAACATTAGAACACTTAAAAGCTTAAATACAAAACGTTTGCCGGATAAATAGTTATGATTTTTGGTTAATTTGGACAAAATTCTGTTGTACAAGCCAAATAAAAAGCAACTTGACGATGCAGCTCTAGTCAGTTATATGGAGGAATGTCACAGGAAAATCATATTAAATATATATAAAAAAGTAATTTTTCTTTTATTTCACTATACTTTTATTTACTAATATAGTATTTGGGGAAAATATAATCTATTTGGTACTCAAATACACTCTATTTGGTACTTAAATACACTCTACTTCAGGACATGTAGGTATGGCAATTTATTTCTCTTTGGTGGTAAAGCACTGCTAGTTCACTGATTTGACTAATCTATGCACTATAAGAAAAACAGTGAGCCAAGTGAAAATCACTTTACAGAGCGCTGTAAAAACAAGATCTATTGCCATCTCAAATGAGAGGTGACTAAAAAATATGGTACAGAAAGCAATTCAATTTAGGATTTAAGATTCTGTAGCATGCTGTTGTACATTTTACCATAATTTGATTCAGCATTATCCAAGTTCATGTTCATTCAGAACAGGATTACGAAAGTGTTGCAGGATTGAGTTTAGAGGAGAGAGAGTTTGGTAAAATGTCCCTTACATTTCACAATTTTCACACCCCTGAAAGCCCTTAGCACTTCTCTTACTACTTCATGTTTTCTTCTTTAGAGAACCTCTGGCAAACCACAAATATTCAGGCTAATATTGCACTTGCTCTGGTGCAGTATAAGACCTGTAGACATGAAAGTGTACTATGTCTCCACCTCAGGTCAGTAATGATGGAAGACCACCTCAGTGGTCAGTTAATGAAAAAAAATAAGATACAACATTATACCAACACCACTCTTGTGTCTTTCTTTGACGTAATGAACTCGCAATCAAAAGAAGAGAGAGATGTGTGATGTGCAGATGTGCTTGAAGCTTCTTTTCTGACTCAATTTACATTTTTATCACAATAAGTACTGGAGCACATACAGAAAATTGTGTTGTCATGGAAACCCTGGCCTTTTAGGAAGCATTTGAGGTGCCCATGGCGATCAAGCCATCCTGTCAGGGGGCTCGGAGAGGAAGAGGATAAGAGTAAGAAGACAGAGTCATAAATAGAGATAATGGTATAGAAAGAATATAGAAAAACATTTAAAAAAGGAAGTCAAAAATGTTTTTTAATAGTGAAATCAATGAATGTTTTTCTTTCTTTGGAATAGAATAGAATATTACATTAAGCAAATATCAAAGAAAAATCAAAGGATCAGTAACTAGTTCCTCTCTTTGAAAGTGTCCCTTTAAAGATTCACTTGAGTAAAAGTACAAAATTATTTGCCCTCAAATGTAATTAGGTATCAAAAATACTATGCTTTATTATGGCTATAATGTTTCTTTAACTCTTTACTTTATCAACTCATTTGATGTGAAAAGACTCTAATGTGACTCTCAGCACACTGATCTATTAATAGAATGATATTAATAAGTCAAACACCGATTGATATCTATTACAATCCTCATGAGCTCAAAACCTTCTTTTCAACTTGCGGCGAGTTCGAGTCAGGAGATTCTTCCATCGTTTATTCCTCCCAAAATGTTCTGCTTGCTGTTAAACTGATACTGAACTGTATGTTCTTTATATGTAAATACCACCAAGCACCAATCAGAATAAGTTCAAAACAAAGCGCCCGCTCGACCCTGATTGGTGACTTGCTGCATGCTTGACCAGTTTTTATTCACTGATAAATAAAAGGGAACGACTGATTTCACAAAATGTAGTTGATTAAAAATTAAAATATTTCATTTCGAAATGTAGTGAAGTTGCAGTAAAAGTTTTCCCAAATTGAAATACTTCAGTAAAGTACAGATACATGAAAAAGCTACTTAAAAAAAAGGTAGACGATAGACCATATATAAAGGTTTTTCATTGGTTTCAACCTTTATTTTCATTAATAAGTATACTAATAAGCGTGGCATAATTTCAATTACAGGCTTTGAAAAATTGTTATAATCACTTTATTCTAATATTCTATGAATATAATACACAAAGAAAATGGCTACATATACAATTAATTAATTGTCATTAAAAGCATTAATGACAATCACAGGGTTTTTTCTTAATGATAATTTCAACCGATGAAAACAAATAAGATAAATAAATAAAATCTTAAGCTTAATTAAAGAATGGTATTGTCATCAGTTTAACTCCAAATTCTTAATAAAGTTTGACTTATCACTTATTAGGCCTGAAGATTTTGATGTTCCAGTATATTAGAAATTACAGGTAGTCCCTGAGTTACGATCTGGTTTGATTTTAGGATTTTTCGATCTTACAATAATGATAGCAATATGGCAAAATTGTTTGTGCAGCAGGCAAATGTAGCAGCATATGTGGTACGATACGTTCTGAGATACCCTACTCTCGCCAGCGGTCGACAGTGTTAGAGAGCATATTTTTTGGTGTTTCAAAGCCCAAATTTAGCTGAAACTTTACACTGAAGCAGAGCATACTGATTAGTCTCATCAGCTACAGTTGTGCTTCTTAACACTCGTTTTGTTCGGCTCCGCCCTCAGCTCACGAACCGTCCATGTGCCCACTGCCACATACATACAGTATATACTGTAAAGTTTATACATTACTGTACTGTGAATTGCTCTGTTTTTTTTTTAATTGTTCACAAATTACAGTATACTACCCCATACTGATCACCATTCCTTAAGACTCCTGGGTAGGCTGGGCCATCTCAAAGTGGGATATTTTTAAGCTACGATGGGGTCATCGGAAAGCATCTCCATCGTAGGTCGGGGACTACCAGTACTTTATATCGGGTTTCTTGAGGAAAGGGGGTGCAAAACCTCAAATATTGTGTCTTCCATCAGTGTCAACGGATAACATTGTTTCCTCTCAAATTTCATCTCAGAAAACAAATCCGATGTAGTAAATAAACGTACATACTACAAGATAGCTAGATGTACAGTATTCCCAAACACCGAAGAGATATGCTAAAAGGTGCTCACATTTCTACCCCCCCCCCCCACCCCCCCCCAAAATCACCCACCAAAGTTAAACAACTACTTTTTCTTTCCTTTGCTTTCCTTTTCTTATCCTTCACCAGGTGTACTTGGGACACATTTTAGACACCTGCAAATCAGAATGACGAAAGACGTTAACTCTCTGACAAAAGATGTCTATCACATTTCTACTCCAGTCTTCCAATTTTGGAGGATTATCAATAGTTTACATCTATACTCTATTAAAAGCTTCTTTGTTTTGCTTTGAAACCATCACAATGGTTTCATTCTAGTATTTCAGATGGTTCGGCGTTCCTTTTAACAAGCATTATTAAAACATTAATTGCATTACTAGCTATAGCTAACTATAATGGCTTTTCAACTTGATACCAACAGTTAAGAGTAACATGCAATTAACAAACGCACAACCACGTTTGAAATCAACTGTAGGATTTACGTGACAAATTTTGATGTAGTTTCAGGAGATTTGAAAGAGCAATTCGAGACGATTCGTAAGCAAGTCAGGTTTGTAGATGGAATTGCATTAGCCACAGCAATCCATGTCACATGGCCTCAACTTTTACAGCACTCATTGTCTCATGCTTGTCTTTCAATGGTTGTTATTGATCATGGGCCTTGTGGAAATCCTACGTACTTTCTAATAGTGTGGTGTTTTTTTCCATTGTTTTGTGTTCTGGTATGAACATGCTTGATTCTATAAAAAGGTGAACATTGCATCTTACCCATGGTTTATGTTTATTTTCCATCATTCGTGGTTGGAGAGTCCATGTAAGATGTAACCTTGAAAACACTGCGCTGGAGTTTTTAATCTGAAGAAGACATTGGTCCTTAGTTCTGTACTTAAACAACAATAAGATCTTTTTATTGTCTTCCTTAATATATATTTCTAAGTTTCTACACACTCACCTTCTCGAGGAAGTTCTCCATCACTGTAGCGTCTGCCAAATTCTCACTGCTGTTTATCTTCATCCGCATGTATATTCTTGTTGTATTTTGATTTTGTCGACTGTTGGTTTTGGCAGGAGTAAGAGTGGCAGGAGCAGTAGTAGGTGCAAGAGCAGTGGCGAAAGCAGTAGTAGCAGCAGTAGGAAAAGTATCAGTAGCATAAGCAGCAGTAGCAGCAGTAGGAAAAGTATCAGTAGCATAAGCAGCAGTAGTATACGGAGGAAAAGTATCAGTAGCATAAGCAGCAGTAGTATACGGAGGAAAAGTATCAGTAGCATAAGCACCAGTAGTATACGGAGGAAAAGTATCAGTAGCATAAGCAGCAGTAGTATACGGAGGAAAAGTATCAGTAGCATAAGCAGCTGTAGTATACGGAGGAAAAGTATCAGTAGCAAAAGCAGCAGTAGTATACGTAGCTGTAGCAGGAGTAGTAGGAACAGGAGTAGTAGGAGCAGGAGTAGTAGTAGCAGGAGTAGTAGTAGCAGGAGTTGTAGTAGCAGGAGTTGTAGTAGCAGGAGTAGTAGGAACAGGAGTGGTAGTAGCAGGAGTAGTAGGAACAGGAGTGGTAGTAGCAGTAGTAGCAGCAGGAGTAGTAGTAGCAATAGTAGCAGCAGCTGTAGCAGGAGTAGTAGTAACAGCAGTATTAATAACAGTAGCTGCAGCAGTTGTACTTGTAGTTATACTTGAAGAAGTTGCTGTAATGAAAACTGGGGCTGAAAAGAACATAAGCCATTTGCACATTACTTTCATAAATGGTAATCAGTTCAAATATAATAATTAATAATAATAATAATAATAATAATAATAATAATAATAACAAAAAACTACTACTACTATTGAAACTCGATTCTTACGCGGCTGCCGGGAAGGGACCCATTGTGATAAGAAAATAGCCAAACCTGTAGAACAAATGCATTGAACTTATTTTTACGATGTTACAATTAATTAGATTATCTATTATGATACATTTGCTTATCCAATGATTTAATCATTATCCAATCATCAATAAATGATTAAATGAATAACAGTTTACCCAACGAAAGACCCAGAGACTTTTGGGACATCTGTTGAAGACAGGGAAAGGACAATGGCTAGCCGAGGCAGCAGCAATCACATTGAATCACTTTTCAATTCGCGATGCGACATTAAAATAAAAAATATCGAAAAACAGTACACAAGTTTTAGAAGGTTCTTACCTTGAATAGCGCAGATCAGCACAATGTCTCTCTGACCATGTTACACTCGGGGCTACTGAGTTTGTTTGAGGTTTCATTTGAAAACCAAATGTACATTTAAAGGAAATGCAAATGGTTTGTACTTAAGGATATTTAATCACTATAAACCTCACGAGGCAAATTACATGCACAGTTTGTTAATCTCATTTGTATATGCTTTATTTCTTAGCATTCTGACTGCGCTCCGAATTATATGTTAGAAATTTCTAGCATGAATTTATTTTAAAAGTTTGTCTTTTATATCTGGAAATTTTTTTTAAGTGCTGAGAAGTTTTTTGCGGTGTTTCTTGTGGTTATTAAGCTTAAAGAGAGACACTAGTGATGCAACTGCTATTTATAGCTGCTATAATGCAAGCAATCTCATTTCCACCAACTTGGCTCGCTGGCACTTCGTAACGTTAAATGTAACTATAAACTGACAAATACTAAAACTCATTGTTTACTGATGCAATGTATAATGCCAAAGTTGGAACTGGTAGAAAAGACTTCACATGCTTTTGTAAGAAAAATATTGCCATTTTCCTGTGTTATTTCTTGCGCAAATTATGTGAAAATGTAATCAATAAACAGTGCCAGCTGTTAGCTGATCAATATGCTGGTCTTTCAGTGGTAATGGACTTTATTTTCACTTTTGATATACATATAAAAAAGTTGTAGTAACCATACATTTTAATAATAATAATAATTATAATAATAATAATAAAATATTTGGATTCCTAAGTTACAATAACACTGATTCTTAACAGTAGATAAATATATGTGAGCTACATAGGTGTTGGAATTATTATTGCTGTCATTTCAAATCCCTGCCAACTCCCTTATTTTGCACTATATTTGCATCAGTGCAGGTAAAACAGTCAGTCAGGTGACACTTCATCGTCCAACTCATCACTGTTGAAACTGAATGAGAGAAAGGTTTACTGGACAACTGTTTTGTTGTTACTATTCGAATTTCCCCTGTATATATATATATATATATAACTGGGGTAACAACTGGGTAACTTCAACTGAACCATCAGGGTTTGGCTGAATTTGGCAGTGGACTACATTACCCATTAGAGCTGGCAGGTCACACGTCATCACATGTCACAGCTGTTTCTTAGTACTGCTAGTTAGCATTTCTATTTATGTTTGAGCTTCTTTGTGGGTCAATGTCATGTTTTTGCTGATGTCTTTATGAGAAGGTGTTCTCAAAATCTTGGTACGGCTACATGTACTGTTACACACTTAAAAAAAAGAAAAGAAAAGAGAGAGAAAAAGTATACATACAGTACTGTTTTTTGAGGATTCTTTCATAATTTCTATTTTTCAAATCAAATCAATATTTAATGTGAACAGCCTTTGCCTTCAAACCAGCATCTATTCTTACACTTGCAAACTTTATACACTTGCCCAAAGTCAGGAATTTTGTCTGCTCAGAGGCAGATGTATGATCAACTTGTCATACCAAGCAGGTGCTATTTAGGATGAAACACAGTAATTAACTAAAACCGAAACAGCTGTGTAGGAGGCTTCAAACTGGGTGAGGAATAGCCAAACTCTGTTACTAAAGTGAAGTTGTGCAAGACGGTTTCATGTCACAGGTCACACACCATCGCAAGACTGAGCACAGCGACAAGACTGATAGTCCCACTGCACCAGCAAGGTCTCTCCCAGGCAAATATGTTCAAACAGACTGGGGTTTCAAGATGTGTCCTTCAAGGTATTTTAAAGAAACACAGAAAAAGGTAATATTGAGTACTGTTGGTGGAGTGGATAGTCAATGATATGGGTAGATGTCCAGCAGTGCCATCAGAAAAGTATTGGAGAACATTGAGACCCAGTGAGAACCATTTACTGTCTGAATAAGTCGAGCCACAAGTGGTCTTGGTCTTAAAGCCATACTGTACCTCCAAGAGTCAAGTCAAGTCAAGTCAACTCCAATATAGAAACAAGGCTCAACTACACATGAAAACGTAGGAAAGTGGGCAGCACATGCTCTTAAGGCATGTGTGTGTGTGTGTGTGTGTGTGTGTGTGTGTATGAATATACATCTATACAACACATCGAACACCAAAATAAATGGGTTACAGCAGCTAAAGATTACAGTGGAGTCCCCGTCTACAGGAGGCACTTCAATGCAATGAGGTTAAAACTTTGCTCCAACACTGATTTGCATGATGCATGCGTCACTGCTAGAGAAACAGCCGACCAAGCGGAAATAACTTCAAACAGCAACGTCCGAACTGGAACTTTGTTGACCCTTTCTATCCCCTACTGTAGGCTCCGTAAAATCCTTCTGTCTTTTTATATAATCCCAGATAGACTCAATGATGTTGAGATCAGGGCACTGTATTCACAGCACTGCAACGTTACAGCCTTATTCCAAAATGAAAAAAGTACTACCTCTCTACCGTCATCAACTGTAGCCCATGACCTTTAGTTCACAAAGAGATCATAAGAGACCTGAACCTGAACAGATCTTATTCAGGAGCTGGTTTGTTCCCAGCACAGCTGTAACATTGAGGTGTTTGTAACATGTGTAATCTACAGCTGTGAGCGTATCATTCTTTGTAGTGTTACTCGTCCTTACACCAGTCTCATTTTCACACTTTGCTGTTGGATGGATATTTTCAGTTTTACAGCAGGGACACAAGTTGGTTCACTCTCAGATAGTACTGAGGAGAGAGCCATCATGTCTGCTTGCTTGACAACCTTCAACACAAACGGTGTAACACGTGCTGCCAGACGATGCAGTGGATTAATGAAGAAGCGAACAAAGGTGCAGATACATCATCCATAAATGTTTAGTATTGTAGTGTAGGGGATATGAACTCGTTCACTCAGTCAAGTGGTAAATTAGTAATGTTTTTTTTTTGTTTGTTTGTTTCCTCCATGTTTTTTCACTCTGTGTGTTGTTGCTATGAGACGTGCAGCCTACCGCTTTGCCGCACTATGATTGGTTGTCACGGCCGAGCCAATCAGCATGAAGCCCGCTTCCCATCCATGTAATCCTCTGTCCCGCAGTCTCTCTGTCCCCCTTCCCCCCCTATCCCCCAACACCACCACCACTTTATATTATCAGCGGGGCCTTTCCGCCTCTTTCTTTCGTTTTTTTTTTACGCTTAGCGCGTCGCAGGCGCTCCCGGTTTGGCCGTTAATCCGCCGCGAGCGCCATGTTAATGCAGACGCGGCGAGCAATGGCGCACCGGGACCATGGCGAGGCGCAAACACGGGAGGATGAAGAGACATGTAGGGATTAGAGACGCTCGGACGGCGCGGTTTTGAGAATCGGGTCGGAGCGGATCAGATCGGATTCTCGGAGCGGGTCGGAAAGGGCACTCGTGTCCTCGGCGGAACGGTGCGTAAATTTTGCGCGTCGCTAAAGACGCGTCGGTGCGTCCATCCATTTCTTATCTTTTGTTTCTTCTTTATGGCCTCGGAAATACTACAAGAAATATTCTGCAGATTTGGGTTGGTCGTCATTTGCTTATTGGTATAGTCGCGCGCGCCTCTGATTGACGTGCGCTCTGTTGGATGATGATGATGATGGCAGTGATGATGATAAAGACGGGCTCGCTCATTCTTTGCCTTCTTGTGAGATTTGCACCACAGATCATCCGAACCAACAGTTCGTAGTAATAAAACATGGCTGCTTTATTGAGCTGCCCTTCACGTGAAATGAGCTGCACGTGCACACACGCGCGCACAAATCCTTCATGCAAATCTCCGGCTTAATAATAACTATGCATAATGCATATGCACAAATCCGGACCCTTGCATAGTTATTATTATTGTTATTTTAGTTTTGCATGGTTATTTCTTGTTTTGCATCTTTTTTTGCAGGCTGCAAGACTAAATTCTTCTTGTTTGTCCTCTTGTTCATGTAGATGGCTGTGGCCGAACGTGTCAAGAACAGCATCCTTCCCCAGGTAACTCTCTCTTTTTTATTTAAAGTACGGTATTGTGTGGTTTGTTTCTTATGTCTGCGTCAGTTTGTGGGTCAACCTGCTGCATCAGCTCTGAGATTCCCAGGCTAGTAGATCACCAGATCACCCTGCTGATCTCTGCAGATTGAGCGAGCATTAAATCTTGGAGTGAATCAAGAATTTGCACGAGAATGTATGGCACAAAAATTGATAAATAAAAAATCTGGAATTGTTCATGGTTTCATTTATTGCTTTATCACTTTTTTATCTATCTATCTATCTATCTATCTATCTATCTATCTATCTATCTGCACAGTACATGCATGTCTATTTTTATGCACATGTCAGAAAAAAGAAAAAGCAGTGCATAAATGCTAAGATTTTGGATTTATTCTCACAGCATAATTTACCCACATTAATGAAAGAGAGTAGAAATGTATAAGTTGCAGAATGTCAGCATTAAATGGATCTTTTAAAATCAGGATAAAATCAAAATAAGGAAGGATACATTTCATACAAATGATATAAAGTAGTGAATCTCAGTATTAAGCAATACAAGGATGATGCATAAATATTCATCGATGTAAAAAAAACAACTAAAAAAAAAAAGATTGTTTATGAGATTTTAACAGAATCATTGCTCTGCCTATAGTATCTGATTATCCTCCAGGTCTTCTTCAGGTATCTGCTAGTCGTAATGTTCTTACTGGACGGGTGGATTCTCTTCTCCACTGATGCGCAGGACAGTTAGTATTACTCTCTGCAGATTTTTTTTCTTTTCTTTTTTTTTTACAGTTACAGCGTAAAGTACAACTTGAGGATTCTGGGGTGCATACAGGTTGCCTGAAGTTGCAGATACACACTTGTGAATTCCTCATGACAATTTTGTTATGTAGGTGAAATTCTTAGTGTTGTGGACAGAAGGGAATTAAAAGCTGCTGACAGTCTTTACTGCAGCTCTATCTATCTGTCTGTCTGTCTGTCTGTCTATCTATCGGTCTATCTGTCTATCTATCTATCTATCTATCTATCTATCTATCTATCTATCTATCTATCTATCTATCTATCTATCTATCTCACAATGTTGCAGGTTTAGGCCAGGTAAAAGTCAAAATACACAGTAATAGGAGGTGTATATAAATAAATTCATAGTCTATGAGTTAAAGAGGAGCAAAAGTAATTCTCCTTTTGAAATTCGTATTTTTTCCTTCAAGTAAGACTTTTTTCCTTCATAAGGTTTCTGTAATATTGATCAAACAGAAGCATTAATTATTAAATATTATATTTATATAATATATATATTATTAAATCCTAATTGTGGGCTGCTTCCAAAGCTACATACTACTAAGCTAGATACAGTATATGGACAAAGGTGCACTTTTTGAACATCCCATTTCACATTTAGTCCCAATCTGCTCCTATAATAACCTTCTTGGAAGATGTTCCACTAGATTTTGGAGTGTGCTTGTGGAGATTTGTGCTCCTTCATATACAAGGGTGTTAATCAAGTCAGGTTCCGATGTAGGTGAGGTGAGGAGGCCTGGAGTACATTCAGCATTTCCCTTACTCCCAAAGGTGTCTGATAGTTGTGTTTCTAGCTCTATAGCAGAAGATCTTCCACTTCAAACAATATGAAACATAGCTTCATGAAGCTGGCTTTGTCATTGTCATGCTGAAACAGGTTTAGGTCTCCTGGTTCGAATGAATGCAAACATTGATGTCATTGGGTGCAATTGTATGTGTAAGATCTTTGGGGAGGAATCACAGATAGGTATTTTTTAGCCATGTTATTAATCAATCCCACAATATGTTCTCCCATGAGAAGCATTACTATAACGCAGAAATGGGAAGATCTTACATTCAACTACTTTAGTGAGCCTATAGCAGGACATCAGCATCAAAAGACCTCCGCTGTAGGCTTTAAATCTTGCTCCAAAACCAAAACTGTAGTAGGTCAACACCGTATTTCCAGTTTCCAATGATACTATGTTATAGGTAACACATAGCTACAATATTGACATAGGAGTGGGACACAGGTTCCCACACCTGCTGCTTGAATTTTTCAGAAGGCTGATAGTTAGCTGTTTGGTTGAAGCGAGTGTGGAGTGTACACATCTAGATGTTGCCAGGAGAACATCTAGAACCTACATGCAATCTAGAGATGTGACCAATTCAACAGATAATATGTTCAGCAACCTTAAGTACATCAGAAAAAGCCATATTCACTTGATATTTAAAGTAAAATACAGATACTTGGCGCCCTAATCACATCTACTGTAAGGTAAATAATTATGCAAAATTCTGCGTCAATGTTTTTCTACACAAAAAAATCATTACCATTTTATTTATGACTCCGATCAGAGAAAAAGGTGGAATGAATGCTAAATATAGTATTTGGCTCGGCTTGTTTACACTATCATAACATTTCAAAAACACATTTACATAAAAAATAAATAAATAAAGAAACATGAGCATGGAGACTATTTGTGAGATCATTGTGAAACTAAAGAGTCCTCTTGTCTCTCAGACGTCCTGATTGCAAGAAGGAGGCTCATCAGCCACTGTTGCCACGGCAGCTGTCGTGGAGGAAGAGAAGGAGCGGCTGTTGCGGTGGCGTCACGCTCTGCTGGAGGGGATGGAGTACCACAGCACGGGAACCCTGCCGCTCCTGGGCAGCCCGCGCTACTGTCCCGGTGCCAACAGTGCCAGCGGGTATCTCTGCCAAACAGGCCACTGCTGCGGGGAGACCGGCTGCTGCACCTATTACTACGAGCTGTGGTGTGAGTGCAGTTTATATTTACACTTCACGCCTATTAGACACAGCGAACAGACAATGCCAGTCGACGAGGCTCCCAGACGGAGTCCATATTTTCACCAGACGCCCTTTCTCGCTAAACACGGACGTTTTTGAAAATGTACCAGGAGGATATTTTCGCGGGTAAATACGTCAACGCATAAATATCAGTAATGCTCAGATTAGATTTGGGACGTGCTTTAATAGGAGTCAGCCTACTCAAATTCTGTCATTGCTCATTTTCATTAGAGTTCACAGAAATGTAAAAAAAAGTTCATGTGACACATTTAAGCTATTTTAATAACAAAGCCGCAATCGGCCCACTCTTAATGAGTGCTTCTATTTATTCTGAGTGAAAAGGCCTTCCATCATCCAGCTTTCATTTACAGCATATTCCTCGTCAAAAGTGACACATTGTCTGGAAAAAAAATCCACCCTAAATGACTTGAATGTTAATCTCCACAATCAAACTTTAACAGCGTCAAGGTTGAAATGTGTAGTTTTAACTTGTTGCATTGACATTTCTTTTCACCTTCCCTTATTACCCACAGTGTTCGACTTACTGCAGCTTGTGGTGCTGTAGGATTCTGGGATTTATGAACATTTTGCTTGTCACTACACGATTCATAGCAGAAACACGATTTGTAAATCACAATTGCATCTGCTTTCTGTCTGAAGTATGTTGAAACAATTTGAGGCAGTTTCTGGTATTGATAATACTGTTTTTATGTTAGTTTTTTTATATTAAACTCTAAACGATACAAAACAATGCCTGGTGGAATTAAAAAGAAACAACAGTTGCATATAATAAAATATGTAATAATACTGTTGACCACCAGTGACTCTCTTGATGTTAATACAATTAATACAATTACAATTTACATATAAAATTTAATAAAAAGAAACATTTTATTCAATTGTTTAGACCCTATTTTGGGGAATACAGATGTTTGTTGGTGTGCATGTTCTTTACATTTAATAATTCATTTTCTAACGATATGTTTTGGCTGACTGTAATTTTAGTCCACTTTTACAAATGTCTGCACACAAGATATTTATTTATTCGCTCAATTAATTCCTTCCATCCTCCATTCATTTATTCACTCCTCGGGATTGTCAGGAATTTCTCCTTTTTAACAGAATTCTTGAACGTAAAAAGCTTGGCAATGACAGGAAATAGCAGCATTTTCGCACATGCACAGTAGAAATCGTGTTTCTGTTACGGATTGAGTAGTGACATTGCTCAAACAGTTTCGCCTCCAAAGCCTCAACCCATAGATTCATAGCCTGGACTGTAATTGTCTTGTATAGCTGCATTGCAGTCATTAGGTCTTTCACCTCATCGTTCTCCCATTGAAAGCCACTGTAACAGTGCCAGTGATAAGGGCTGCAGCGAAGTAAAGAATGCACATCTGTAAGAAATAGTGAGGTTTTCCTGGCCGAACAAGTTAGCTTACATTTTTTAATAGTAACTTAGTACACAAGTACAAAAACTCGATGCAAACATTTTGTTAACACAACAAGCAGAGAACATGTTTATTCGATCCTGATACCTTTTCAATCCATGGGTTCCAGCCATTGAAGTAGCTGTGTGTCTTGTGTACTTCAGAGTTTAGAGTATCAGGTTAGTAGCTAGAAAGCAAGAGAGCACTTGTTAGGAAACGGGGGTCCTAAGGCACAGTCAGCCATTATATAGTACCCCTGAACAAAGAGGGTGAAGGGACTTGGCAATAGCTTGGCAATATCAGGGCTTGAACCCCAAACCATCCAGTCAGTAACTATAGATCTTAATCACTGAGCTACCACTTTTCTGTTACTGATGATAGCACTGATGTGTATCCAAGTTGCTACCATAGTGCTTGGGCAAATAAAATATAAACCTGGTAGTTCGCTTGATAAATAGTACGAAAGACGAATTATTAGTTTGTTGGTCAGGCAGTAAGATACTGTTTTTATTGCAAGATGTTCAGGAAAATCAGGAAAACCTTAAACTATAAAGGCGCATAAACATTGCAGAAAGGCTTTGCACAAAGCACTGGTTACAAAAAGTGCTGAACTGAAGACTCCTGCCAATAAAAAACATAAAGTTTGAAAAAATTAGGTCTTTTGTTCTACAATCTATTACATACAATACATACAACTACTGACCATTTTTTACACTTACAGTAGATTGGGGCAAGAGTACACCATTAAAGTCCCTGGTAGTTGTAACAATAGATATATACCCTATTAGAAGTGTTTTTTTATTAGAATATTATCAAACTTATAGTTGATTTTAACAAAATATTTGCAAGGAAAAAGTTGGTACTAATAGTATATCTGGATCCCGAGGTGATGGCAGGAAACCTGTATATACATAACTCGGTTACAGCACTGGAAATGGTAAATTCTGTGGCGAATATAATCACTTTAGAAACGAAATTAGCAGAATGCAGTTTGGGGGCTTCGGTTTTCCTGTCAGGGTATGTTATATCTGCTGTTTGTGTGTGTGTGTGCGTGTGTGTTGCAGGGTTTTGGCTCTTATGGAGTGTATTGATCCTGTTCAGCTGCTGCTGTGCGTATCGGCATCGCCAGGCTAAACAGAGAGTGCAGCAGCAGCAGAGACAGCGAGAGATCAACCTAATGGCCTACCATGGAGCCTGCAGCTACCCGTCCTCCATGCTGGACCTCAGTACACACTCTTTTCTTTCTCATTCGCTTCTATTGGGCTCTGTCTCAAAGGCTAGATGTCATCTCTAACTAGTCATTGATAAATTCCTGACTGGGCATTTATTTTTTATACATGAATTGATTTTGGTTCCAGAATAAGCATCTATGTTTGCAAACAATTTCATGTGGATACCAAAAATCAAACCACCCAAACTCTGGCATTTGGGACATATGCATCACATTGCCTGTCTTTGCTTACTTCCAGTCAGTGATGCTAGACATCACCTTTCTTGTTTAATTTGCAGGTTTCCTTGCGTCACTCAAACTGCCATCCTATGAGGAAGTAGCAGCACAGCCCAGCACCCCACCCCCTCCCTACAGCTCGGTGGCTTACCCGCGAGGCTCCGCCCACCCAGGTCCAAGTCACATGCTGTCCTCGCAGAGCTCTGACAACTACACCAGCTGCTCCTGCGACTCCTGCTGCCCGTCTTCGCCCTGTAGCTCCTCCCCTTCCTCTGCCCAGCTCACAGACGAAACTGACACAAGCCACACCTCCACGCCATCTCACAGCGAAGCAGTACCCATCAACTCCGGACATGCCGCAGAGCGCCACCTCGAGACTCTTTCGACGCCGCCTTTTAATGACCCTCTCCCCACTTCCTCGGAAGGAATGATGGTGGACTTGCCAGACTCTGTCCCCCTAGACTGCAATGGCAACAGGACTGTTAAAACAGTCACTCATCCGATAGTTAACAACAACAACAGGATCAGTGATGCTGAAGAAAGTGCTAACTCAAACAAACCCTGTAACGTGACTCAAACTAGTAACTCGAATGACGTTCATAACTGCAGCATCAATGAGAGCACTAATGTACCTCAGAGTAACAATGATATTAGCAGCAAGGGTCGAACGTCCAACCTCAGTCCTACCAGAGACGATAAAACCACCGACTTCGTCGACCTCTTTAATCCACCCAGCAATATTATTCAAAACACTAAAAAATCGTATCCCCCAATCGCCATCCCATCATCCTCTCCTCCATCCTGTTCCCCCTTGTCGCCATCCTCTCCTTCTCTCCCTCCACCTTTATCCCCAATCTCTGATCCACTAGGTGCCATCTCCGAGCAGCAGACCTCTCCTGTGCAGTGGGTGGAGCCAATGCAGACACACAATTCAACCCCTTACCGACATTCCAAACCTGCATCTTTTTCACCTGACTTTCTGGAGCCGGAGCGGCGCGATTCAGCGGTCTGCGACCTTGATGTGGACCAAACGCACTTTCAGCAGCGACGCCTTACCGGAGACTCTGGGATTGAGGTTTGCCGTTGCCGGATCAACCACGAGGGGGAGGAAGAGGAAGAGGAGGAGGAAGATGACGAGGAAGAGGACGAGAGAAATCGTTTAGAGGACAAGCCCAGTCCTGTGACAAGCAATGATTTTCACGACAGTGCCGACTGCTCCATCCGTGCCCAGCTGTCCCCTTCCGAGCTCGGGGACACGTGCGGGTCGGGCACCACCACTCCGGTGCACAACGACGCGGTTGTTATAGCCATGGAAACTGTTTGACTGACAGGCAGGCTGTTGAAATCCGGGGCACGTGAGCCGTCCGTCAGCGGTGCCGAGAGAGCCTTCGGCTACGCAAAAGGGGATTGCCATTTAGTCCGAGTTCTAAACTAGGTGTGCTCTTGCATTAGGACTGACATCGTAGGGTGGTGAAAACGTGAAACTCTTACTTAATAGCATAGCATAGAAAGGTCTCTCCAGCTCTTCCTCGTCCTCTTTCTCCCTCTCATTGTCTCTTTGTCTGTCGTAGGATAAATGTCCTCGGTTATCCAGCGCTTTAGAAGAAGCCTGTTTTGTGCCGACAGAGAGACTGATGTTTGAGCCACACACTCGGGCCTAATCCACACACTCACTCACACACACACACACACACACAAACACACACACACACACACACACACACACACACACACACACACACACACACACTCATGTACACTGAAACACAGTAAACTTTGTGTATGACACTATCTGGGACGGAGACATGGTGGTCCCTCTGTGAACACTTCTGTACTCGGTAGCACATGCAACAACCAACTTTCCTTTTCCATCTCTCTCTCTCTCCGTCTCCCTAGTTCTTTCTCGATCTCTCTCGCCCCCTTTCTTCTTTCTCGCCATCATAGTTCCTGGCGCAGAAATCGAGATCTAGTCTGTTCTGTTGCTGTGTTGTACATGTCGATAGATTACAAAGTTGCTTGAACAGTAAACATGCAATAACACACTCTAACACACACACACACACACACACACACACACACACACACACACACACACACATCTATCCTGGGTTCCTCTGGGTAATGTAGTTCACACTAGGTCAGGCAGCCATTTTGTGCTTGGTGTTATCTGGAGCTTATCACCTGAATGTAGGTTCACGCAAGCACATACATATACACACACATACACACACGCACGCACGCACGCACACACACATATATACATATATAT